>JAKXYG010001192.1:0-600000 GCA_025895645.1 Cardicola forsteri
TAAAGACGTTTATTTTCAAGATTTTCTAGACATCACTCCGTTTTTAATATAAAAGTTGAACAACTTTAATTTCATTGGTTAATAAAATTTTTGCATAATCTTATGTAAATTGATAGAATAACCCAAACAAAATTACCCTACAATTTACCAACATTTTCAAACTGGCCACATTGACCTTATTTATTAAATTAGGTATTTTTTTATTGTACCACTTTTTATCAAACAGGATTTTTAAAATTATTTATAGTAAATTATTATTAAATTGTTTTTATTTGACCAATCAAATGTTTGGTGCGAAATTCTTTGTTTATATGAAGCACGTGTTTGTAGAAAAAATAATATTTATTTTCAAATAAATAATAATTTAAAAATAAGTTTTTTTTATTAATTAATTTAATAGATATATTAAAAATTAAGACAATTGTTGTAAATACCTTAATATTAATTAGAATTAAAATGTGAAAAACGTTTTTTAAACGTAAACGCATTAAAAAATATTTTCCAAGTATTACTTTATAGTTTCAATGCTGTTTTTTGAAAGCAATTTTTCTATTAAAATTATCCATTGCTGAACATAAGGTTTTTTATTTTAAATGAAGTTGTCAGTAGGGAGACCTCACGGTACTCTCTTGTATGTGCCGGGGTGGTCTAGCGGTACAGCACTCGATTTGGACATGGGTGGGCATGAGTTCGAATCCCACCACCGACATTGAAATGCGGGCCTACGTTCGACTTCGCTAAAATGTCCATTGCTGGAAGATATTTTCCGTAAAACATTTAAAGTAGTAAATATAAAATAAAATAAAAATAAATAATAAGTTAGAAATCGATACTTTTGTAAATAGTTAGAAAAACGATTTGTAATAAATTGTTAAAACAATATTTCGTTTTGAGATGTAAAAAGGATGAAAAGTGTGAATGTTAGTTAACAATGAAAAAATTAATTTTATTTTTTAGAATAATTATTGTGCAACTTAAAAAAGTAATATTTAGAAATATTAAAATGTAATTTACAAGAATGTAGTTGTCCATTAGTAATGGTTAGAGTTAAAAATTATATTTAGCTTATCAATTACTAAAAGTTAATTTTGTATAAAACGAAAAAGGTTGTCTTATAAAAATGAATTTTAACTATCGTTAGGGTTTTGGCGTTTTATTTTATGGCAAATAAAATAATAATTGTAAAGTATAACTTTGTAAAACCTTTATTTTGAACGATTGGAATTAAGCTTATATTTGTCAGTGTTTTGGTTTTTCTATAAAGCATAAAAACGCTTATAAAGCCAATTATATGACATACTTTAAACAGTGTTATTTTGATGTCAATATCTGAGGATACATTTTTAGCTAAAGTGGAATATACTTGTGTTAAAGTTATAATTGTTTTCAAAATTGTTTCATGTAACATTTATAAAGTTTATATGTAACGTATGTAACGTAACACGGGCTAAAAGAAAAATGGTAATTTTTGTTTTAATGTTGCAACTTAATAGTGTTGCGTCAATGGTATTGTTTTTTAGTATAATGAAGCAATAACTATGATTATACCCAAATTATAGAATTATCCGTCAAGTTATGAAAAGGTGACTACATTAATTATTAAGTATTTTGTGGTGTGTACTAAAATTAATATTTGATTATTAAACATTGCTTATACTTTATATAATCTTTAACATTTGACATTATATTTTGATGAGATTACTCAATATAGAACAATTCATTATGTTTATAATTAAAAAAGCCATTTATATACATTTAGCATTATTTCGGTTATAATGCGGTAATTTTTTGTAAACTTTTCTACTTCTAATTCTTAAAAGCTCCTTTAATTTGATGTATATGCATGCATTTATATATAGTATTGGATATTTTTATTGATGTGTTAAAATTATTGTGGTTTATTATTTTATTTTAGATGAATTCTGTGAAATCAGATATTCGAGTGAGTTATGAATGTTTATTTCTTTGTCATTTTAATTGTAAGCAGAAAGTATGGCGTTCATAATTTATTTGTTTTTGCATTGATATTTTTACGGGTGAGTGCGAAACACAAGCTAACGATAACAAAGCTATTCATATTTTGAATTTTTTTAAATGTAGAGTAGGGTTATTTTGTTTGAGTATATCAAATAAATAGATTTTTAATGTTGTTACTTGCACATATTGTTATTATCGTTATCTGTCCAACTGTTTTAGTACAGGTATATTTAGTATTTTATATAATTATCCAGAAATAGATAAATAGTATTGTAGTTACTGTTATTTATTTATATTATAATGATTTAGGGTTATTTAGGTGTAGAAGAGATTAGGATAAATTTTTGGATTTATTAATTCGGATAGCTACTGTCATATTAATGTTCCATTATACATTTGATGGTGTTACACATATTTACCAAACATGTTTTGTTATAGTAATTCTGTTTTAAAAAGTTACAGCTATTCCATTTTTAATGTCAATTGATTTTTTAACATCTTTATGTAGATTGTTGAAGGTTATGCAATGATTCGTTGTCTTCCTTGGAAAATTTTGGTTATATTTCATTCACCTGATGCTCATGCGTCAATTGGTGTGTTTGTACAATCAAATGTTGATAGCGACTCGCAAACATGGAGCTGTACAGCCAAGGCAACTATTCAATTGGTTTCACAGGTTCCAACTTGCGCCCACAAGGAAATGAAAATTCAGCACACATTTACGCACAAGGAAAATGATTGGGGGTTTCAACAATTTATTTCATATGATGATTTATTTAATCCCGAAAGGGGATTTATATTGCCGGACGATCCTAAAGAAACAATGATTATACGTGCTCATATCAAAGCAGATGCTCCTCATGGCGCTGATTGGGATTCCAAACGCCATACAGGATTTGTGGGTTTGAAAAATCAGGGTGCAACGTGCTATCTCAATTCTCTTCTCCAAGCTTTGTATTGTACCAATAAATTGAGACGTGCTGTATTTCTCATGCCTACCGAGAGTGATGATGCGCAGACTAGTGTTCCACTAGCTTTGCAACGTGTACTTTATGAATTGCAATTCAATAATCGAGCTGTAGGTACTAAGAAGTTGACGAGGAGTTTTGGATGGGCTACTTTGGATTCATTTATGCAACACGATGCTCAAGAACTGTGTCGTGTGTTGTTGGATAATTTAGAAAACAAAATGAAAGGCACATCAGTTGAGGACGTTATTCCCGGTCTTTTTTGTGGCAAAATGCTATCTTATATCAATTGTTTGAAAGTTAATTATTCATCGAAGAGAGAAGAAAATTTTTACGACATTCAGTTAAAGGTTAACGGGAATCAGTCGGTTTACGATGCTTTCAATGAATACATTGCCAAAGAAACACTTTCACAGGATAACAAATATGACGCTGGAGCCTATGGTTTACAAGAGGCCGAGAAAGGAGTTATTTTTACTCGTTTTCCACCCGTTTTATACCTTCAACTTATGCGATTTCAATATGATTTTATTGCAGATACAAATATTAAATTGAACGATCGTTTTGAATTTCCCTATATTTTGAAATTAGACCAGTTTTTGGCCGAATCTAAACCTTCCACTTACATTTTGCATGCAGTGCTTGTACACTCAGGTGATAACCACGGAGGGCATTATGTTGTGTATATTAATCCTGCATTGAATGGAGTTTGGTATCAATTTGATGATGATGTGGTTTCACGATGTTCATCTCATGATGCTATTAATATGGTGAGTATATATATATATATATATAGGTTATTACTTTAGTTATATTATATTTTATCATTATTTTGTGAAATGTTATATGAAAACATGGATGCGTTTTGTTTTTGTGTTTTGCTTCTATTGTTGCTAATTATGACAATAGTGATGGTTTTTTAACGTTCGATTTGGTTTTTTTTTCGTTCCTAGAATTTCGGGGGTGGTACTGATCCGGACATGCGTTTGTTTACAAATGCGTACATGCTTGTTTACATTGCCGAAACGGCCAAAGATGACGTGTTGTGTCCAGTATATGAAACGGATATTCCTGAAAGTTTACGCGAACGATTTGTGGATGAACATAGAGTAGAAGAGGCTAAACGAAAACAAAAAGAAAGGGTTCATTTGTATGCAGCCATGCATTTGTTTTTGGAGGAAGACTTTTATGGTTGGCAAGTAAGCGATTGAATTTTTATCTTTAATTGTGTTGTTGTATTGAGGATCTAATGCATGCTTGAGTTAATTGATAGCGCTAATTATAATTTTGATAGGTTTAACTAACTAACTGATCTTGTCACTTGATATGTAGGACGACGAGTGCGTGTTGTGCTATTCATTGCAGTGGGTGATGCATAATCACCTCTTCATTATTCCTATATTTATAGGGCACATTAAACGATCGATTTCAAAAGTTTGATAAGTGTAACAAACGCAGAAGAAAAACAAAGTTTCTTGGTTGGTAGGCGGTATCCTTGTGGTGGCACTACATGAAGAAGGAACAGTCAGTAAAATCACCATTATTGGAAATTGAGACTTTATAAGGCTTCTATGTGTCTGAAACATCTTCCTCCAAATTTCATCAAGCTTTGCGACTTCTGAACTGGTTAGAATCTAGGTTTTGGTTAGATACACGTATTGTGCAAACTGTTAAAGGGAATATGTGTATTAGGGTGTTTGAATGAACGCATTTACCTTTCTCAAAGTGGATTTGCATGTTTTCTAAACTCAGCAACAACCAACTAATTTCTATGATTTACTTTATTAGAATTATTTATTGATTTTGTAAGGGGGGAGACTGACCCCTACTTAGCGTCCACAAATGGCGGATAGTGGAATGACCTTTAGCAATAAAGGTTAGCTGTGAATAAGGCTGTGCCAAATAAATAGCTGTGGACCAAACGGATACTCAGGCGTTAAGGTCGTTAACGCGTTGACAAGAAGGCAACAACGGTTATCAATGTCACCCTGAGTATTATCACCAAGCAGCCCTATTTAGGGACAGCACTGCTTGCTCCACCCGGAGAGGGGCCTAGGAAAGGTGGTGACCGCGGTTAACTGGTCTATATACTCGCGGTCAAAACTCTCACAAAAATCAATTAAAGGCTGTGGTCAACAGGGCAGATACTGATGACCAAATTCAAAAAACACTATTCTCAGAGCTCAAACAAGGCAGAATGTGACTCGCGACGCTACTGCTTGCTCTGAATATTACTCGCGATAATGCACCGGATTTACCCATTAAAACCAAAATGTCCGCTTAACGTTGGCTCATGGAACGTGCGCTCATTGTCGACACTGGCTGCGCAAGATAATGTTGCTGCTGAATCTAACCATGTTAATGTTAATATTCTATGTGTTCAAGAAACCCGTCATTCAGGAACTTGTGCTATAAAATTACCTTCAGGATCAGCCTTTTGGCCTTCTCAATGTGCTGTTTCTGGACTCGTCAAATATGGTGTTGCGATCATTACGCTTGGTGCCTTATTAATTCTAGAATCATGACCGCCCGCTTTTAGAATGGGAATTTAATTTTAGGTATAGTTAATGTATACGCTCCCACATCAAGTTACACAGAGTCAGAAATATAAACATTTAATGAACTATTGGCGGCCACAACAGCTAATTTAAAAAACAAATTGAATTTTATAATCCCATCAAACACAAAGCGGCAAAGGTTTCCAATCAATTCCATACACAACCCCCAATCTCCCATACATAGTTTCGACAAAGACCCCCTCGCACGAAGAAATTATATTAGCATGCCATCAATTGAAAAATGGGAAGGCTACAAGAGTAGATGGCATACAAATAGAAGTTTTTAAGTATAGCAGGATAAATATTATACAAGATTTATACTCCTTGATAAACTCCATTTGGAAAGAAGAGAAAATACCAAAAGTATGGACACAAGCTATTATAATCCCAATCCATAAGAAAGGAGACTCAACAAGCCCCGCTAATTATAGAAGAATCAGCTTTGCGGGGCTTCAAAAATTTTGGCAAATATTATTTTACGCAGGATCCGTGGTGAACGAGAGTGTCGAACACGAGCTAACCAGGCTGGACCTTGTCCTGGGATGGAATGCATTGATCAAATCCATACTGTTCGTAGAATGTTAGAACTTCGATTGCGATATCAACAGTCTACATATTGTGCATTTATAGATTATTCAGCCGCCTTTGATTCTGTTAATTGCAACCTGCTGTGGAATCTTCTCATTGCCAAAGGAATTCCTGCCAAGATTGTTAACATTATTAAATCGTTATACACGTCGTCAAACGCAGTAATATTTCTTTAACAGATGCAATTTACATAAATTCAGGTATCCGTCAAGGATCTGTTTTAGCACCCACACTCTTCAATTTTGTAGTTGATGATATCTTTGTTGAAGTGTCCCGGTCATTTGAGGGCTGTATAACTCATGACGGTCGCAAGATAGGGGATCTTCATTATGCAGACGATGCGGTTCTTATGGCAGAAACCGAAGAAGATGTGCAAAATGCGGTTGAACTTACTCAAAAAGCCTCAGAGAAATACGGTTTAAATCTTAATACTAAAAAAACAGTGGTTTTAGCGAACGTCCCCTTTAGAAATCCATCACTGTTAATGGTAGGCCACTTCCTGTGGTTGATGAATTTACGTACCAAGGTTCGGTCATAGATAATAAAGGATCCAGCTCTTCAGAGATTCGATGTCGTACTCACCTCTCTGTTACAGCCTTTGGGCGTCTAAGTAAACCTTTATGGAACAAAAGTAATATTTCTTTTAAAACCAAGTTTATAATATATAAGAGTTTAGTGTGTTCTATTCTACTTTATGCATGCGAAACTTGGACTCTCACCCAAGTGGATGCACAAAAGCTTATTCATTTTGAGCAAAGCTGTTTAAGATCCATATAGTTTCGCTCGTTGTCCTCTATTAAACGCACTCGTTTAATAGCTAGTAAAATAGTTCGACCATTCTCAGATATTTGTAAGTCTCTTAACATTTATTGGCTATGTATCTTTAGCACAGTAAAAGAAAGACAATTAAAATGGATTGGCCATGTTTAACGTAGATCGCCCACTCATCCAGCCAGAATAGCTATGGAAGCCTATCCATTACCCAGATGGGAAAGAAGGCCAGACGGTGAACGGAAAATTTGGACGGATATTGTAGCATGCGAACCCAGTCCTTTTATTTATGCTAAGCCCCCTCGTCCAAACGAATTATTTAAATAGGCATCCGTTTGTTTATCCTATGCAGCCAACAGAGATCATTGGAGGGGTTTAACTCGGGATGTAATTAACATTTCATGTCAGCACACCTCAAGTGTCGTTTTTTGAGTACACACTACAAAAGTTGACATTTTTACAGATGCTTTGGTTTTTTTGGACTACCGTGGGTGATAATAACCGGTGTGGGATGTTTATCTCCGATGATGATGATGATGATGATGATGATGAACTACTTTAATAATTAAATATGAAATATTACGTACTAATCATTTTTTCTTATTGTAATAGGTTACATGGAAATAAAGTTTTAATGTCTTATTACTTTATTCAAATGTTCCATATTTTTTAATAGAAGGAAGCAGAATGTAAACTGTTTGCTGTTGGGATCTCTTTTCTTTCTGAAATTGCTTTTTATGGTTAATAATTTCTAGCACACAATCAAGTGTAGTTGATTGTTGCTTAAATGAAAATAGTACAATTGTTTTCTCACAAGATGAAAGTGCAAATCACGAGGGATATGTGTCATATTATTATTATTATTATTATTATTATTATTATTATTATTATTATTATTATTATTATTATTATTATTACAAGTCCCATAAGATTAAATAAGCATGCGGCAACAAAAAAGTAGCTGCAAAACAACAACAATGTCCCATAATTTAAAAAGAACATAGAACAACAAAATGTTTCTTTATGTTCGAACATTTTTCCAACATTTTATTATCACAGATAGTGACATAAGTGACTCCAGTGTTCACCTACTATGATATTGAAATATATGTAGCAGTTGTTACTTTGTCTTAGATATATCTAACACTTATTAATAAATACCTTAGATAAAACTTTACTAATATATATACATTTCATATTATTCGCAAAAAATTCTTAATATAATACACAATAACATTTGTTTTATCAATAAGCACAATACCACCATTATGAAAATTTAAAGGCAAACACAGTTAGTTAGTTTAAAAAAATAGTTTTGTCTACTAAAATACATAAATATACAAAATAAAGGTAACAAACTTAATAATGTCAGTAATTTAAGTGATATCCACGCTTTTGTTTAAAGCTACCAGTCGCTTTGGGTAGGAATCTATCAGCGTACCAATATAGTCCTTCGAAATACAGTTTTTTACATGATTAATTTTCGTTTCTAATGATACGTCAGTTTCCATGCAGTTCACCTCACGTTTTAAATCAATTACATTGAGGTCTGGACTGTATGGAGGAAGTTGAATCAAAGTAAGCTTTTTGCTTTTTAGAGCTTTTGTGGTCTAAATAAGGAAAACGTATAGTAAATTGTAAGTCATATTAAAATACACATTTCCACTTTTGAAGTATGCACCGGACCATTGTTTTAGATAATTGTTTAGTGTCCTGTAGCATTTCTGGACAGCTCGCTATGAAATGTTTGCACAAATTTAGCGCTGTTTAAATTGTCACTAGTACGCATCCATTTTGGAGACTGATTTCATTTAATTGCAAAATATCCCTTTACACACGAAGGATATGCAAATTTTATTGCAGACAAGTGTGGTTGAGTAGGAAATTTGGACTATAAATAACCTTCGAATGTTCAGTCCATTGTTCATAGGATATAGCACACTCATCTGTGAAGTATATTGATCTCCAAAATGACGATGGATATTGTTTGTATTTTTTTGGCAAACTCCACTCGTTGAAATCTATGGACACAACTGAGTGGAGGTATCTTAACAGTCGCTTTAAAAATGACGCCTTCATATTTCATCCTCTTTCCTACAATTGAATATGAAAAATCTTCTACGTATTGATTTTTTATTCGTTTTACATTCATTGTTCGGTGTTTTTAAGCTGCATAATCATAAATTAATCATCTTGTTTGTTTGAACGTTTTCTTCCATCATTGAACTAATTCATAATCTAGAGAAGACAAATAACGACGCTACTTTATTCATTAGTATTAAGTGCGCGGAAATATGAAGCCTTTTTACCAAAATTACAAATTTTGAAACGGCAAGTAAAATCTACCTTGTGCTTAAATTAATTATAATTTTTTGGAAAAAAATTTGTTTTTAAATTGTTTATATTACAATATTTTTAAAATAAATTAATTATTGATTATTTAAAAATACAGTACAAATTTCTATGTATATGTGTAAGCAGTTATTTTATTTAAAAAAATAAAAAGAATATAAAATAAAAAAAATAATTATTTTTGTAAATAAATTACGTATTTTCATATTTAATAAATGTTATTTAGAAAAAGTTAAAGCTTAGGTATCGCATTACCAGTGTATGTATCAAGGTCATATATTTATAAAAATTGTAGCTCATCAATCAAATCTGTATAATGTGTTACTAACTCTTCTCTTGTCATTATTAATCACTCATTCTAAAACCGTTTTTGTTCATCTTTTGGACGGAATTTAACCAAGTAATTTCCTTCGTTTAATCGAAGATTGAATTTTCTTTCACCCCTGTCATCTGGGTCGTGCTATCATTTCTTAGCCGTTGTTTGCTGGAATGGCGTCCTTTCATTGTTTCTGTAGCAATATATATATATATATATATATATACAGAGGCCAGGTTACTAACCTTGCGTTTAAAACCTCGTTTATACAGGCTTGGAACTAGCTAGATTGGTTTATTTTTGATTTTCTCCAGGTGGGGTTATTAGCATTATAATATTTAATTTATATTTTGTAACTTTATTGGGGATTGATTGTTAAAGCAAAAATTTTAAAGAATATTTTAATATTTTAATATTTAAATTAAGATAATTAAAAATTTTAAGAGGAAATGATTCACGTATAAAATATAACGTGACCAAGATTTTAAATGAGTATTTGTCGTATTTAATATAACAAGGTAACACAAAAGTATTTTAATTTTGAACATTTTGTTTTTTTATTTTTTAGGGTTTAGATCTTTGCAGCCAAGAATATCTTCCCCATCGGCTGTTAAGGCTACAAAAACAAATCACACGTACTAGATTGATTGAAGAGGTTGCCGGAATATTGAACAATAAACCAGAATGCATTCGTCTTTGGCGTTTTCAGCCTCGGTTAGAGCTGTTTTGTTTTGGTAGTTTTTGTTAATTGTGTTTAAACTGGTGAATGTCATTAAAAAAGAACCTTTTTAAACTGCTGTATAACATACACGTTATATGTCGACGTGAAAGTGAGGGAGACATGTGTTTAAGCTATTTATCTAGTGTTTATTTAAGCGTTCATCAGCAAGACACTGGGTAGATCACCGCCAGTTTTATTATTACCCTTTGACTACTAGGAGTAAGATTTCGATTATTATGACTTTTAGGTTTAATTGTAACGGACACGATCTTTTAGAGAATGTATAATATAAATAGGAATACATTTGATATATAACTTTATTGTTTTTACTCTCTCTCTCTATGCATTATATATATGTATATATATATATATATATATATATATATATACTGTTTACTTTGAACGTTTTCTTTAGTCAAACTATATTTATAACAGTATTGATTATATACTTTTCATGAAATTGGTTTAAAGTGGTTTTTATTATACGTTTACTACCAGTGTGGGATTTAAGACCCTGTCATTGCCTCTTTGATTGTGTTTCGTGATTTTATTAAATGCTATTGTGTATCATACCTACGTGCGATCCATTTCCTAATTTGCAGACGAAAGAACATGTGTACGCATTTGATCGAATTGAACGACAACCAACCTTTGAACGCTGTCAAAGATTTGGTCATGTTTTATGTTCAATGTATTGACAGTCCTCAAGACCATACGGCTGGAACTGGTACTGGAGCACTTCTAGCCGACAAACATTTGTTTTTTTTGAAATATTTTGATCCAGTCACTTGGTCGCTTTCGTTTTGTGGCAGTGCGGAATTGCGTCGTGATGAACCGTTGCGCAATTTGGAGCCGGTAATTCGACAACTAGCTGGGTTGCCTGCCAATTGCAAGTTGACCATTTATCAGGAGGATTCGAAAACTCCAATTGCCGAAATTACTCAATTAGATATACCCATTTCGAAGTTGTACAAACGTGAAATTCAAGGTCAAGTTCTGTATTTTCAGGTACGCATAAAAATGTGTTTTCTATATATATATATATATATATATATATATATATATATATATATATATATATATCAGTGTTGTTGGTGACGTAGTCATTTCTTCGTTATTGCTATATTTGTACAGCATATTAAACGAATGACTGATGGTTTTATTAACATAAATATAGGAGATTAACAAAGATTTTTAAACTGGAACTTAGTTTTATCAATCATTTTGTCGAATGATTTTGAATATTGCATTGAGAATAATTTATAAAAAAAGTTAGGCGTTGTTGTAGCAGGAACGTAGAGAGCGCTGGATAGGTATGAGTTTGTGTGACACAGTCGGCATTAATGCGGGTCTGCATTTGGCTTCACTGTTTCTCGTGAAACATTGGAACAGAAAAAACCTGACGATTATATTTGTGAATTACGTTCTATGACATTTGTAATATCGTGGTGTAAGTTAAATTTGTTTAAACCAATTCATTTGTTTTGGATAATCTAACAGATAACAACAGCAAATCACAAGGTTCACTTACCGTTTGGTATTTTCGACGGTAACGAATTGGGCAAGGACGCATTAATGGAACAAGATATTGGATCTGTCGAGCTGGAAGGCAACATCAATGGTGGCAATTCGGGCAGTGTTAATGGTTCAATTATTGATTCTGCTGTACTCTACAAAATGGCCACTTTTCCTGCTGCTTTGAGCAGCAAATCATTTCCCATTCACCAATCCTCACTGGACTTTGCTGGTCAATCGATAAGACCATTGATTTATGATTATTTCAGCAGTTTTGTCCGACAGGTAGGTTTATACTTAAAACGAATTTTGGTTAATCAGAATATTAGATCTGGCACGTTAGAAAGTTTAAATATTTCCAAGTTTGTAAAAAGTTTTGAAAGATCTATTATTTTTTATGCGAAGAGGACCTTTAAATATTTAAACGGGAGTAGATTAAAAGGTTTCTTGGTTAAAAACCGAAATCTATGCAACGGTGTCACTGTTTTGCACAGATTAATGTAGCTGTTTAGGTTTCCCAGATGTACAGTAGGTATATAAGTTTTTATCAAAATCAATGCTTTTATAAGATAACTTATTTATATTAAACACAAAAACTTTAGAATTATTGATAAAAATTCTATAAACGAAGCTCTTTTTAAGTTAAATTTTAACCCACAAAACTAAATTAAAATGTTTTTGGGCAATAAAAAAAACAAGTAAATTATTTGCTTAAAAATATGGTGTGGTTTAGTGTGAAAAAATTTGTAAAGTATTTAGACAATTTTCGTGCTACCCAAATGATAACTAGTTGTACTGCACTTTGATAGCTTCTCGGACTTAATTTTACAAAGTATGTGAAAAAAACACCTCAAACTAATTTTAGTAAAAAAAATATTAACTTAAAATGATTTTACATTACAAATAACTTTAAAATATGCAATTTATGACTTTTATAAACAAAAGTAATCTTATAAAACATGTTAGACAGTTCTTATACATTGAAAATAATTCTACATTTTATCTATTTTAGTAAAGACTATGTAGACCTTGTTCTCACATTAAAATTGATTTTTTAATTTAAAAAAAAATTATCTTTTACAATAAACTTCTCAATAATCTTTTAATATTGTTTATACATTATAATCGTTCATTTCATTCATTGAGGTTGGTGACGTAATCATCCCTTCATTATTTCTATATTTGTACGGCATTTCAAACAAAAGTAGAAAAATAACAAAGTTTGTAGACTGCTGGACAGCATCTTTTTGACGGCGTCACTGTTAGCAAAGATTGATGAGGTCGCCTGAGTTTTTGTCAGGGTTATTTCTCTTAGCCCAATGGCTACATAGGATATACATATACCTTAAGATACCTTAGGTACTCTGGATGTATGCTTGCACCTATCTACCGTAGCGGAGGTTCAGTTATATTGCTGTACATTCGATCCCCGTTATCATTAGTATAGATGCATATAGGCACCTAATCCAGGATATTCAATAGCTAATTAAATTATTTTTTTCAGTAATAAAAGTATTATCTCATTAAGTATTTTTATCTATGTGAGCAGTAGTGTAAACATACTTTTGTGCACTCGATCCTATCCGTTTTGTTTAAACTCAAGATGGACTACGTGAAGATAAGGGAACAGGACGTTTACCATCATCGTTGGATGCTAATGATCATGAAGATTTGAGTAATGCTTATAAAGTCTTAGTATTCAATGACTGATATTCCTCCTTCATGTGTTGCATAATGGACTGGATGCCTATAGGCATCTATACTAATAACAACGAGACAGTGCTCTTCGGTATAACTGGGATTCCGTTACTGCAGATGGATGCAAGCATACATCCAGAGTTCTTGAAAGGTATCTTAATGTGCATGTATACCATATATAGCTGTTGGGCTAAGGGTGATAATCCCGACAAACAATCAGGCCGCCACATTAAGTTTTGCGGGCAGTGGTGCTGTCACATGGAATTTTATTCTTCTACGTTTGTTACGCCATCAAAGTCGATCGTTTAATTTAGCGTATAAATACAGAAAATAGTGAAGAGATGACTACGTAATTAACCAAAATGAATGAATAAATGAATTGAAGATTACATTTAAGTGTTTTGCAAACATACGGAATTCAAAATATTGGCATAGCATAAAATATATTTGGTAAATAATTCACTTAGTTGTTTTAACTTATGATGAACAATGCTAAACAATTTATTTTCACTATTTTCTATGGAATGAAAGATTTTTGCATATTCAACAAATGCGAGGAAACGAACCATTTTGTAATTTAAAAGAAAATTTTTGTCTGATAGTTTAATTCCGCTTAAAGTTACACAATTGAAAATATCACTTGATTTGGATATTTTAGAAAAACTGATTAATATTTTTCAAATTTTCACAGTTATTGGTGATCTTATTTTTTCTATTTATCAGTTTGACATTTTGTTGGTGGATAAATTGAGACCGCATGATGCCGGCATTTTGATCCACGTTTCGTCAGATTTGTCCTATTGGGAATTTGCTAAACTGGCTGCGTACTACTTGTCGACCAAAGCCGAATGTCTGCAATTCTTCAGATCTCAACAAGTGTTTGGCAACTCGGTTGACCCTGTCAGTGCTCCCATTTACGTTTCTCCCATTGGTCCAACTCTGACCGCCAATTCTGATTTAAGTTCTCCCGAGGGCACGACAATGACTGGCGGTCCGAATAGCGGAGCGGAAAGTGGAAATACAACGACCGGCTCTGGACATGTTGCACAACGTGGAAGTTGTACAAATCCGCATACTTTGATTGCAAAGGCGTCGGGTACGTTGTTTGTGTTTTGAAGTTTATACTTTTATGTATATATTACAAGTTGTTTTAGCATACTCATTTGATTTTTGTCGAGAAGTGCAATGAGTTACTAGCTGTGTTACCGCATTTTAGTATCTGATCACAACAGGTATATTTGATTTATTGAAACTATGGTCATATACAGTGGGTATATTGAAAGTTTAGTGATCACAAATACGATCCTTAAATCAGGCGGTAGCACTCGAACGTCTCTTCTTCAATTTGCTTAACATGAGTAATCCTACCAGGAGGTGAATTATCGGTGGTACATCTCTGCATCATTGATTCGTCCTTTTGGTAGATGTGAAATATTTTTAACAAGAAATGGTTTGAAGGTTGAAATATTTAAAATGTTTAATTGAGTTAGCATTGTAGCCTACGTTTTTATGATTTACACAACTTTTATTGTTTATATCTATGCTACAGGATTTACCAACTATTCTCCTTACATGAATTCGTTGGTAAGTGTTGCTGCTGCTCAAGGATTGGCCAAAGAACCACCCGGTGCTGCAATAAGTTCTACACATACTGGTTCTATGCACGATTTCTTCGTTTCGTTTTCCGTCACTCCCAACAATACGTGGGCTTCCGATGCGAACATGGCACCTGGGATGGTCGAAGGTGCTGCTGGTCTTGGAGGTGGTGGAGGCGTAGGAGGTGGGGGCGGAATAAATACCTCAATACCCGATCGTTTGCCGCATCCGCTCAATCGTTACAGTGGCGTGCCCGTCATCAATCGTACTGCATTTGGCCAAATATCGTTCCAACCTCCTCGACGTGTTTATTATGCGCATTTGGCCATTAAAATTGACGAATTGGAGACAATGCGCCAAGTTCGCGTTGTTTACGTCAGTTCCAAGCTGTCCGAGAGTGCCGAGCTGATTTTATCCGTTCCACAGAACAGCCTGGTTGCCGATCTTTTGAAAGAAGCCAATCGTCATTTAATATTGCCTCCTGGTGGTTCGGGTCAGCTGCGTCTTTTGAAAGTTTCACGCAGTCGAATTATTCAGGAATATTTACAAAATCACAAACTTTCTCTCATAGCCGAGTCGATTGTTTTTCCCCAAACATATATTGGATCGACACCTATTCATAGTTTACGCATTGAAGAAATTCCCTTGGACGAATTGAATATCAAACCGAGCGAAGCTATCGTTTATGTTTCGCATTTTGACAAAGCTTTCACCGAAACATTTGGCGTTCCTTTTACTGTGCGCATTTGTGATGGCGAAAGGTACAGCACTATTCGCGAACGCATACGCAAGCGTTTGGAAGTTTCAGAAAAAGAGTTCGATCGTTGGCGATTTGCTGTGATTTTTGCTACTGACGGTACTTATATACCAATCGAGGAAGATCCGATTGTGCATATTACAAATTTCATCAATCATTCCCCCGAGGAACGTCCTTGGCTTGGAATTGATCACAAACCGCTAAAACGTCCTCGTTATGCTCCTAACGAAAAACCCATAAAGATTCACAATTGACCTTTCTTTGCAAGTGTCTGTTTTCGTTTGTGTATGGCTACTTGCTTGTATACGTGTGTTGTGTGTGTGTGTGTGTCGGTAGCTTGTTTGTGTGCTTGTATTTACATGAACCACATCAATATTGCGCGCTCACGTGTTTGTTGGCGGGTGATATTCAATTAACAATAATGGAAACGATGTGATTGACAATTCATTCTTATCTTTTCTATGCATTATATAGGATAAAAAGTACATCACTATTTCGGATCAGTTTGACGCGTTATAGCATCTATCCCCATGCCTCTTTACTGTAAAATGTCATATGAAACGATTTGAATTGAAAAAATTGTCTAATAATAATTTAGTTAGACAATTCTTATTTTAAAATTGACATTTACTTTCTTGTTAATCTAGCTTATTTCATCTTGTTCTGCTCAAAACGTTAGCATATTGTTTGTTGGGAGCGTGGTTGTGATGGCTAACATATAAAAAAATTCTGATAGTGATATTCATTATTTAACTTGATTGTTTGTATGCTTGAATAGTGTTAACATACGAAATGGTCAGTTAGTGTTGGAGGGAGGTAAATTTTGTGTGTAATAGGTAGGTAAAATAAACATTTTTATTTTTCTATTCAGTAAACAAATTTTTTTCTCTCCATTTCCAACAAACATTTGTTTCGTTAACATGATGTTAGTTTGAATGATGATGCTAATTGTTAGTTACAATTGCGCTTTGTGTATTATTCAAACATGGAGCGAACAAACTTTCAAAATTGAACATAGATAATGATCTGGTGTGCTACAGATTGTGTATGTAGTCACCTTGATGTTGGTTTAAGGTTGTTACTGTCTAGGTTGGTTTGTTGTTTATTTTTTTGTGAGTAATTTTCCATTTTGATGTGTCCATTCATGCTACGAATTGTTTAGCTTGTGAATTTAGTTGCACACATCCACTATGTGGGGCGAGCTGTACCATTTTTTGAACTAACGATCAATTTTTTTCCAGTTTTTAAATTGTGCTTGTTTTTATCGTTTTCTGGTTTCACATATTTTTTATTTGCAAAGCATGAAAACGTGTATTTGTTTGATCATCAGACATTTTGCAAAGATTGACACGATTAATTGATAATTTGCGTGTTTTTTCTTTTCATTGGTCGGTTAAAAACACGATAGAATGGAAAAGGGCTGTTTGTTCATGTTTTACGGTTTTGCTAGTCGATTGATCGATAATATTATTACGATAATTGACATTGATGTTGTTGAGAATTAGCGTTCTAGCACCGAGAATGAAATTAAGCACAAATGCTTCAACCGATTGGTGAAAGTCAAATTTGATATTTGAATATTTCATGACAAATATGTTCTCAAAGTGGTTATTTGGCGGAGTGAGACGGGTTTGTATTTAGTGTTAACTTGGAACTTGCGGTCTGGGAAATGTTTCACAAAAAGAATTTTTGAATATGAACTTATTTTGTGGATTGTTGTTACTAGTTATATTTCGTTTAAGAAGGATCTTGTATTTTAAAAATTGACTTTAAGTAGTCATCTCGCACTTTTGGTACTCCCATTGAGCAGCTTAGATGTTTCAGAAATAGAAAATTTACGCTTTAAAATATATTTCAACAAAACTAACAAATTAAGTACAATTGTTTTTGTTTTAAAATAATAATATAAACATACAAAGTTTTAAGCATGCATTACAACAATGGAATTGTTCAACAGTTTTATAACTTTGTGAAAATAAATTCAATTGACAGTAATTTGTTAAGTTTAGAAATAAGGGAGTTAATGCATATACATACGTACATGATTTGTTACAAATGTTAGTCTTGAAAATAATCATTACTTATAAAAACTTTTGTGTATTGCTATAAACACACACATACATATATATATATATATATATATATATATATGTGTGTGTGTATGTACAGTACACAATGTGATCATTAATAGTCATTGGTATCTTGGTCAACTTGAATAATATTATGCGTATTTTGCGAACTTGCGACACTGTCAACATGTTCACTTCGGTTGTTCATGTCATCGGCATAGGTTCTGGAGGATGAAGGATGGTTGGACTTATTGTTTGGCATGTTACTCATCAGCATGTGATTCGCGTCAGTTTGTTTGGTCTTCTTTTTATGTCGTGTCAGTGCAGAGTTACATTTGCAAAACAAATGGATAAACAATTCGACAACTTCGATTACAGACATCATGTTTAGACCGATCCAAATCGAAAATAGACCACCCGCTTGGGAAAGCAAGCTAGTTAAGGATAGAACTTCTTTTTCTTCAACCTGTGATTGTAAGGTGAATATAGATTAGTTGCATTATAAAGTGCACAGTTATCAAAAAGTGTGGTTGAGTAAAAATTGTTATGGATAATGTTTTACCGCAAATGAACGGAAGGTGGGCTGGCATGTGGGGGATTGGGAACGTATGCAACATTATAATTTAGACAGTGTATTCACAATTATTACTTTTTTGAAGCACAGTGCAAATGTAAATGGTTTTGTTTCTAAAATCTTTTACGCGAGTCATTAGAAGGAAGACCAACGGCGATATTGTGCGTTCGCTTAATATACTATAAATCTTTTTGTGGCACCCAATACATGTATTGGGGTTATCTAGTGGTGATAAGTTTCAGTGATATCACGGGGACTAAATATGGCCTCAGTTGTATTTTTTAAATGTTTTCTGTAAAACATTTAAGCAGTAACCAAGTAATTAGTATTATATATATATATATATATATATATATGCTTAACCTACACGCATACTTATAAGAAATGTTCAGGATAATCATAGCGATCTTCAAGAACTGGTAGCTTTATTTTTGTCTTTCGCTACTCAAGGGATTGCGTTTTCCAGCAAGTGGACATTTGGAGACGGATCCTAGTGAGACTCAAATCCAGTTTTGATCCTAGTTCTTTGTCATCCGGACACTATAATACTGTTGAATGATTAAACGTCAGTTTGTGTTAAAATTTTAATTCGAAAATATTGGTTTAAAAACCAATAAGCAGGGTATTTAATTAATTCATTTTCTCTTTTAATTTCACAATTACACACGCACGTAATTATTTATGGTAGAAATATTTCTACTGATATTTATTGATAAAAACGAATTTTAAATTTTATTAATTAATCAATGAAAAATTTGTAAGCATGTAAAGTTGAATTTAGATCTTGGTTATTAATTAAACATATATAAAGCTGTAATTAAAAATATGTGTTTTTATTAATGCTGCACTGGCAAACGTAATTAAAAATTACCTTGTGTAAGTTAAAGTTTGGTCGTATGAGCATGATAGCCAACAGGTTTCGCTCCAGGACATTGCTTTCCGACAACAGTTTTTGAGCTTCATGCTGGCCATCGGGAGTGGACATAAGTTTCATTGCTTTTCGATAGTTGGCAAGATCTGGTCTGTTGACAACTTTTCGTCCCGCTTTTGTCGACAGCCAGCTTAATTGCCATGCTTTTGTCGGCCATGTGGATGTTGATCGGTCAGTTTCATAGGCAAAAAATGCACATGGTAGCGTACACGATGGAACTATATCGCCCTAAATAAAATATTTCACAAAACATGATTTGCCTACTGAAACATACAAAAGTAGTACATAGGTAAAACTATAAAAATACTAACCTGATATTGCTTGGTTACTTCACTTTTGCACAAAACTTTGCTTTTAACTGCTTCCAGTTCGGCTAAACATTGCCGATTGGACTGACTTTGGTTGTTGTTGTCCAAATCGCAGTGTCCTTTTTTAACAAATGACACCATTGATAGGCAAAATGGCAAGCTGCTGTTTAGGTAGGGAAATTCAATTGCGTTGCAGCCACAAAGCGAATTAATTTTTGACTAAAAGTAGCAATTTTAAAAATGCTAGTATTTTGTTATCAGTTAAATTTTATTAATGTAATTACAAAATAATAATTTTTTTATTTTTAAAGTATTGCAGTATGTTTTAAGATAAATGTAAGGCGTTAAAGTGATTAATCTTGTTTAAATCAGCATAAATTTTAGATAATTGTTTTTGTGTTTAACTCTTTTTTCCTCTCTTTCTATGTATTTATGTAGTATGATTTATGTATTTTGTATTAAAGTTTTGTGACAACGCTCGTTTTTTCTTCACATTTATACTATTAATAACATAAATATGTTGGTGTTTGAAAATGTTTATAAATTTTGTGTAGTTAATTTAAATAAAACAAATTCACAAATTATAGTCTCGAAATAAATAAATAAATAAAAATTATTAGACTTTTTGTTAGTTAAAAGTTTAAGCAATTGTCGTAACATTGGTTATAGAGCGTTTGCAAAATAGATTTATAAAATATTGAATTTATTTTACTAACCAAAAATATTAGTTCAATAAAAAATTTGAATTGTTTTTTACATACAACAAAATTGAATAAACAGAAATGCTAAAATTGTCTATTAAAATAATTATTAATTTATTGTAAAAAGAATATTTTTGTACATGTTGATAAGTTAGTAATTTTTAAAAGAATATATTTATAAAAAATCACTAACCAAGTGTTTCATTAATTGATATTTTTACTTATCGATAAAAATACATAATTTTATAGAATATAAGGAAGTGATGATCAAAATGTGGATTTAAAATTATTATAACAAAACGTAAAATTATTAATAGTTTGAATATTAACTTTGACGTGTATAGATTCTACTATTTACCCAAATAATTTAACAAATTAGATTTTTTTACAAGTTTGTAATGTCTTCTAATGTCGTGTTGAACGGAAGGGAGTGTTGAAGCGTGACATTGACACTTCGTTTCAATATAAACTAACATAAACTGTATTAATTCCAAAATCTTACCAGTTCTATATTCCACTGGAAACACAATAATTCATGTTAACGTGGTTTTGTTTATTCTAACACAACAGTTTTAAATGTTTAATTTTTTTTTAGAAGGTTGCATTAAATTTTTTTTTTACAAAATCACATTTCAACATAAAGTATGCCTCTGTTAAACTAAAATTAGAGGATTTAAATTTATTGTTTACATAATTAAATAATTAGTTTGCTGTGACGTTCAAAAAATTGGCAGTAATTGTGGGTCTTTGTTTACATTTGCCAAAAATGTTTTCCTTAAAATAATTAAGTAGGAAAAAAAATAAAATAAATTAGCAAACTTAAGACTTTCAATTAAAATTTAATAAAAAAAAGATAAAAACAAAATTGTTTACATGTTAATAGCTCCCTTTGTAATGCAACGCTTGTAAAAATGTTTTGTTGACTTAATTAGATACGCATTACCTATAAAAACAATTGCTGGAATAATAATTAGTGTTTATTGCATTAAGTTTACAAATAATATATTATTATTATGATACTAGAAAACAATTAAAATTATTGTTTTCGGACAAATAAAATCAAAATAGTCAAAATGAAAAAAAATGAATACAATTATTTAACAACAGTTATAACATATTTTATTATTCGTTAAAATGTTTGGTATTAACTTAGATTTAGTTTATAGTCATTTTTAAAGGATGCTTATATAATAATAATAATAATAATAATAATAATAATAATAATAATAATAATAACTATTATTGTTATTATTGTTATTGGCTTAGTTTAGTAGAAGTACCTTTCAATACACAAAAGTGAGTACAATTAAAAAGTACGTAGTTAACAGTATATAACATCAAAAAAAGCAAAATAATAAGAAAAAATTAAATTTCTAATAAATACTCAAAAATTAGTCAAGTACATGTACATGCAGGGCGTGTTATTACATTATTATTATTATTAGTAGTAGTAGTAGTAGTATTACCTACTGCAGTTATTAATACACCAATATGTGAATGACTCATATGTGGGTATGAATATTGAAGCAATAACTTCGATGTAAGACAATTAGTTAGGAACAACAATAATTAGACAGACAAAAAAGAATTTATGATTTAGATAGGTTTGTGTACATAATAAAAAATATGTTTCGTGTTGGTGAAAATACGATTAACAAATTGAAAGAATTTCTTAAAATATTGATGGATAATTTTATTAAGAATATCGTTGTAAGAAATGCCCGAATATCGGCCAATGATTGTAATACGCTTTTCCAAAATTTTATAAAATTCTTTCTTTTTAGTCCAGGAAATATTACGGGTGAGCAATGTAATATTATTAGATCAGATAAAATTTTAAAATATGTATTAATAAAATGTGAACAATCTCAGAGGTTACTTAGATGTCTAATGTAAAACACCAAAACATTTAAAGCTATCAGAAGTGTCAATCTCCATATTTTTAATATAAATTTTTGGGTGAAGGTTTGTATAAGCTAAAATTAATTACCTTCCACTTATTAAGACTTAATTTTAGATTATAATTTGTTGACCAATCCACTAATTCCAGGCAATGCAAATTATTTTCTAATGGAGTGATAGCTTTAAATAAAGTTTTGTCATCTGCATATTTAAAAAGTACGGCCGGTTTTCTTGTCAGAGAACTTCGACATATAATGAAAACAGAAAAGGAAACAGGACTGCACCTTGTGGAATACCTATGTAATTCTGAATTAAAGTCGATTGTTTTCAAAATAGCTGGTTAGCCACTTGATTACAGGACTTGGAATATTCAACTCAGTTCGACGGATTAGCAGTTTGTTTCTGCATATGCTGTTAAATGCAACTTTGTAGTTGATAAACAAGCAGTTTACAAAACTATTTTTATTGTCCAGCGATTTTGTGAAGTAATTTGCCGAAATGGCTACGTAGTCTATTGTAAAGCTATTTTTTGCATGCAAATTAAAATGCATCACTCCTTACCTGGATTTTTCTACTTAGTTCATTCAAAATTAATTTTTCAGTTAACTTTAAGAATCAGAAGTGCATAAACTTGCTAAAAAATCTACTTTTGTTAGCTGTTTGGTGTTGGGTACTGAAACAATTTTTAAAAGTTTTCCAAGTTTTAACGATTTTATCCCAGAATTAGTTAATATCTGTTTAAGCAGAAAAAGTATTGTGGGCAAACATGGTTCCAGTATTTGAATACTGAGCCCGTAAGGACCTGGCAAAATAAAGTATTTGCAGTATTGAAGTAATTTTTTAGGATTATAATTGGGTATTGGTACATCAGGTTTATCACTAAGGTTTGTAAAGTTTAGTTCCATAGCATCGTTGAGATCAAAATGTTAGCTAAGTGAATTCACATCAAGTAGAGTGGAAAAGGCCTTTGTACTCCAATTATTTTGTCTGCTTACTATGTATAAGAATTTTTAATAATTCAGAGAACCAAAATGTTTTTAATAAGCAACAAAACTTTAATTCTACTATTTTAGAACATTTTAGAACAAAAAATTACATTAAAATGTTTTAAATGTGATTTTTTAAATTTAATTAATATACATAATAGTTTAGAAAAAGATTTTTAAATTTAAATAAATTGTGTATTTTATGATTACACTAAACGTTTGCACATTCAACTTGCGTTTACTAATCTAGTTTACAGATTTACAGTTTGTAATTTATCTTAAAATAAATACTTTTAACATAACGTTTAATGTTATATTTTTGTTTTAGTGAGTAGATACTATTAGCCTTATTTTGTTGTGCATGCATTTTTTTAAATGTAAAAGAATTCAGTAAATAAATATACTTTTAGAAAAATTAAAATTTACTATTATTTTTAATGTTTAATTTTCACATAACAAGTAGCAAAATAAAATGTTTGATTAAATAACATGCATTTAAATTTAAAAAAAACTATGTAGTAACAATACACATTCAATTTTATGAACCGTGTTATAAAGAATTCAGTTTTGTTTTAACTACAATTGTTCAACAATGAAATTAAATATATATATATATATATATATATATATATATAAACATCCCTATGGAATAGTAAGCACACATGTGCAATAAGTAAAATTATTTGTAAAATAAGTATGTTACACATTAAATTATTTGATGATTTTTAATAACAACATAATTTATTTATTATTTTTACTAATTACAACCTGCAATTTATAAACAACATTGTTTAAATAAAACTAATTAAAAATATTATTTATTTATTTATTTATTTACTAAACGTTAAATGCATTGATTCAATCATAATGTAAACAATATAACAACAAAAAAATACATAAAATTTAATGTCATTGAAACTGTTTGTAACATGCTCTTGGTTTCAATTTTTTCAATTAAAAATTTTTTTTATAACAGTGATACATGTTGTTAAATGCTAAATTAATAATTGTTTCATTAATTGTATATTTATTTTAAAAATTAAAAATAATCTAAAAAATTTTAATTTTTTTCCAAACAATATTGCATAAAACACTATTTTTTACATGTTAGAAAAATAATTTTGAAACATGCACTTTGGAGTACAAAAATCACTACAGTATAGTGTTTTGTTAAACAATTCTGTATAAACAGGAAAACGTTAACTAATGTAAGCTAATTTTGCACATATTTTACGTAACTACTTCTGTTGTATTTTATAAGCGGCCATGCAAAATTTTGTCTTAATTGAAATACTCACTATAATACACCTCACCAGTGATATACTATTCTACAAATAGACAAAAGATTAAATCTTACTGCTAACGTTTAATAAAAGTTTTATTTACTAAAACGTTTTCTTTATGTGTCATCTAGTAGTACGGCGCTGGACTCAAACTTGGATGAACATGGGTTTGAGTGTATCCTCCAGCACCAAATGAGGATTCCCTTTGATTTTGTTTAAATGTCAATTTGTTCTTCTACAAAGCATTTAAGCAATAATAATATTAATAGTATTATTATTATTAATAATAATAGCAAAATTGTAACTCAATAAATATATTGATAAACTCTTTTAAAAACAAGCAAATTATTAGATTTTACTGCTAACACTTATCGTAAATCCTTGTTTAATTTTACTTGCTAAAAAAATATCTTTTTTAAACCTTCGAATAATAAAAACTATAAAAAATTACAAACCTGAATTGTACTCATTCGACATGCGTGTTCAGAATAGGCGTATGTTTCCGAATTGTACAATTCAATTTTATTCCTCGTATTAGGCGAGCACCGACCGTAGGGTGGGGTTTTTTGAACGTGTTTAATGGTTTTGATTTTGATTTCGGTTAGACTACCGGGTTGAATATTGATGCCTTCCTGATTGACATCGGGATACGTTTCGGCATTGTGTACAGTAACGACAGCTCCACTTAGTTGTGATTTGATTTCGGATCCAAAGCAATCGGAACAAAAAGTGACGTTCATCGACTGATCCAAGTAGACAAACAATTCAATTGTGCGCACATTGTTTCGATAAAACTCGTACAAATCGTACGTGTAACAGTTTAAATATTGCGCGTGAATAAAACGACGCCAGCGACCAATTTGATTGCATTCGTTCATGACGCGTTTACTGCCTTCTGCATGAATGACCTTGATAAATTGTAAACAATTGAAGTTTGGCTTTAGTAGAATACAAACAAATTTAGTTAATTTATTTTTTATTTTGGTTGTTTGTTACTGTTTAAGTGTTTTGCAAATAATGAATTATTCAACATGTCGACATTTGGCCAAACTAAACAAAGGAACGTATTCAGTGATAATAGTTGTACTTAATTCAATGTTTTAAGTTTAAAACTGCATGAACTACGTTATCTAGTTTATTTCTAATGTTATATAACAATTAAACCTTCTAATTTGTACAATTAATATTAGCATGTTTTATACCAGAGTGTATATTTACAGATTATTTTTGCTTTTTTTTAAATAAAAATATTTAATTTTTATGTATTATAAGCACTGACTTCAAACTTTATTATATATTTTTAGCTGTTTAAGTGTAAATTACTCAAAAAAACACCAATAATGATTACGAATTTAGTTAAAAAAGTAATATTAACTTAAACAGAAAATTGTAATGTATAATGATAATTTTGTAAAATTTAAATGTCAGCTTCCATTTTATAAGTTTGTAATTATTGTGCCAAATTTGTACATGAGTAGACATAAATTTGAATTTTATTACTGGGAGTCATTAGTTTGACTTTGCTGAAATGATTTTCCATGTGTTAAAACCTATAATCGGTGAACTTATAAAAATTAGTTAGAAAACATTCTTTTATTAAAAATATTCAAAATTATTATGTAATTAATAATATTAAATATTTAAATTAATATTATATTTATATCAATTTTAAAAATTCCTAAATTAATCATAGAGTTTTTCAAATTAATTTTTCAACCACTTTGGATACATTATTTTTACCAATTAGTGTTCACATATTATCTTATCTGTTTTGGTTGTTAATTCTTAAATGTTTTCTGGAAAACATTTTTTACCAAATGGGTATACAGTGCAGCTAAAAAACGGCCCGCATTTGGTTCCGGTGGTGACACTTAAATTCATGTTTACCCACGTTTAGCGTTGTAGTACTAAATCACCCTGGACCGGAATGGTAGATTCAAATCTGGGTGAATGTGGTTTTAAGTTTTACCACTAAATACTAAATACGGACAGCCGTTTGGTTTCCCTAAATGTATACTTGCTGAAATATATTTCCAGTAAAACATAAACATAGTAACAACTAAGAGAAATATTAGGTATATATCGGGTTACAATTGTGAAACCACACTATATCTTATTTAAAAATTGTTTTCCCAGTTTAACGCTAGCTAGCGTATTTACAATATTCATATATGTACCTGTACATACATATAATTAATAATGTGTAAGCGTAACATTTTATTAAAAAAATTACTTATTTTCAAAAAACTTTTTTTGAAATTTTTATACAATAATCTAAATGTTTTAATTATAAGGTCTACATATTACAGCGATTTCAAAAATAAACGCAAAAAATTACAAAAGTAATAAATCTAAATTAATGTGTCATTTCCAATTGTTTTTCCGTAAAAATAAATATTGAGAACTAAAAATAATGTCTAGTACTTAAATGTTTATTTATATATGCTTAGAAATATTTATTTAAAAAGACTGAGTCGGCCAAAATAACATATTTTAAAAGCAACTTCTACATAAACGTGGATAATAAGTTGAAGTTACATAGTGTTTCTAATAATTAACCGATTATTATTTTGTGTGCTTAATTTCACTAAAAATGAACAAGAACTCATCTTTGAAATTGATGTTAAACGCACATTCATATCTGCCCTGATTGTGATGTCAAAATAAACATTTAATTATTCTAATTTATATAAATAAAAATAATCAAAATAATTAAAACTTTTTTTAAAACAAATCAAATTATTTATTATTTACGTTTAGCCTTGAGATTCCTCTCACCCGGTAATTTTGCTTTCTGATTGCATCGTGTGTGAAATAGACAATAGTGGTAAAAATGTTTTCATACCGAAAATGAATAACGTGTCATTAAAGAATTAAAAAATTGACCGATTTATACAGAGTTAACCTTTCAACAATTTATCGGATTAATAATGGTCAGAAACCACGAAATTATGATAATGTTGGAAGAAAACGTGTAACGATAATTACGGATGATCAGAAAATTGTTATGGAATTAAAAACATTATAATAAACCTAGTTCAGAAACCAAAAAAATAGTTTTAGCAATTTTACTTATTCCACAATCAGAAACAGATCAATTGAATTTGGTTTAACTCTACAATGACCAAAGGTTAAGCCATTTATTACCAAAAAACAAAAGGATGATAGATTAGCCTTTTGTGAACTATGGAGTAAACGACATCTTTGTTATTGGTGTTCCGTAAACTTTACCGATTAAACAATGATTGAGAACGAACCATTTGGCTTTAAAAACAAAGTGTTGTATGGGTCCAGTTTTCAAAAACATTCTTTTGTATGCTAGATCACAACATCAACAAGCATAGTGAAATTGAGGATTTATGTCAACGTATTCGGTTTGTTGTTCAATATGAGATGAAACAAGAATATAATAACATTTAATCGACAGCATTCCAAAACGCCTGTATCAGGTTGTTCAAAAGAAAGGCAATCACATAGATTATTAAATTTTTTAAACTGTATAATGTCTTTGATCATTTGGTAACTGAAAAAAATTGCATGCAATCCGTATTTTTGTTAATAGTTGTCTTTATATATTATGTTAATCAATTTACTCCATTTTCAATTTTGCAGCAGTTGATATTTTATAAAAATTTTTATTACTTACAATAAATTTGAATATGTATTTATAGTTTTTTTTAATTATTATATAGTATTGTATATTTTATAATCAAAGTGACGTTTCTTTTGTACGTTATGTAGTTGCTAGAGAGGTTTTAGTTAAATAATCGCTTTTTTACATTAATTGTTGTATGTTAAATATTTAATATACAATGTTTAAATTTTTATATGGTTAAAATTTAACATATACTTTGTAGAATTAACAAATATATATATATATATATATATATATATATATATATATATAAACAATGTTCTATATATAACACAAAAAATATATTACAGAAAATTATAAAGCACTTAAATTTATTTTTATATACAATAATTTAAGTTGATCAATTAAAAAACTGGAAATAAAATTATTAAAATACTATAAATAATTAAACTTTTTATAAATAAAATTTTAATTAAATTTTGTATTCGGTCATGTAATAATTTAATTTAGTTTAAACAAAGTTTCAACACTTGCATGCAAATGTAATACGATATTTGTTTCATTTATTTAATAATGTTACAATTGAAAAAATACAGCTGGATTTTTTGGATCAACAAAGTATTTACTGCACATTTGGAAATTATATTTAAATAATATAAAAAAATTTTAATAATGCGTTAAAATGTTTTTTTTGTTAAATAAATGTTTGCCTTGCTCAATAATTTAAATAAAGTCTATTTATTTGTGCTTTATATTATATTTCTTTTTAAACTAACTAATTAAGACAATTTGACAGCATAATTGATTAATGTTCTGTAAGTATAATTTTTTATTTGATTTTTAAGATAATTTATACAAAGTTTTATATTTTTCGTAAAATATATTTACTAAATTATGTTTTTTTGGTGGTTGTTGTCATAGTCACTTTTTCATTATTTCTATGTTTGCACGGCATATTAAACGATCGATTTTAATAGCTTAATAAGCTTAATAAATGCAGAAAAAATAACGACGTTTTTTGGCTAGTAGATGGCAACCTTTTAACGGTTCATTAACGAGGCCGCCTTATTTTATGTTAGGGTTATTTTTTTAGTTCAATGGGTACATATGGTATACTTTAAGATATTTTTAAAAACTCTGGATGTATGGGTTCCACTCCTCTCCGTAGCGAAAACCTAGTTATACCGCTGCACATTCGCTGTTATTAGTCTAGATGCCTACTGAAAACTAGTCCAGGATGTACTATATGGAGTACGAACAGTCAGAAATATTACTATTATTGAAAATTAAGACTTTACTAGCATTACTCAAATCCTCAGGTTTATTAGTATTCCTTGTGTTTGTATATATAAATAAGGTTGTAAATGATTGTTTTTAATTTTTCGTTAACTATTTAGTCGCTTATATTTATATGTAATTTCTAGTTAGGACAATTGCAATATTTAAATTTTAATACTTTAAACAAACCAAAACTGTGATTGAATACACAACAATTATGATTTTGTAAATGACTGCAAACAAACATTTAGAGTTTTTAAAAGTTATTTTAGATAATATAAATATAATTTTTATGCATTTATCTAAAAGATTCAATTATTACAAAAATCGGAGTTTTTGTCATTTTTTGTAACTACTTAGGCCATTGTTTAGATACCGTCTTATTTGTAATTTGTAATTGTTTTTAAACGTGTATTATTTAAATAAGATTATATTTGTTAAATAATCAATAAAAGAGGATTAATAAAATATGTTTTACAAACCTGGAAAGGTAATTCTGTCGTCAATAGGTTTCAACGCCTTGTTACAATTATTATTTTTTGGCATTTTATAATGCAAAAAGAAATGCAAAACTTATTATTTTATTAGGAAAATTATTGCGCAATTAAAAAATTTAAATAAATAAATTTTTAATTTATAAAAATACAGTGTACCAGCATAAACTTTTTGTTAGTAATAAGTAGAGCGGAAAAAACTATGTTGTATCTTCTCAATTAGTAAAGTTTCAAACCCTCCTTATTGTAAAAATAATTATTTTATGAAAAATTAACCCGATTTAATAATTAATGCCTTGAATTTTTTTAAAAAACACATCTTTCAAAAAGTAAAAATTTTGATAAAAAAATAAGACATCATGTAGAGAGAAAATGTACACATATTTAATAATTTATTGGTTTGGAATAAAGTATAAAGTAGTTCTCGTAAAACAAACTATACCAAATACTTAAAGCAGTGATATTTTTATGTCAGTTTTTAAGATTTTTAGCAATTCACTCATATAAGCGTTAAAACTGTTTAAAAAAACAGTTTCTTATGCAACGTTTTTAAACCATAATCTTCAACTTTATCCAAATTCATTTTGTTCACTTTAAAAATAAAATTTAATCATCACTCATGTTAAATAGTATAAGCTGTTTTTTTAATTATTTTTTCTGAAATTACTATCTTTAATATTATCAATTTTAATTAGTAAAACAAAACAAGACATTTTAATTAAGGAATTATCTATTTAAATCTAATTTTGTATTAAAAATAAAATAACATAAAATTACATTAACAACATGGTCAAACACATTACCAATTACGTAAACGAAGTAGTTACCAAAAAAAGCGACAACGTTCATTGCTAAGTATTTTGTAGTGTATAATACAAAAAAATACTGAAATTTTATGTGTTAAAATATTTTAAATATTTAATCTTATATTTTGGTTAATTGCAAATAAAATTATTCACACATTTTCCCCAAAGTTCAATAGAACAATTCAAATGTTTTATGTACAATAAAATATAATAGAATAAATAAAAAACTTTTTACAATTAGTAAGGTCAAAAATATTGATAAAAAGTATTGTTATTTATACATAGATGCAATTGAGTGGATTAAAAAAAATTAATTATACATGTTATATATATTTTTTCTTAATTAATAAATATGAAATATTATTAAACAGAAATAACTGACTAGATTGATATAATTAATCAATTTTTTCCATATAATTACATGTTTGTAGAAAATAAATAAAACCGATTTTAAATAATAAATTAAATGTTTTTACAAAAATTACGTTTTAAATTATTAATAATATTTTCTTACGTACAATATGTAATAATTTGATGCAGAGAGACATTATAGAATAAAGAAATGTATTTAATGTTTTCAAAATATATATATATATATGTTCTTTTAATAATAACCGTTAATCTACTTATATTATTGGTAGGAACATAAATTTATAAACAATATATTAGATATCTAATCTTGCTTTTTAATATTTGAATATTTTACAGAAAATGTTTTTAGCATGTGTAAACAGTTTAACAAAGCCGTTGGAGGCTACAGAAATCGTGCTAATAATGAACCCAAAAAACCAAACCCATCGAGGTGAAAAGTTACTATCCTAGTCAAATGTGTTATTATAGAATTGAAAATCACATTTTATGATTAGACAAAATACAATTTTTATTAACTTGAAGTAATTTTTGTTAATTAATTCAACTTTAATTCTATAAAGCTTCTGGTTAATGTTATTACAATATAAAACGTAAAACAGTGTAAATAAAAACAAAATTAATTAACTATAAGGTCATCAAACGAATACTTTTTGTTTATTGTAATAATTAATTTTTATATTAAGTTGCTTTACAACAAAGAAAACTGTACAATATTTATATTTATCCCAAAATGTCGTAAAATGTAGCTTTGGGTGTTAGAATAATTAATTAAAATTAAACAAAATCTAACATGCAATTTTAATTAATATCACGTATTTAACACTAATCTATTGTTTTTATCTAATTAATGCTTCAATTTTTATTGTTATTTCTTTCAGTTATCGCTATAAAAAGCTTAAAATATTGTTCGTATTTATAAAATACAACCCTTTAAAATATTTGCGTTACGATTAGGACAGTTATTAACCAATAATTTTGTTAAAAATAAATATTAAAAATAAAAAAATAATAATAAATGATATAACATATTTTACATTTAATCATTTAGTAATTTGTATTCTAAGATATGCAAATAATAACGAAATTATATTTTTATGTCAATACTTACATAAAGTTAATTATTAAATGCAATTTACATACTTTTTATAATAAGTAATTTATTATTAATTTGTTGAATTTTGTTTAAAAAATATTGTTTAGTAGCTAAAATTTATATTTACTAAACACAAACGTTATTTTTGAAAATAATATCTTATGTAGCATTTTTCTAAACGTTAAATTTAACTTTATTAAAAAAATCTAAAGTTAAAAATGAATTATTCTAAAACAACAAAAGGATATTTTAAAAAAATGTTATCACCTAACAGTGCTTTATTATTTATTTATCAATTTTATAAGCCTTTCGTTTTAAAAAGCATGGGGTAAGAAGATTGTTCTATATGATTGTAGATTAAAGTTTTGACTTTGAACATTCTATATATCAGAAATTTAACTTCTATTAAAAATTGCCAAACCCCGTTATTGGAACTATACGTTTACTTCTTTGACGTGGTTTGATGAAATAGTAATGTCCTTTTGTGTTGTTTCTTTAACATTATTTGTTTTTTTTTGTTACAGAGACCAGGTTGCTAATTTTACGCCCAAACCTTCTTCCATTCTCAACCAAACTTGGAATCGGCTGCGGTGGACCATATTTTTAAGCACATTGCTACTAAAGTCAACCGTTTGTCGCACTACAAAAAAACGTCCTACCAGAGAACTGTACTTACATTAATGATATTTAATTTTTCCCAGTATAGTGAAACACAACATCTAAAAACACATTCAAATGAAAGAATTATTAGCTTGAGCTATATTTTGTGTTAAAAGTGAAATTACATGAAATAACATTCACAACATAACAAGAAACACACTAAAACACTTAAGTCAAGTAGTTACAAAAAACGGTGGTCACGTTTATTGTTAAGTAGTTTTGTAGTGTATAATAGAAAATTTTATTCAGTCATTAAATAATTATATATACAATGTGTTTTCTTTAATATCTGACGCTATACTTTATATTAATGATTTTACTTAATTTTCAATTAAGAGTTAGTTGACATTTATTGTAAATTGTTTTCTATTCTTAAAAACATATTAATAAAATTATTACTTTATTTTACTTATAAAATAGTACTATATAGTATATAACAAAACTGATTATTTATTTTAATTTAGGTTGTCAATAAAAATAATTATGTTAAATAACTACATTAAGTACACAATTATTTTTGGTTACTCTAAACTCAATAAATACATTCTTTAATGAATTATACTAAAAATTTGATGCTACAACAACAATTAATAATAATAATAACTGATGATAATAATAATAATTATTATTAATGTTAGGTATATTTGTAAGTAATTTAGAATACAGTGGGTACAGTATGATATCAAAATTAATGCTAAATCATTGATTAACTTTTGTAACATTATTATATTACACACATGTACATTTTGCTAAAACAATAATTAAACATTACTTTGTAGTATTGAAAAAAAATAAAAACTAACATTATTTGGTAATGTTATCATAAAATTTTAATTAACATCGAAAACAATAATATATATATTTAAAAAAATTTTAAAAATTAGCAAATTGCTTGTTTAAAAATAAATTATATTATAAAATAATTATACATATATAAAAAAAGATATTAAAAGCTATATATTTTTAATATTTTAAATAATATTTATTGTTTTTTATAATTTTTTATAAGCGTTTAATACAGGAGTTTTTCAATATTTTAATCTAATGTTATAAGATTTAATTTTAAATTACAAAATTAATTCTCTTAATTAAAAAAGTATTTTTTAAGCTATTAACATTGTATTTTAAAATAATTAAAAAAACATCAATTACTTTATTCTTTGTATTGTCTAGAAGCAATTAAATAAATGTAACCTTTTGCTAATAAAAACTTTTGTGCTGTATATAAATAAACAATATATTTATTTTTATTTATTATTAAAATTATGCTATCTTTTTAAGGATACAAATCAGAACATTTTAAAATCAAATATCACATGTTCCAAAGGATTACGTTGTAATTTGGGATTAAATTATATACTTAAAATTTTGGCAATTATAAGGCGACGTAAACAATTATAAATTTTCCATAAATTTCTGCATTAAATTTTATAAGTATTTTTAGATAAAAATAGGTTTTAAATTTTTAAATAAAAATAAGAAAACCGTAATAATATTCACATTAGGAATATATTTAAAATACACAGTTCAATATTTATGCACTACGCATCATAATTTTGTAAATAAATCTAATCTTCTATAACGTGTTAAACAATATAGTAATTTTATTTTCTAGTGCAAGTAAAGCCTTTATAAAGATTTTTACCAACTTTAAATTAAGTAATTTTTTCCCTTTTTTAAATATAGAAATGAAATATTTTACAATATTAATATTACATTTAATAATCATTATAATGTTATTTTTCTGATAAAACATATATTATTACGTTTATTAGTTAATTATCCACATATAGTCGTTATTGTTATAAACTTATTTCGCTTTTAATAACGTATATTTCTTTTAAAAACATATGCATTTAAAAAGTAATTTAGTTAAATTGACCATAATCATTTCAAAAATTAACGCAAAAATTACAAAAGTAATAAATCTAAATTAATGTGTCATTTCCAATTGTGTTTTCGTAAAAATAAATATTGAGAACTAAAAATAATGTCAAGTACTTAAATGTTTATTTATATATGCTTAGAAATATTTATTTAAAAAGGCTGAGTCGGCCAAAATAACATATTTTAAAAGCAACTTCTACATAAACGTAGATAATAAGTTGAAGTTACATAGTGTTTCTAATAATTAACCGATTATTATTTTGTGTGCTTAATTTCACTAAAAATGAACAAGATCTCATCTTTGAAATTGATGTTAAACGCACATTCATATCTGCCCTGATTGTGATGTCAAAATAAACATTTAATTATTCTAATCTATATAAATAAAAATAATCAAAATAATTAAAACTTTTTTTAAAACAAATCAAATTATTTATTATTTACGTTTAGCCTTGAGATTCCTCTCACCCGGTAATTTTGCTTTCTGATTGCATCGTGTGTGAAATAGACAATAGTGGTAAAAATGTTTTCATACCGAAAATGAATAACGTATCATTAAAGAATTAAAAAATTGACCGATTTATACAGAGTTAACCTTTCAACAATTTATCGGATTAATAATGGTCAGAAACCACGAAATTATGATAATGTTGGAAGAAAACGTGTAACGATAATTACGGATGATCAGAAAATTGTTATGGAATTAAAAACATTATAATAAACCTAGTTCAGAAACCAAAAAAATAGTTTTAGCAATTTTACTTATTCCACAATAAGAAACAGATCAATTGAATTTGGTTTAACTCTACAATGACCAAAGTTTAAGCCATTTATTACCAAAAAACAAAAGGATGATAGATTAGCCTTTTGCGAACTATGGAGTAAACGACATCTTTGTTATTGGCGTTCCGTAAACTTTACCGATTAAACAATGATTGAGAACGAACCATTTGGCTTTAAAAACAAAGTGTTGTATGGGTCCAGTTTTCAAAAACATTCTTTTGTATGCTAGATCACAACATCAACAAGCATAGTGAAATTGAGGATTTATGTCAACGTATTCGGTTTGTTGTTCAATATGAGATGAAACAAGAATATAATAACATTTAATCGACAGCATTCCAAAACGCCTGTATCAGGTTGTTCAAAAGAAAGGCAATCACATAGATTATTAAATTTTTTAAACTGTATAATGTCTTTGATCATTTGGTAACTGAAGAAATTGCATGCAATCCGTATTTTTGTTAATAGTTGTCTTTATATATCATGTTAATCAATTTACTCCATTTTCGATTTTGCACCAATTGATATTTTATAAAAAATTTTTATTACTTACAATATATTTGGATATGTAATTATAGTTTTTTTTAATTATTATACAGTATTGTATATTTTATAATCAAAGTGACGTTTCTTTTGTACGTTATGTAGTTGCTAGATAGGTTTTAGTTAAATAATCGCTTTTTTGCATTAATTATTGTGACAGTTGTACTATTTTATTTGTTTTGTGATTTTATAATAAACAGAATTACAGTAATGCTGTTGTACAATTTAGTTCGGAAACTGGAAAATCTTTCATAAATACTTTCAATTTAAGGTTAGAAAAATGTAGCAGTAAACTAAGTAAACCAAACTGTCGTTTTTTATGTACAAACCGTTTAATGTTTTTACACAATACATTATTTTAAATTTTATATATAATAAAATTTTAAAAGTAATTATTTTATCATAACTTAATATTTTCTGGTACAAGTTTTTTTGTTTATGTATACACTCATATTTTAATAAACAAATAAATATTTAGTTTTAAATTATAGTTGACTTATTATTTTACTTAGTTTATTTAATTTTTATTTAAATTTCAATTATAAATAACGTTAATTTTTTATTTAAATACTATTTACTTGGCAACCCCAAAATATTTTTATTTTGTAAAGAAATAATTAATTAATTAATTATAATTAATCTACATGTAGGTTATTGCAAAATAATTACATTGCATATAATTAAAACAAAAACAAAGCATTTAAAATTTTTATTGACAGCTGTTCGTTTTCCGACAATAATTCATTAGGTTGATTAAATTATAATAAAAATTTGCACAACGATAAAGTACAGGCGTACTATAATTATTATTATTGTTATTATTATTACTATATTAGCCTTTTTACAATAGAAAAGTGTATATTATTACTTCATTTTATTCTATAATAACTTTAGAAAATTTTAATTATTAATAATTATTATTTATAAAATAATATATTTTAATATCTATAAATAAAAAGAATTTAACCTAATTTTTCAAAATAAGTAAACTTTTAATTGTTTATTAAATAATTAAATATTCTATAAGAGAATTATTTGAGGTGTGTATAATTTTATAATTTGTGTTATATTAAAATTGTTATATTTACTGGATAAATCTAAAATTATATTTATATTTTTAGTTGAATTTATTTTAAATAAATATTAAGAACTGTAAAAAATAGTAAACAATGTAAAGTACTTTATATTGTGTTGTATATTTATTTAAAAATATTCGTTTAAAAATCTAAGGACAGTAATAAAACCAAGTTTTAAAAGCAACTTCATTTAAATGTAATTACAATTATATGAGGGGGGGTGGTTGTTTCTGGTCAATGTTCCTTACTTAATTTTATATTAAACGACTTAAAAGCATAACAACCATCAACTAGTTTTTACGTATTACTTTACTGACGAATGCTCTTCTTGTTACAAACCTTCTACATTTATCCAGGTTTGAAACTAGCAAGATTTATTTTTCTGATTATCTCTGGGAATAGTATTACAACTAATATTAAATATGTGCCTTTAATAAAGCATATTATATGTTTATTTAAAAAAACTTTATTTCTAGTAAAAAAAATTGAAATTATAATTCTGCATAATACAAACTTCACTTGTTTTAATTATACTAAAAAGTATTTCATTTTTAAAATAAATTATTTAGTAAACAAAATAACTTATTGTTTTTTTTAAATTTTAAACAGAAATTTGTAATTACTTTTAAATTATATAAAAATAAAGTTTTTAAACATTTCCTTGGAATTATTACCAAGTATCAAGTTGTATATTTTTTATTATATATATATATATAATTCAATTTGCCAACTGTAATTAAAAATGTATCCTGTGTTTGTAAAAAAGTATTAGAAAAATATGCCAACAATAAAGATTAAAAATTTGCAGATGCAATTGATAATTACTTATTGTAACAATTTTTATTATTAACTTTTTTTATAATTATAAGAAATTTGACAAGTTTAATTTAATTTTTAAATTGTTTTTTGTTAATTTACTTATTTCATTTAAAAGTAAATAATTTTAAAAAAATATCCTTTTAACATTATATTATTATGCATTAAGATTAGTAGATTTATTTAGCAAATAATATTTTTAATCCTTTAGGAATGTTTTACTACATCATTTTTTGTCCTTTTTAAATGCAATTTATTTTAATATGCAACATCCAATTTACTAATAATATCTCCTCTTAAAAAATGGACAAAATTTTGCATTAATGTAGAACAAATTCGTTTTTAACTATTAAACTTATACATTTCACATATCTTTAACAACCACAAAGTTTGTTGCGCTTCATTTAATTTAGTTTATTAATGACCTATATTTTAATATTTGATTAAAAACAACGTATCTATTTCTAATTATCTATGCATTTACACGACCTATACCTACTATTAAAAGTTTACACTAAATTTTATTGTATTCGTATGTAATAGTACAAACGTACCAAACATAAATATATAACATTTTTCTTTCTTCTTCAACATTTTAGATAGCACGTTAACAGTTGCAACAAATAAATAAATATGGGTATTTTGTGTGAGCGGTAAGGTTTGGGTTTGTTATCAAAGCTATTTCGGCACATATAAATTAGATATTGCATCTGGGACAATTTTTAATAGTTTAACTACATTTTTTGTTTAAAAATTGTTTTATTTCTTTTATTCAATAAATGTAACATTATGTCGGAAGTTTAAAATATAATTAAAATACATAAATTCTACAACCTCCAATCTTTTTAATAACATAAAAATTTTTTTATAAATTATTACTAAAATAATAACATTTTAGAGCCCTTTTATTACAAGTGTAACTACTTTGTCATATATATATTATTTTCTAAACTGCATTACTTATATATATATATATATATATATATATATATATAACTGTAGTAAATGTAAAATTAAAAATCGTAAAATTATGCTAATTTTCTTTAAATTTGATAAATTTATTTTCTAATTATTAAGTTTAATGTAATTAAAGTGTTGACAAAATACTCCTACCAAACAATATTAACATTTATTGACTAAAATAACATTATGATGTATTAACTTTCGAATAATTTTTTATCTTTAAATAAATTTAATATCAGATTAAAAATTAATCTTTATAAGAAATGCCTTTGTGATAAATAATTACATTTTAAAAATATTTATTATAACAAACAGAAACAAGGATAATTTTAAATAGCAAATTTTTAATTAACTAATAATTTTTTAAATAAATAATTAATTGTAAATCGAATTTAGTCTATGTTTTAGTGTATTTATGTACCTAATTTTTAGACAAATGTCGGGTTTCAAGTCAAAGTTGTGTTAATTTGACAAGCAGGTGAATAATTACTTCAACTAGAGATTTTACTATATAGATCTTGGCAACCTTTACATGTTTAAAAACCTATATGGCGCACTTTAGTTATATTTATTATAGGGTTTTCATGAGTGACATTGTTTATTTAAATATATATAAATATTATCACATGTTAATAATATTTATTTAAGTTGTTTTTATATATGATGTAAGTATATTAATTTATAAAACTATTAGTATTACCAAATGTTTTAATTTTTTAAATTTAATGATATAAATTTGCATATTTTAAACTAATATCTTATTAAAACGTTTTATTATTATTATTATTATTATCATGGGGCAACAAAATAGCAATTACAGCAAAAAATAACAACAAAGTTTTATAATTCACAAAAAAATGAAACAAACATTTTTCACGTATTTTAACAATTGGCCAAACGTTTTGTTTGATCCCATTTAAATTAGATCTTCTTAAATAGTTATTAGCCAAGTTTTATGTGTTCTACCAACCTTTTTTATTATTTTGGATCTTCTATTCTAAAACCGTTCTTGCTGGTCTTTCGGGTGGTAAACGTATAATTTAACCAAGTAATTTTTTTGCCTAATTATAATGACGTCATGTAGTGAACAAGAGTCAGTTCTTTTCATGATCTCATCATTTGAAATATGATCGCGCCAGGTAATCTTTAAAATACTTGTAAGACACCGGTGATGAAAAACATCCATCATTTTATTAATCTTGTCTGTTTACTTTCACGTTTCACTCCCATCTAGTGTGGTAGGAATAATTATTGATGCGTACAAATAACGTTTTATCTTCAGGTGGATGGAAGAACATGATCATATTAATTTGAGTCTTTGAAAAGTTGACATTAACTTCCAAGTGTAGCTTTAACATCAATTTCGGTTTTCCCGTCTTTACCAGATTTGTAAAGGAATCAACTGTAGCATAATTTTTTTCATTAATTTTGATGGGCAGATAATTGTTTAACCCAGCGCACAACACCTTTGTTCTTAAACAATTAATCCGTAAGTTAATACAAAAACTGATATCACTAAGACGTGTTATCATATTTTGCATCATTTCTGGAGTTTCATTGAGAAGACCAATATCATCTGCAAAATCCAAATTAGTTAATCTCCTTGTCGCTAATCAATTGGAACTTGTTCATTATGCCACATAACATTAAATAAATGAACAAGCTTGCATGCTACAACGTCACCTCCATGTTTGAGCATCTCTGTAGTTATCGCGTTAAGTCCTCCTGATTTATTGTCAAAATATATGAGGGTATTTGTCATTAACTGATTAAGTACTTCTTTAAAATGCTCTATCTATCTAAGTGATTTCTTATCATCTGATAAAAGTAAACGACCATATTTTTCTTTGATTCAAATATCAGTATTCTTTCTAACTCAACAATTGTTTTCCAAATGTATACATAGTCTTGGAATCATTTTTTGCTACTGCTTTATCTTCTCTTTTGCATCTGCTTTCTAACCAATCGTTCTTATCTTTGTAGAAGCTTTTTTAACCTGTTTATCTAATATTCTATACTTATCATTAAATGTTTTCAAAATAACAGGATTGTTAGAGTGATCTCTCTAATTTTGTTTTCTTTCTGAGATTAATTAGATTTTAGGAGACTGACGAAATTCATTGTTTCTTTGTAAAACGATATCTTCTATCCAGTACATTTGCTGCACTGTCTGTAATTTTTTATTGAAATAATTTCTATTAATCATCAGAATTTTTTACCCTTTTCAAGATTTAAAATGTATTTTTTAAGGAATCGTAAAATTGGTTTAAAATATTTGGTTGCTTAAGTTTTTCACATGAAAATAAAAGTAATTTTTTGTGGTTTCTCTTTTCTTTAATTTTAAACGAAATTTCTCAATAACAAGATTGTGATCTGAACCAAAATCTGCACCGCGATATGCATATACATTTTGCAAAAAAGATTGCCATTTTGCGCTAATACAAATGTAATCAATCTCGTTTGCTGTTTTCCCGTCAGGAGAAACCCATGTTGCATTGTGTACATTTTTGTGAGTGAAAAATGTGTTGCCAACACCCATTCCACAATAACTGTTTAGAGTCAACAACCTATAACCATTATTATTTATGCTATCAGTAAACAATATTAAAAATAAATTCTTAATTAAAAAATATTTTATGCATTGACATTTACCAAAATATTGTACACATAATAATTGTTATAATATGTTGACCATTTTTATCGTAAAACTGTAAAAAAAAATGTTTTTATGTTTGCAAAGTTCTGGTAATTACACAATAAATGTTTAAATCATTTTAAAATATTATTAATTTAGTTGTTAAATTTACAGAAGATTCCGGTAAAAATGTCATTTAACATTTTTTAAAACGAATTATAACGCTTTTCTAATACAGTATTAAAAACTTTAGATTTAAAAATAAATAAATATACACCATCTTTTGTAAATGCGTAAGTATATAAAAGCAAAACAAATTGTGAGTATTTATTTTATGGTATTTAACAAATTGGGCAACATTGGAATAATAATAAGTAAATAAAAATGTTATAATAAAAAATAATAAAATAATAGTTTTAAAAAAGGTATAAAAATATTGAAGTGTTTATTTTATAAAACGTTTAAATAAAATAATTTTATCAAGCTAAAAGTTTTATTTATTAAAGTAAAAACATTTTTTAATAAAAATTCTTTAATGTTTATTTAAAGTATTATATTCCATGTAGTTTAACTAAAACAAACAATTTTTTAACTGTTTTGTGTAAATAATCACAGTTTCCAAACAATTAAGTTACAACTTTTAACATTTATGAAAGAGTCACTAAATAATGTTAGCATAATATTAGTCTTTAAATAACCACAATTTTTATTTATATACCAATTTAAAACATTTTGATATAATATTAATCGTAACAAAAAGTAGCTTTCGATGGGTTATTTTACTTGGACATGCATATCAATGCAGTGTATAATTACATTAAGCAAAATTAAAAGCCAATGATGTTAATAGTACAATTAATATGTAGTATAAATTTTATTTATTCATTTATTTTATGTTTGTTGCTATAAATGTTTTACGAGAAACATCTTTCAGCAGTAGACATGAGTCAGCATTTTGGTGCCGGTAATGGGATTCGAATCCATGCCCACCGAAATCTAAATTCGAGCGTTGTACCGCTAGACCACCCCGGCATTAATTAATATATAGTATGCTTAATAGCATAATAGATAGTAATTTTTAAGAAAACGTTTTATTATTTTAACTTGTATATTTTAATGTAACTTCGTAGGTAAAAATTAAATTTTAGAATCCAATGGAAGATATTTTAAATGTTTAATTTGTAACATTCTCCTTAGTGTAATACAATTTAGCCTTACAAGTATTCTGCCTATTGTTAAGGTATTTAATAAAGTTATTTAAACAATAACTTTATGCCAAACGAAAACATTATGTGTTAACTATAGGCATTTTTTCTAATAATTAATGTTTAAGAGTTGCACAATTCGTTTCAAATAATAACTTATTTTTAATATTGAAAACGTTAATTTATTAAGCTGTTTTATCTGCCATAAAACAACAAACCTAATAGTGGTTTAAGTTAATTTCTAAAATTATAATTTAATCATTTTTTTATTTTTAATTTGTTATGTTTAAAATGGAATACAATGTTTTTAATGAACAAGAAATATTTTTGTTTTATTTAACAAAAATTTATATATATTTTTCTTTTTACACTTTAAAAAAATAAAATTTTTTTAAATATTTATTGTTAATTATTTTTTAGCATTTTTTTTTACTTAATTTTAAATAAAAAAAGTTTCTATAAATAAAATACTTAACAATACAGTTATCTCATGTTACTAAATAGCTATTTTTATTTTTAAAAAATGGCATTGTAACTATCAAAAAAGTAATATTAAACCTAATAATATCAAATATTTATAAACCAATATGTATATAAAAAAATTAATCGATTTTCCTACAAATTATAAATATTTTTACACTTAGGTTTTAATTAATGTTATGAGACTGTTCGCTTATTACATTTATATTCATACATATAGTTTTAGTCATTAAACGTGATTTTTAGAAATAAGATTATGCACATAAATTAATAATAGTTGAATCATTTAATAAAAATTGCGTTTAATAATTATGTTTACTTAAGTAATAACTTTAAAATACACTGTTGGTATGTTTTAATATAAATTATTAAAAAAAAACTTTAAATAGGGTAAGTATGGGGTTGAGTTCAATTACTAGCACTAAATGTTGGTTTATGTTCGGCCTTGCACATTGTTTTGTGTATAGCGATCAAGCACCAACAATTAAATAAAAGTAATATAAAATACTGTATGTTACTTGCCATTATTTTTTAATATTAATACTAATTTTGAAAAATATTAGAAGATAAACATTAATTTAAATATAATACTTTTTTATTATTTTATAAAAAGTAATTTAAGCGGTGGTACAAATTATTTGTTTTGACAAATATATAATATTGAAATAATCGTTCATAATTATTATTATTAAGTGTTTAAAAAATGTAGAATTTAGAATTAATTTATTCAATAAATTTAATCTATTCTATTATTTGTCAAAAACATAATAGACACTTTTTATTTAAATTATTGAATTTAATAAGAAGAAACAAACATGCTCACAGTTTTATAAAATTCAATACAATAATTAAAACAAATTATGTATTTAAGTGTTTATAAGGTTAAAAAAATTGAAGTTTTATAATTATCATGCTTAAGTGAACAATTGAAAAATGGGTCACATGTTTACTTTAATCTAAATGTTTATTTCTTTGAGTTTTTGTAAGCATATTGTACAATAATAAATGTTTGCAATTTACTTTTTAATAGTACATTTTTGTCTTGTTTTTAGCATTTACTTATATATTTCTTTTACAAATAAATATTAGTTTTAACTTTCCTTTTTATAAACACACAGTCGATACATAAGTTTTTTTGTAAAGTATACATATAATTTATTTTTAGTCATTATTTAAAAAATAACTTTTATTAAAAATTTTAATCTTCATTTTATGTATGTATCTAAAATTTATTTAAATAAAAAACAAGTAAAGTACTGAAATGTTCCTTAATGAATTATAAATAAAAAAGTATGCATTTATATGTAAAATATAAATAAATGGTTTTTTCAGTGTATATTTTCAACTTTTTAATTCAAACGAGAACATAAATGACAGTATATTTTTAAAAAAGCTTTAAATGCTAAGTATTTAATCATGTTTATAATGATTATAAAATAAATTTCAAACATTTTTACAAAAGTTAGTATAAAATGTTTTAATTAAATCTACAGAAAAATATTGGTTTTTTAAATCGAAAAAAATATATTAAAGTAATCATAAAATCAATATGTATTAAAACGTTTCAGTTTATTTTACAATAGGTAATAATATTATTTATAGGTAACTATACATATGTTTTATATAAAAATCGATATAAATTAAAATTATTAAAAAAAATTATTTTAAATGTTGTTCATTTCTGAATAAATGAAGTAACTAGATTTGTATCTTTTTATATAAACATGCTACTACTTAATAACAAATTGATTTTAACAACTGTATAAATAATGGCTTATAAACTGTACAGTTGTACTAAAAACAGTTGTTGTTGATTAGATAGTAGTAATTATTTAATTACAATTTACATAATTCAATTTTTGTTTTTTTCATGTTTTTGACAAACGATATTATCAGTAAATAAACACTCAACAAAACCAAACCACAGTCTACATTGAGTGCCAATAACAATCAATATTTGTGCTAATCTAACTACAAACTTAGTGTTTAAAATAGTTTGATGAATTTGTCATCAAAAGTGTAAATTGTATTTTACACTAGACTGTTTGAAATTGAAAAACAAATTTAAAAATTAAGTTATAAAATAACAGCATATTCAATAAATGCTTAGTGCATATGTTATTAAAACATGCATTAAAAACGTACGTAAGATTTGTAAAATACAATTTGGTAGAAAAGAACAACGTCAACAATATTTTATAGAAGTCGGAGATACAAAACGTACTATCTAATTTTAAAAAGTATATAATCTACGATTGTAAATTTAACTGTTTGTTCATATTTTGAAACATACATGTATGTAGTTCTAACATGTTTTACAACCTTAGTTACAATTTTAATAATATTAAACAATAAAATCTAAAATGTCAATATATACATAGATATACACATATATTTGCAATTTATGAACTAATTAAATTATTATTTATAATTTTGTTTAGTTATCTATTTATTAAAAATTACTTTAAAATTGTATTTTTAAATGCTATATTTAATTAATGTTGACAAACTTATAATTATAGTACCATTTACTTCGTAATTGGTTTAATGGTATAATTAAAACCTTATAGCAAAAATTATTATTTTACTTTGAACAATTGATATTTATTTACATATTGCGGTGAAATTTATATATGCAGAAGCGATTTAATAGTATAACTCTGTATTGGAAGTTGGCTTGACATGATATTGAATACCACTAGGTACGGGAACTCGCTTGGCTTTGCTAAATGTCCAGTTGATAGAAAAAATTTCTAGTAAAACATTTAAGCAGTGAAAACAAAGCACAATTTAAAAAAAATAATAAGCAAATAAATAAATTGTTAAATTTAAACTACAATACTTAAAATAAATAACATTTTTGCATACAAGTGAAAATAAAGTATAAGAAATTCATGATTTTGAAAAACATTACTAACTTTTAACAATTGTATAAAATGTAAATTTATCGATTTTATAAAATAATAGCACTTTGAAAAGCATAAAATAAAAGTACAAAATGCAAATTTTTGTTAATAATTTAATTTTTTAAAAATTCAAATGTGTGTAAGAGGCAGGATAATGGTAAACAACTTTTAAAAATCAAATGGAAACTACATGACAGTTTTTTATTTATTAAAATTTTCTATAGGAATTGAAGGATAATTATGTTATTTTCTTGTAAAAACTTTATTATAAAAAAACGATATATATATATATATATATATATATATATACGAATTGTTGATAAACGCTATCAATAACTTTTGTAAAATATATAAATTAAATTGAAAATATGTAGTTCCTTTTAAAAATGGTTTAATATTATCTTTGAAAATCCCTTGCTAAAAACAGACAATAACGTTATAATTTGCCATGTGTTGAAAATATTTAAACCACTTTTTAAAACATGTAACAATTACTTTTCTGTTTTAAATTATTAGAAACTTGCTCAATATACCATATAACATTAAATAAATTAGCAAACTACGATTTTATTACAATACTTCCAAGTTTAAGCATGACTGCGCTTATTTTGTTCATGTTTCTTTATTTATTGTTTATCAATCATTTTATTTACCATCATTTTACTAAAAAATGTTTTTATCCTTTTCACTATATATATATATATATATATATATATGTCAAAATCTACAACAGTATTCGGTGTTATCCTTACGCGGCCGCTAAACAGCTTGTTATATGTTTCTATTACAAATATAATAAATTGTAACATTAGATTTTAAAATGTTATAGCCTAAGTTTTCCATATTTTTCGCAATTTTATTTTTTATATTTTTAAGCCAAAATTTTCTATAAGATTAGTATCAGAACAAGCGTTTGCTCCACAATAATGCACACGCATTTTAATTTTTTGTTTTCAAAAACATTTGTATTTAAACGTTTATTTAAATTGCAAAATGCATTTAAATTTGGTAAAGAAAAGAAGTTAAAACAACACAAATGTATAAATAAAAAACAATAACAATTAGTATAGATAAAATAATTAGAAAAAAAAATTTAATTTAAAAATCTTTTGAGTTTATTCTTTTTGAATGAAACTGTTGTTAGAGGTAAACAATGCTTGTATTTTGTTTAACATTTAAATGCAATTTTGTAAATTGTCGTTAATATTTTTTCAATATATAACCTTTCAACAGTGCTCTTATATTTTGCATTAAAAAATATCCTTTACAATTTTTGTTTGCACAGTCTGTTTTGAATTTTTAAGCAACTGCAAAAATGTAAAATTGCAAAAGAAATTCCGTTCTGGTCGGTTATATACTCGCAGTTAAGAAAAAAAGAAAAAGGTTAAAAAATTAATTAAAGCATCAATGTTTTTCTACCTCGAATTCAATATTGCTTCAATTAATATTTGCCAACTTATGTCAAGTGTTTAAATAATTTATATCAAATCTACCCGTAAACTTTCTCAACATTATTGCATAATTAAAATTATATATTTATTTTAATTAAAAAAATTAATTAAATGGTTGTTTATACCAATTAATTTTGAACTCTTAAATTAAACACATTGAAAATTAAATCGATTAAAAAATCTTTTTAAAATTGTATACATATTTATTAAATTTTCAAACTTTTATAAACTATAAAGTGAAAGAAAAAAATTAATTGTTTATTTGTTACAATTATTTTTATCAAAATGATTATTTTTAAATTAAAATAAATTAAAAAAATTAAAAACTATAACAAATATTACAAAATTTTATCTTTTTGAACTATATAGATTTTTTATTCATTGCGTAATTTGTATTTATATATATATATATATATATATATATATATATATATATAGACTACGCTTTTATTTAACAATTGATGAATCACATTTTATTCTTCAGTTAAAATTATACTAGTGGGAATCAAATAAATAATAAAATTAATTTATAATTAATAATAATAATAATAATAATAATAATAATAATAATAATAATAATAATAATAGTAATAATAATAATAATAATAAACAATATAATATTTGTAAGTCTTGTCCAAAATTAACTTTATATTTTACAATTAAGAAGGTTACGTATACAAAAATTTTTAAGATGCACATTGTAAGTGATTCATTAGGGTTTTTTTACAAAACAACCAACATTAATTTTTTTCATTTACTATATGTAAATAAACAAAATATTTTTATGTTTTTTGCTACAAGTTGATGTTTGTTAAAAATATTCAAATAAAGGTTTGACTGGATACAAATTAAAATAATGAATTACTTAGAAAATTAGATAAATGGTAAATAGATAAAATAAACATTTTAATAAAAAATAATTTTATAAACTTATAAATTGAAAGCTACTTATAAAATTAATAAATTGTGTGATTTGTTTTGTTTTAATTTAATTTGTAGTATGCTATTAATTCTGTCCAGTTGAGTATTGTTTATTAAACCTTAATTTGTCAATAAGGGTGTTATTCCTATCTGTCAACTTCACATAGCGTGTTTTCTACTAGATGCATTTTAGCTCCTGGGCTAATACAACAGAAACCGAGTGTACAGAAGGATAAATGAGCTTTCACTTCCACAGATGAGTGCAAGTATACATTCAATGTACTTAAAAAGGTATCTTAACATACACTTATATCATATACAACCGTTAGGAAAAGGGAGAAAACTGTGATAAAAGTTAGGTATTATGTCGATTTTTGTGAGCAATGGTGCCATCAGCAGGTTAACAGCTAAAAACTTGGTTATTATAATACTACATTTTTGTGTCTACAAAATTATCGGAGTCAATTGTTTAATATTTTGTAGAAATATAAAACGAACAAAAACATGATTAAGTTACCAGTAACAATAAATTAATTTTATTTATATATTTTTCTTAATACTAGTAACTCCTATTATTATTTACAGTTTAAAAAGCATTTAATATAACGAAAAATAAACATTTAAACCATCCAAATGTCTTTTTCATTTTTACCGGAGTGGTTTTAGTAGTGTAGCACTCGATTTCAACTTGGGTAAGTATAACAACTTTACTAAAACATTTGACTTTCTAAAAAATGTTTCTTATTACACATTTAGCCAATAAAGGCTTGAAAAATATACACAAACACGGTAAAACATATTGAATTTTTGTTAATAACAAATTACCGCTACGATTGCAATAATAATTTTGGGTTAAAAAGAATAAATTATCAATAACTTCGGTTTAACTTTAGTTGTCAGTATGTGACATATAATTAATAAGTTGCAAATATAATTGGTTTTGATGGATTGGATAAAATGCTAGTAAGTAATTATAATGTATTTTGTAAAGTAGATTTTTATTTATAAATTACTGAATGTTAAAATCTGAAAAGAATTTTTAGTTGTACGTTTGAACCTTTTGAAAGATGTAAGGTAAATTCAAATAATTATTTTGAAAATAAAAAAACTTTTTTACGTAAATAAAATATATTAAACTTCATCGTATCAAAATTAATTTTTAATTAAATACTTATAATTTATTAATTAAAAGATATCTGTAATTTAGCTTCACAAGTTCGGTTTTAGTTAATAAGTAATAAAATAATATAATTTTTATATTCAGTGACAAACTTATTTAACATAGTAAATGTTTAAATATTTTAAACATTAAAAAAATTGGCAATTATAGTATATTATGTTTAGTTTGGTGCCTATAAGCAAATAACTACTCATAAAAATATGTGCATTTTTAATTTTAAATATTTTATTGTGTGAACTAAATATAATTTAAAAGCTATAGAAACATTGTTCAATAATATTTATTAAAGTAATTACTATCACGCCATATTAAAAAAGATGAAGATCACATTTTTAATTAAAAAAAGCAATCTATTGCTCGGTTTCAATAATGTTAAAAATGTTTTAAATTAACAAAATAATAAAATTGATTGTTTATATATTTATGTAAAATGGTAATTAGTTTCATGTTCGCTTTCACTTTATTAATCATCCTGTCAATAATTCTATAAAGATGACCTTTGAATAATAAATTTTGGTTAGGTAATACTTGTTTCAAATCAAATGTATCACTAGCAGGGTTAAATTATTTATATATTTTATAAGTCTAGATAGGGGGTTTTGTTTAAAAACCTTCCACGAGATAAATTGTAATTATTACCATTGAATTGTTCTGCTTATTCTATTTTAGTACATTTAAACAAAATATTTTTTATTATTATTTACACACACGTTTTTCTTACCATACAGTGAATAATTGTATGACTCAAATTATGTCCCAAACGAACTGCTGTGTCTATAGAAAGACTCTCCAGATAACCGCCCATAGAAATTGCATTGGTAACCAATTGATATGAATATGTATTATTTGTATAATAGTACGATTTGGCTGCAAAATTGTTTACATCTATCGCAAATTGTCTGGGTGTTTTCAAACTTAAATTGCTCAAAATTTCGAAAGCTTCTGACGACATTGGTCTTAAATTGCACAAAGTCATTGAGGGAAATGGGGACGGTGTGTCTCGCGATACTTGAGGCGGATGAATGACATTGTATTCCAAATATTGTCGTGTTAGAATGAACATGCATATGAATACTCCAAAAAAGAACATAATTACCGACATAATCCACACAATTTGCATCGCTTTGTTGCGAGCATTGACAACTCGAGTTACACCACGAATTGTTGTTGTTTGACAAAAATAAATAAATTCTTTTTTCAAATCGCTTTTCAAACATTGTTTGGGTAGTGATTCGTTGTAACAATTGCTAGATAACTTTTTTTTATTTTTACAGTTTGAATATTTGGATTTTTTGGAATTTATCATTGTATGCAAAAAAATATACAAGTGTAACTAATTTGTAACAGTTGTAATGTTTGATATAGAACGAACAATTAATATTAAATCAAGTTCTTAATAAAATTCAAATGTGAACAATTTTATTGGTTAGTCCATTTAACCAATAGCAATGCATAAATCATATTTGAATAAAATAAACAATACTTACGTTTTAAATTGGAATTGGGTGCACTTGTTATTTAAAGTTTTGTTTAAATTGGAGTTTCAGAGTTGGTATAGCGTTACAGTCGAAGTTGGACGGGCATAGATTTAAGTGCAACCACCGGCAATAAATACGGATTATTGTTTGGTTTTTCTAAACGTCTACTTAATAAAAATGTTTCCCTTAAAAGGATAATAAACCAATAAAAAGTAAAATAAAATAAATTAATTAATAAGTTACTAGTCGATTATTTTGAATTACAACGCAAAAATTATGTCTACAATCTGACAAGAAATTAAATTTATTCATGACCTTAAACACCCAATCAAATCTACACACATACAAACAATGATTTGTATCTAGTACATATCATTTTTACACACCAACATATGTAATTCTCAACTTTTCATTCAGTTTTCCAATTGTCATCAAATTCAATGTTATCATTATTATCGAAATTTATTCTCTAAATATGTTTAAAGATTTTTTAAATTAAACATTTATTTTCTGACAAACGTTTTCCGCTTTAATGTTACTTGTAATGTGCATTATTTTATAACGATGTCAAGTTACCAATCAGACCTCGAACAAACTGAAAATAAATAGCCTGTAGTAAAATATATAAACGAATACAAGTTAACAAATAAAAGTTATTATAAATCTATTAAAGTTGGTTGACAATATATTAAATTTGTTAGTTCTTTTGCATATCTACAAATAAATATTTAGAAATACGGAAAAGCCAAAATTAATGTTAAAGTTGAAGTTGGAAAGTGATTAAAGTTTTTCATAAACTAAAATTAATATGGACTTATTCTTTTATCAACTTAAAACGAAACCTTTGTACATAACAACTACAACTCTGTACATGAGGAAACTTTCAAAAGCAAACACACATAGTATATAATTTGGTAAATGTTTTTTATTGTCAGTTTTTTATTAGGACTTCGAAGTTTAACCTGGTACAATCATATTTTAAACAATAAAATTATGAAAAAAACTGACTTTCGTTTACTATATGGTGACATCATAATTAAACGAAACAATTATTTTGTCAAGTTCTAAATGTACCGTATAAAAGAATATAAAAGAACAGTTCGCAGATAAAATATAAAACAAAAATAGTTAAAGAAAAAAGGTTGGTAGATTGAAGGGAACGGCGCAAAAACTACATAGGATTAAATAGGCAGTTTGGGAAAACGTATCCTGTCATACTATTTAAAGTGAAAAGGTTTTTTTAATAATAATACGTTTAATGTTGGCGTGGAAGAAGTTGGTTTGGCTTTGTTCTAAGTGCAAACCGTTGGTTGGCTGAGATAAATGTTAACTTGTTCAAACATGTTTATTGAAAACAATTTAATAATAAATATGAATTAATTTTAAATTTTAAAAAAGACTACTACTACTACTACTAGTAGCAGCAGCAGCAGCAGTAGTAGTAATAGTAATAATAATAATAATAACTTTTATACAGTTGGTCTGAAACTCATTTTAACAGGAAACAATAACTGTAGGACAAAACTAACAACTTATTTGTTGTAAAAATAAATGCAATATGGTTAAAGAAGTAACAAATAAAACGTTTAGCAAAAAAGTACTGAATTTACATGAAATTTTTATAAACATGTTTTCAATAATGCTTTAATTAATATTCATATTATTAACTGTCACAAATTTTGGAAATTAAGATAAAAGACACACATCGGCTTCAATTATTTATTTTAATAACATGTGATGATTGTTACTATGCGTTATAAGTAATGTAACATTTTCACATAAAAACCGTGAAATTAATTTTGTTACATTTTTGCACATTACATAAAAGCATATAATTGAAAAAATAAGAGTAACCGCTTTTCAAATTTTTGTTAAAATGTTTTGCAAAATATCATATTTGATATATAATTTGTTGAATTGAGCTTAGAAATAAAAAGTAACTAATTTTTTAACATTTTACAAAAATAGCATTTCATTACGTGAGGAACATTTGACAGAAACAAATAAGGATTTACACGTACTGTAACGGTTGATGAATTAAACGCACATTCACTGAAGGTTTGCAACTTTGTTAATTGTGTAGTAAAAATTCTAAAAGCAAAATGTAAATATTTGTTTGTTTATTCGTATAAATGAAAAAATAAAAAATAAATTGTTAATATAACATTTTAAAAAATTAATAAACCTTTTAAACCACAATTGGTTTACTTTATATAAAAAAGATTTTAATTATGTGTATACAATCAAATAAAATTATTTGAAATAAAATAAAATGTTTTTCGTTGTATACTAAACAATATTTTCCTATAAAATTGGATGTAAAAATTAGACAAAATTTGTGTTTATGTATATACCTTTCATTTCCAGTTATACGTTTTTGTTTCTACCAGCAAATTGGACAAACGGATTAGCATTTTTTCCATTTCCATTTTCAAGTTATTTATTTTTATTTACAACCGAGTATATATTTTATTAATAATAGTTCTCTTTGTATTAAAAAAACATTTTTTAAAGTTTTAATTTTTTAAAATTATTTTTGATTTAACCAAAATTGATAATTCTGTTAAAATTTGCAAAATTTATTTTAATTTATTATATTATTAATTATAATAATTCATGTTTCTTTCTAATAATATATCAAGAGCACATGTAAATAATGATAATTTACACACTTTTTGTAACGTCTTTAAATATTTTCATTCATTGTTTACAAAACAGCTTTTTAAGAATTTCATTTCTCTATTATTTAATCCATGGTCGTAAAAAGTGCATTGAAAATCTCCTCTGTCTACTAGTAAACAATTTAATACTTTCTCCATAGTTGTTTGTTTTATGGGTTTGGCGGTAGTAAATAAATTTATTTCATATAATGCTCAAAATAATATGTACAGATTGTTTATACAAAGTGTTTGATCTTTGTTAAATTCTGTTTTTTTTTTACTTTTTACATTATTATAGAACTGTTGAACTGACAAGTAACATTCCCTTTGTTAAAAATGATTTATGTCAAACATTCGAGCAATAAACAAAAAATAATAAATCAATCAAATTTTGGCAGTCTAGCAGTACAGCGCTCGACTCAAACCTAGATGAGCGTGGGTTTAGTCTCTACTATCGACGCTAAATGGAAATCCACGTTCGGCTGATGAAAGATATTACCCGTAAGACATTCAAAGTAGTAAAAATGTAGTTTTTTAAAAATTAATGATCATTATTAATATCAAAAATATTAAAGTTTATATAATTGATTACTTTTTTAATTTGGAAAAATATACAATTTTGTTTGAACATTTTGCTAAAATTTTCTTACAAGTTTATTGCTATTTAGATTCATTTATTAGAAATATTGCGCACAATTAAATAAGTATTTTGTAGCTATTAATAACTGATTTGTAACTTGTTAAAACTGTAAAAAACGTTAATGTGTACCTATTTTTATAAAAAAATGTGTAAAACATTTAAAGATAAATAGTGTGATTATTATTAATATTAAGATAAGAACTTGAAAAAGTAATATATTTTTTAAATATGAATAAAATACGCAATTTTGTTTTGATTTAGATTTTTTATTAATGGAAAATTCTTTTGACCAAACTATTAATTAGATTGTTTTATTAAAATATTTATTATTTTGAGATTATGATAGTGATACATATTTTAATATTGCTTAATTAATTCAGCGTTTTATGTAATACTTTTTTTGGCGGTTGTGTAGCTTAAATCTTTTACTGAACCGTTTTTTGATAAGACGTGTAGAGTAACAAACATAAATTTTTATTCAATATTGACATTAAATATGCGTTTCAACTCTATCTAGAGAAGATCAGAAATGAACCGATATAACTAAGCCCAAGTCTGGATAAAGGTTTATCCTTTACGGCAGGAAGAGCATACGGCTGTAATAAAATTTACACAAAAACTGTTTAATAGTAGTGATTTGATACATAACCTTTTAAAAAAGAGGAAAATACTGTAAAAAAAGAAAAAAAAGAAGAGTGTAGTTATTATGTCCTTTTAGTACGTTAAACGTTTAGAAACATTTAAAAAATATATAAATATTTTTATTTCAAAGTAACCTACCTCTTACGCAATTTAGTTTATTAAATATATTAAATATATACATCAAGAATTTTATTATATGTTGTACCTAATTAAGATAAATATATGAAATTAATGTCAAAATATAAAAAACATTTGTTAAGTTACTTAACTTGACTTCTTAATTATAGAAATCTATTATTAAATTGAATAACTAATTAAGACAAAATTTCAAAAGAATTAAGTGGTGTCGTACTTCTAAGTTGTAGCTTTATAAATGTAATTTCCTTTTTTATTTATGAATTTTTAGCGATTGTTGTTGCGTACATTACTATTGTAATTGTTTCAATGCAATTTTTATATTTAGGGATTTATATTATATTTCCGTTGTTAATGTAACTGCAATATTGTGTTATAACTAAATTTAATGTTAGTTGATTCACTGAGTACAAATTTACGATTTATTGTTCAAAATATATGTAATTAAAATAAATACAATAGCAAATAAAATAACAATTTTTGAATTAATACAACTAAATACGAAAACTAAAACTAAAAACGCTTATTTATAGTTTTCAAATTGACAAGTAATCCAAGTGAAAATGAAATGAATGAAATATATGAAGTATGCATTTTACCAATGCTTCGGTAAAAATGTAAGCAATTTTTTTAAAAATAATGTTGTTGTTGTGTTTTTAAAAAAGTTATTTTACTATTATGTTTCATTGTAAATATGTTTTAAATAGAATATTTAAATAAATCTTTAAATAAGTTTTGCCAAAGAAATTTTAAGAAATAAAATAATTTTATTATTTAAATTAACATATAAATTGGAAACAATATTAAGCATTAAACAAAATAATTTTTATTTATTTAAGAAATTAAACATTTTTTTATTTATGCAAGTGAAATTAAATTTTTTTTAATTTATGCGACTGTTAACAAAAATGTTAATTAAACAACTGAGCACAAAATTAAAACTCAATAAATATCTGTATCTTAATGACCATTAAGTCGCATTCAAATATTACTTGTTTTGTAATTCAATGTATTTAACTCTAATGTTCTAATATATAGAAAAATAAACAAACAAATAAACCAACAACCTTATGAGGTGAGGCGCGCGTCACGCAACACATCCATTGGAACGTTATTCATCATTTTCTCTTTTCTTCTCTTCTGAAGATTATTGCAGTGTTTCTGCATTGTAATACGTAACTTGTTTTATATTATTATTATTGTATATTTATAATTTTTGCTTGTTTTTTTATAATTGTTAACTTCTACTATCTACCTTAATTTTGTCTAAATTTAAAAAAATTATTTCTGTGGCTAATCCCTCTTTACCTCACCATCCATTTCATATTTCCCCCTAAAAATTTACGACAACATTTAATCTGAGAATCAAAAGGAGTTCAACTCCCACTCAACTCGTCAAACAACCTGTAGCCTGTAATAACCAGCGTTTACTTATCAATTGTTGATACTAAACGAAAATGAAAAATGAGTAAATAATAGTACTATTAGGAAGAAGAAATTTAAAAAAAAACTATTAATTTATTAAAAGAATAAATAAGCAACTAATTTATAACATTATTTTTATTAAAACAATTTGTTAAATTTAAATATTGTAAAAACAATTTTAATTTTTAGTAATAGATAAAATAATTTAACACTGTAATATTAGCTATGTTATCTATTAATACTTTTTTAAAATACTAAACGTCAAGTTAAGTATATCTATTTTTTAGAAAAGTAATAAAAACAAAGGAGTTTTAAATTTCAACTATATAAAATATTATAGTTTTTTTGTCTAACCATTGAAGTTCCATAAACAAACGGAAAATATATAAATGTGATAATAACTTATAACAGCAACGTTTCATAATAGAGGGAAAAACAGTAAAAAAGATAAAGGCTAATAATGTATAAGCCATTTAACAATATATATTTTAAATAATACAATTTTAATAAATTAATTATTTTCCAGCATTATACTATTTAGTTGGGTGTTTTGTTTAAGTTATAATTTAGTCCAACATTATTTCAAAATCTTTTAATATTTTTATACACTATTAGGTACATAAATATATCTTTCTTTAATTCTGTAGTGCCTGTTGTTCAAAAATATTAAATAATAGTTTTAAAAAATTTTTAATGTAAAATTAGTTTTTAAAAAAGCCTTAGAAATGTAATAAAAAAACGTTTTCCAATAATATAAATAGGAGAATTTATACATTTTCAATAACAGTATCCCAAATTTTTAATACTAAAGTTTTAAATAATAGTATATTTAAAAGAATAAAGTTTAACAGTTTGATTATTTTAAAATTTACATTATTCAATTATTCAATAAATTACAAAATATAAATAAGCAAACATTAATTTAAATTCGCTGTAAATGTTAATTTAAAACAAGTTGAGATTTATGTTATATGTTACAAAATTCTATTTATATATATTTACATAATGATTTTTTATTGTGTAATTATAAATACATATAAGTACGTTTAATACTTCACCTTGTTTTTACTTTTAAAATTATTAGTATAATCTATTTTCTATTATAGATGGCATTAACCATCTTCCTCCTCCTGGAAAAAAATAACCACTCCCTCGTGACTTATAAAATTTATCTCTCATCATCTGCCTTAGTATCTAAGCTTATGTCCGGCGCCATTCCAAATTTTTGTAATGCAAATTTTGTAGATATAAAGAACTATTGACAATCTATATGTTAAATATTTTAATATTGTTAAGACTGGTATAAACCGTTTAATCCCCTCGGGTATCGTTTATCATTCTTAGCCCAGAATTCCACTCAACTTTTTAAAAGACGCAACATTTTGTTTTACAAATAGAAATTATTGGGCCTTCCATGTTTTCTTTACAATTAATTAGGGCTTAAAAATTTAAGACTTTACATTCTTGTGAGCAATACTAGATTAGATAATAGCCATTTTTAAATTTATAAAAAATAATCGAGAATCCGAAAAACTTTTTTTCCGGCTTAATAATTAAAATGGTTTCTTTTTATTGTTGTTTAAGGTTTACAATATTTTCAATAATTATTTCAAATCTGTCTTTAATACAAACTAGTCAAGTGGTTCCCTATCTAGAACCTACATTAATTTTTGGGTGTCCTTTAATTACACCCAATTTAGTTTATAAGTATAATTTTTTAAATAAAGTTCTTGTCTTACAAACTTATTACATTATACTGACAGCCTTACCTCGCTATTAGATTACACCTCTTCTGTTGACTCCGAGACAACCTTATTTTAGTTTACTAACTCGTTAATTCTGGCAGTAGTGATATATTTTTGTTTTTTCTCAGGATTTGTTAAGGGAACATTAGTTTAAGTTTTTAAAACCCAGAGCACGTATCCGTTTTCGCGGATGTTATTTCTTTTATAAATTTATTACAGTGTAAAATAATCTGCCGTTCCATATTGTTTGAGCCCCGTCCCTCAACTTCTTCAAGCATTTCCATGATAAGTATGCCCTCTTTAATTTTATTTAGTTTCCCTTTATAATTTTTTTTATTTTTTTTAGTTTATATTCTTCTCCCACCTCAGATATTTTAATAGTTCAGAACCAAGAATTAAAAAAACTTTCTCCTACTTAACTCGTGATTTATCCTGTATCCTGTACCATCCATTGTTTAATCTGACATTTTGCTCTATGTTGCTAATGTCAAAATTTGGAATACCAACTCTAAACAATTACAGCAGGACATTAATAGTATTTATAAGTGGTTTTAAAACTCGGTATAAGGTACTTTATTAAATGCTTTGCAAAACTCAAAGTAAATAACACCAACCGATGGCGAAAATTCCAGTATGCTAGTTAAGTTTTTTGTAAAAGCCAATAAATTAGTGAGATACGATCTCACTGACATAAGACTATGTTGAACCGGGTTTACTAAGTTGTTGTAAATTGGCTAGATAACAACTAGTTCTCAGATTAAAGCTAGCTTACCTTTATTTATGGAAAAACTAAATATATGTGTTTAAAATGGGGCTCACACTGACGTACATTTTTTAAGAACCTTTGGGTGAAAATTGTCGGCCTCTCAGAAAATCGACTTTAGTTGAGATAGATACTTGTACACTAAATTGGGTGTAATTAGGGGACAACCTAAAAGAAGTTTAATGTCATCTATTATGAACAATAAATTAGTAAAAACTAAATCAAGACATAATAGGAACTACTCACCATATGTCTAGTCATAGAACGAACGTGTTGGGTGACTGCAAGTTTGATGCTAAATTGTAAAAGTTTGGCATTAAAGGACTTATAAAAGCCAATTAAAAACTTTCAGTTAATGGAAAGAGCATTAAAGTCCCCCATTGCAATAAAAATTTTATATAATAATGAAAAAATAGAGTGAAGTTTCTGAAATAAAGAATGTCATATGTCTCAAAGAGAGAGAGGATGGAAATGGATTAAGAAAAGGGAAGGTCATACCCATGCCAGGAAGAATCACAATCATAGAGAAAAGAGTAATTAATACCTACCTTAACACAAAAAAGATAATCCCCGCATCTGTTTTTCAAAGAATCTAATTAAACAATCTTATAGCCTTGGAATAGCAGTTTATTATCATGTATGTCACCCAATAACCAGGTTTTTATAATGACATTAATAAGAGGCTTAGAAGTTTTAACTAAACTACTCAGTTAGTTATGTTAGGGATTCCACTTACTATTATATTATTTTTCCTTCTTTTATCAGTAATCTTACAATTAAAAATATTAAAGGCAGTGCCACTAATTATAAAAATTTAGTCTCTAATATTATTTCCTTATGTTCTTCTAAGGTTAATTTTTTTTAAATATGTACTATTTCATACTACAGATACAGACTCGGTTCCTTTTATTCTTGGCCCCTCTAAGAAAAGGTGATCATATCCTCTTGTCTTTTGAAGTATATCTCCCCTCTTGTAGCTTCAGCAGTAAACTGGACAATTTAGTGCATATCCATGATTTTAAGAAAGCTGATTTTGAGAAACTGTGTCAATCATCTTGACGGTCAACTGGGACCCCTTATATAATAATAATTTGAAACAAGCTCACCCTCATTTAGTAGAATTAATTAATAGGTCTGTTCCATAGCGGATTCTCTTCTATACAAGACCTAAGTTTGCAAGAAAAACTGTCAGTTTAATACAGAAACAAAACAGGTTTTTTTATGCTTGAAAATCCACTCAGCTTTATTGCTTCAACTATAAGTACATCTTAATCAAGAATAAATGTTCTAGACTAATTAAGTCGCATAGGGATTTTACGGTTCGTATACTTCTAATTAAAGCTAAAGACAATAAGAATATTTTATTTAACTTTATTAAGAACAGAAAAGCTTTTGAACTTTCATTACTGTAAAATCCTAATTATTGCCTGAAAAGCACCAATAAATTAACTTATAAATGTTTGTTTATTTGTGCTTATTTGGTAACTCCGTGTTTCAATTATCTAAAATTCCCCTCTCCAATACCAAGATACAGATTACTCAATAAGTCTTTTACGTTAGGAAAAAATTTTTGCAGGGGTCATAATCTCAAACTGAATAAACCCAGAGTACATCTCCTAGAGAGTTATCAACACCTGGAACGGTCTATCATTAAAGGTGGTCAACGCGCAATTTGTTAGTTCATTTAAGGCTGCGTACAACATTTACGTCCATTCTAAATTTACATAAAATTTTTTATTATATCCTACAGGCATATTGATGTTTCATTTATTTTACATCTTTGTTTAATTTTTGTTTTCTCAATAATGTCAATACATTTGAACCAAGGATCAGAAAGAGATTGTTTTCTACTCAACTCGTGAACCAACCTGTAATCTGTAGCATATTGTTTGGTTACATATAAGATCTTTTGAAAGATATGAAGGATGGCATTGGTCACGGATGTGGAGGGTTGATTATTTAATATTGAAAACAATCTATTTACTGAAACTTTGGGTGAGCACAACTTTTCGGTATGTGAAAAAATTTATGAATTATGCTAAACCTAAACTTATTTTTTTAACTCAAAGTAGCTAGATTTAATCTGATTGACTAAATCAAGAAGGTCGATATTAGAATTCCGCGATTGAGATACAGGCATGCAATTTAAATTCATTAACCAAAAAAATACTTTAAAAAATTAATAAATGTAATAAAACAAAATATTACAATGCAATTACAAAGTAAAAGAATTATTTAAAATTCCAGCGCAACACATACAAAACGTGCTAGATGATTCGCGAGGTGAGGCTCGCGTCACGCTATGTCTATTGGAGCGTTATTCATCCTTTTCTCTTTTCTTTTTTTTTGATGATTATTGCAGTGTAATACGTATCTTGTTCTATTATTATTTTTGAATACTTATAATTTTTGCTCGTTTTCTATAATTGTTAACTTCCACTATCTACCTTGATTTCAAATATTTTTTCCGTCACTAATCCCCCTTTACCTCACCATTTATTTTATTTTTTTTCTGAAAATTTGAGACAATTTTAGAACCGAGTACTAAAAGGCGTTTTGGCCTACTCAACTCGTGAAAAATCCTGAAACAATTGAGCAAAACAAATTACACAATTGAACACAAAGAACACACATAAAACAAATATTACCAGAAACAAAAACAAAATTAACAATTAAAACGTAAAACAATCAAGTAAGCGTAAAACAGCAAAGAATTTTTAATTAGCATGTTAAGCAAGAGTATCGCACAGATTCAAATTTGTTGCTGTAATAATTTTAACAAAAACAATTAAATAGAACATAAAATAACGTACAGTTTTTTACCGTTTTATTTTTAATATTGTAAAAATATATATTAAAAGTTGCAACATGGTACACGAGTTGAGTAGAAGCAGTATTATTGGTTTTTGCGCTTAATTAGAATATTATTTTGACCTTGGGTTTATTTTATTTACTTAATTTCATCAAGTGAATGACCATTTTTGTTCAGAATTGAAAGTATTTTTGGTTTTTATATTATTAAAAATTAAGGTTATTATTTAATGTTTATATATATAAATAAATAAGTAAATTGCAATAAATATTTGTCATTAAATTTTGTATGTACGTTTTAAATAATGAAAATATTTTGAGATATAATATAAATTTCTAATTTTGCATTGTCATTTTTTTAGTAGTTATAAATTTTAAGATTTTTTAAGATTAAGAAAATATTTATTCTTTAAAGTTATAGTAGACAATATTAAACAATGACATGAAACTTTAATTATAAAATATATAATTTTTATAAGTGTAAATTGCTAAATTTTTACATTGTTTTAGTATGAATATAGGTGTCATGTTTGTTTTTATATTTAAAATTTATTATTTTTTATTATAAAATGAAGAAGTGAATCTTAGCAATTAAAAAAGTGAATACTGATCAAAGAAACACGGTTAATATTAATATTAAAACTTAAATATGTCCTTAGATTTTGATTATTTTTTTGATATTGTTGACAAGCTAAGGGCTAAATTGACGTTTCAAGTGGAGTTGAACAACTATAGTAAAAATCTTGTTTACCTTATTATAGTTTTCTTAATTAAATAATGATGGGAAACATTAAAAAAATGAGAAAAATAAGATATTAATTTTTGTATGATGTGTTATTGATATTATGGTTGATTGTTTTGTTTTATTAAATCGTTTTTTGTTCGAAACGGATTAAATTATTTTAGAGTAAATTATAAGGTATTATATTGCTTTGAATTTGAATTTAAAACTTTGTTTGAGAAATGATATGTAATAATGATTTAATGTTTGTTTAGTTTTAGATATCTATTCAATTTTTACTTACTTTTGTAAATATGGAGCGTAAGAAATCGCAAAGAGGGACACCCAAGGAGAAGGTTCTTCAAATATATGACAAGTTATTTCAAGTAAACATGATTAGTATTAATCTAGTTTTTTAGGGTCAAGATATAACTCAAGGTAGAGCTGATTTTTGGGACGACTTTTTTTTATTAAAGGTTTGTTTTATTTAAAGTTATGAGAATTTATATTTAGGCAAATTTAAAATGCTTAATTGCACACTTTGCAAAATTGTCAACTGAAGATCTTATTCGTTTGAAAGTAAACAATATTTATTTGCTTATTATATGTATTCAATATTTAATATATTGTTTCTTATTTTTTGTTAAACAAAAATAAGTTTTTATAAATTTTTTCGTAACATTTTAAAACGTGCTATTCAAGCTTATTCACTTGCATATTTACCTTAAGCATTTTTAAATATAGTTTCTAATAATGTTATTAATATCAAAATGTGTAACCCAGTTATTATCATGGTTGATGTTTATTGTTTTAGTTTTTTTTTGAATAAGTATATAGTAAATTTTATGAATTTATAGATTTTTTGTGATTGTGTTTTTAGGATTCAGTTTAAACTTTAAATTTGTTAACAACAACAACAAATGTTGATGGCAAAGCCACTTCTATTAGTTCCAAGTTCTTATAGCATCCTCTATAATCCCCTTCCATTGTTCAAGGTTTTTGTAGGCGTGTTGGGATAGTTCAGCCCAACTACTTTTCTATTGTTTCTAAGATAAGGTCCTGGTCGAAGTAGCGTGGAGATCGTTTCATCTAAGTATGTTTTGTGACCACCTTTCCTTTTCGTCCACTCAGCATTTGAACGTGACTAAACCAGCGCAATTTTCGTTGTTGCGATGCCAATGCTGGAAGAACATGGAATTGTGGATCATCTTGAATTTGGCTGATATTAATCTTTTGATATGGGGGATGTGAGGTGGGTGTTGTACCAAATGTCTTTGAGGCATCTTGCTTTTGGTTTGTCGACCTTCGTGATCTTTGACCCTGTAAGAATCCAGATTAATATATATTATGTTTTGTTGATTAATCTATTTTAGCCACAACTAAATCGATTATTTATGCAATGTTTGTACACCGCTCAACACGATTTGCATAGAATTCGAATTGTAAATTCTGTACAGACGATGAACGTATTATTGTTGGGTGTATACAAATGCAAACCAACTCCAAACTGCACTACAGATATGAGTGAATTTCTTTTAGGCAGCGAGTTTATGAAGGAATTTATGGAGGTATGTAACAGATTATATTTTATTATTTTCAAATTAATGGAACATTTCTTAAGGTCTGCTTTTAGGTACCCTGGGTGTGTGCTAGCACCAATTTGTCGAAGCAGAAGCCCAGTTTTATCGATGTGCGCTTTGTTTCTGTTTTGGTAGTCTATGTGCTTGGATGCATCTAGTTCAGGATGCACCACGTGTAAGAGCAGTTTTGGACTTCACCTTTATTGGAAATTGAGACTTTATAATCATTGCTCAAATCTTCAGGATTATTAGCATTCCTGATTTTAAAATTAATTGACTATTTAAATTATTATTACATTAGCTTTAATTCCTGAATACAAAATAAATGCACTGTTATTTTAGGGCGTTTAGCACTTCTTAATATATTAGACTTACTAATACTACAAATAATATTTTACGACTATCTATGAAAAACATTATTTACAAAAATAATTTTTTGTTGTAATGTACATCATTTATTACCAATATAAGGCTTTATACCAACATTTTGTTAAAACTTATAAAGGGACCACATAACCTGTTGAAAAAGTAAATTATATTGATCAAAATGCCTAAATATAGAGAGTTTACATAACACATTTTATAATTTTAATAATTTAAGTGATTCCTATTTTTTGCAATTTTTGCCAGCCAATAACAATACATTTGGGTTATTGTTTAAAGTATTTCTTAATGTTCATTTGGTTTCTTGTCAAAAATTATTTAATCAATGGAAACCAAATAAAATTTTTATCAATAAATGTTGGCAGCACTGTTATTTCAGTTTGGCAAATGCTTTTATGCAACTATTTTCAGAAATACATTTCGTTGTGCTGCGAATTGATTCGCGAAGATCGATCTGACCGTTTGCGCAGTTTGATGTTCAATTCAATGCTGATCTTTTTGACGGTATGTGGTTTATAGTTAGCCGAGTTATTGTCAATACATAATTTATGTCTAGTAGAGCAGAATTTTACGGCGCTACACATTTGGAGGGGCAGAGTTGGTTGAGCGCTCGACTCAAAACTGGGTGGTATAGTTTTGACTCCTACCATCTGCACTAAATGCGTGTCCTTGTTTGATTTTGCTTGTGAAAAGTGTTTCTTATTAATATTGAAGCAGTTAAAAATTATATATATATATATATATATATATATATATATATATATATATAGAGAGAGAGAGAGAGAGTTTACGGGAAATGAAGAGACGATCTTTTTTGGGGTTAACGACAGTTGACAGATCCACAAGCCTAAACGGCTATATATAGTAAATTAGATACCCTGAGATACATTTTTAAGCATTTTGAGTGTATATTAGCATCCATTCATTAAGTAGGAATCTAGTGAAAGCCCAGTTATACCGCTTTGCACTTGGTCCCTGTTGTTATTAATCTAGACATCTATTGGCACCTAACCCAGGATGCACCACGTAGAGTAGTAACAATCAGGAATGTCACCATCATTGAAACTTGAAACTTTGTAAGCATTACTCAAATTATCAGGATCATTATTTTTATTTTATGTTTGCTACTTTGAATGTTTTACCAGAAACATCTTTCAGCAGTGGGCGTTTTAGCGAAGCCGAACGTGGGCCTGCATTTTAGTGCCGGTGATGGAATTTGAACCCATGCCCACCGAGGTCTGAATTCGAGCGCTGTATTGCTAGACCATCTCGGCATTAGCGTCTCAACGCTTGTTAAATTATTGTTGTTGATCGTCCAATATGTTGTACAAATATACGAATAATGAAGATATGACGATATTATCACTAACCACCCATAACGAATTATAATTATAACAGTTGTGCTTTATTTTTCTTATAGACAAGTTCGTCGACAAGTTGCATCAATCCTTTTGCACAGTCATTGTTGGACGATCGAATATTCGACTTGGCCCACCTTACTTTAATCAGTAGCCCAATGCGACGACATCATGGAATTGTGGCTTGCAAGCTGTTAGGTCTTTTATTCCAACACAGAGGAAACAAGGTATTTACATTTTGTTGGGCTAGGATTTTTGTTGTGTATGCATGCATTCATCCATTAATTCTCTGTGGTTAGTAACATAGTCCATTATTAAAAATTAAAGGTATCCTTTTTTGGGATGCTAATGATTCTGAGGACTTGAGTAATGTTTACAAAGTCTCAATTTCTAATTGTGGTGATCTTTCTGACCGTTCGTCCTCCACGTGGTGCATTCTGGATTAGGTGCTCCAAGGCATCTAAACTAATAACAATAGGTTTCGAGTGCACAGCGGTATAACTGGGCTTCCGCTACGGGGGTGGGTGCAAGCATACGCTCAAGATACTCAAAAGGTATCTTAAGGTATACGTATAGTATATGCAGCTGTTGGCCTAAGGGAGATAACCTTGACAAAAAATTAGGCGGTTTCGTCAATTTTTTGCTTACAGTGGAACCGATACAAGGATGCCGTTTACTAGCTAAGAAACTTCCTTATTTTTCTACATTTGTTACGCTTATATATGCCGCATAAATATGGTCACCTCACTGACTAAAATGAATATCCTTTTTCAAAATAAAATAATAAGCATTATTTTATTTAAATTTAAAAATTTAACAGTACTTTGCATAGGTGTTTTTGGGTGCGCTTAGTTTGGAATGCACTATGTGGAGGAAGAACAGTCAGGAATATTACCATCATTGTAAATTGAAATTTTATAAGCATTACTTAAATTCTCAGGATTATTAGCAGCATCTAATTTGTTATTATTCAACGTTGACTGTAATTTATTGGGACTTATTTAGCTCGATATAATTGTATGTGATGTTTCACACTATTTGGATTACTTAGGTCTTGTTTGAGCTTACTTAGAATTAAAAAGGAATTTTAATTTTAATGGTTTATCTGTCTCGCAGTGATCTAGCGTTCGATTTGGACCTTGGTGGGCACAGGTTCGAATCCCATCATTGGCACAAAATGAGGGCTCACGTTCAGTTTTGCTAAACTTTCCACTACTGAAAGATGTTTCTCGTGATACATTCAAAGTAATAAAAGAAATTTAAGAAAATAATTAAAAATAAAATTGGTACAATTGATAAATTAAGTATTTTTCTATTTAAAAAGAAATTAACAAATACATATTTATTTCTGTAAAAGGTTACGAAAATAATTTTGGAATACATTGCTAGAAAGTGGATAGGAACTAAATAGTGGGAATGTGGATGAAAAATACAAAAATTTAATTTTGTTTATTAAAAAATATTGTCCAATAAAAAAATTAAACAAAACTATTCATAGAAATTTGTTTTTAGGAAAAGAACAAGTTTGGTGCATGGATTTGTGAAACAGATGATGAATTATTACTCAATGTAAGTTTTGTCGGCAATTATTGGCATATGTTATTAATTTTTTATTATTTATGTTTGCATTATCTAAGTATTATCTACAGCATGTATTAATAAGTGTTAGAAATATTTAAGACTGAGTACTCTAGAATATCATAGTACGTCAAATTGGGATTATGATTATTATTATGATAATAATAATAATAATAATTGTTTTCTTAGTTACTTTACATTTTTCAATATGGGACTTTTGGGTATCACTGAAGTTTTATTATAGTTTTGAAATGAAAGCATATTTAGTCATATAAAGTGCAAAATCCTTGACTAAATATAAACGTTTAATTTTTACAAACAAACTTTAATATAATTCTAATTATTTTAAATTATTTTAAAATACAATGTAAATAACTCCGCTTAATTTGGATTAGAAATGATTCAATCTAGTCAGTCCCCAAGCCTGGATAAAGGAGGAGGGTTTGAGCGCAAGGTTGGTAACCTGGCCTCTGTAAAAATTTGTACTGCTGCGGAAACAATGAAAGATGACGCCATTCCGGCAAACAACAACGTATCTGGATGGCAAAGTTACCAGATGACATGGTTGAGTGAAAGCCGAAAGAAGGCGCAATCTTCGATTTGCAGAATATTTAATGCCAACGAGACTTTGTTGTTTTGTTGTAATTGTTGTCTTATTGCCCCATGCTCATTCTTAAAGCAAAAGGGTTTTGTATAATATAATAATATATATACAATGTAAATGGCTTGAGAAATAAAATGTTTTCATTAAGAAAATTAGTTATGTAATATAAAATCAAATTCCACAACATTGAGTTAAAATACATAGGGACACCTATATTAAACGCTTTTGAAAAAGTTCTAGAAACCAATGAATATTACCTAAATATTGAAGTTGTGTAGTTTTTATTATCTATTTTTATATGTGTACATCATATATCATAATATACTTAATTTTTAAGTAAGTAATTTGCATGTTTTTTCATTTTTAATGTGCACATTCTTGTTTTTCACTTAAATTAGAATTTTATAATGATGCTGGTATAAAATATTTTATTAATACTTCTAAGGTAATATTTAATGAATTTCACACAAGTGAATGAATTATAATGCTTGATTATCTACTATACATCAGCGTAAGTAAAAACGAATTGTAAAACGATATAGAGTTGTAAATTAATTACAACATTAAAAAACATCGTTTAAGCAATGAATACTTTGGTAGTATGCTTTTGGAGTAGTCTTATAATATTTTGTTTGTTTTCAATGCTTTGATGTTTGACGAGAACCATTTTTTAGCAAGTATTAGCAATTTACTAAAGTCAAGTGGGGTCATCCATTCAGTGCCGGTGGTAACATTCGAACCCCCTGTCGAACAAGTTTTGAGACTATCGCTTTACAAAGTCGGTTGCCTCAACAGTTGCCTCGACAAAAATAATAATTAATCCAGAAAAAAAAAGAAAATTGAAAATAATATTAATATAATTTGTTGGTTAAATTTGAATTTTTAAAAATTGAATAAGGTATTTCAAAGCAATCGCGATATATTAAATAAAGCGAAAGACGTGGAGTCGCTTCTTACAAATACAACATTAGGCTTTTAAAACAAGTCTTTTTCTCTAAATGTACTCTTTTATGGGGTTTAAATAACAGTTTTTTATTAATTTTAAATTAGATGTATTAGATCCTACAAAATCGGTTTATTTAATTCTATTTTAATTGACAATTAAAGTTATTTTTATCTACATGTTACCCTTATTCTTTTTTGAGTTTTCAGGCCTGTTTATTTCCCCCCCCGACTGGTTGAACATTGTAAAACAAATTATTGCTATTAATTTAGGGTTATTTTAAAATTTGAACCGAACTAAGTGGATGATCGAGCAATTAATGAGACAGACTGCTGGTCTGGAATTTTATTTCCGGAAAGAAAGTTATCATTGTGATTTGCAAATCTAATCCATTTTTAGTAATTACTTTGACGTTCAATTGTTTGAAATAACGATACAAAAATGGAAATTGAGTGTCAAGCGTTGTTTCATTTTTTATTTGAACATAATAAGCAAAGACAATAAAAGATTTATTTTGATAGTTGTCCACATCTTATTTGTATGTTTTATTGTTTAATTAGGGTATTTCATCAATTGTTACATTGGCCTTGTCCGAATTTAATATGTAAGTTTGCATTTTGATTTGACATTACATATTAATTAATTGATGGTTTTTGAGTAATGCTATGATAAAAGTATTCAGAACCATCGTTACTTTTGATTGATCATGTATAAAATAGGGATGTCATATGGTGGTTATGTATGTTTTATGCTATTAGCAATTTTATTCCGGGGGTACAACGCTTGATTCAAACATCGGTGGGCATGGGTTTGATTTCCAACATTAGAACTAAATTCAGGCCCATGTTTGACTTCGCTAGGCTGTTTACTACTGAAAATTGTTTTCCGTAAAAAACCAGCAATATAACTGCAATTTGGATATGTTAAAGTGTATAAACGTACATTGAATGCGAAAGAATAAATTCATTAATGATCCTGCTAAACAGGATGCCTCAATTTAATAATACGTTCCATAATTTATTAAATTGTAAAGAGAATTTATGGACAATCTGTATATTTACAAAAGCGTATTTATTTTAAACAAATCTGTTTAAGATCTATATGGGTTTGTTCTCTCCTCTCTGGGACACAATTGATTAATAATTAATTAAATAATTGAACCATTTTTAAATATTTGTAGCTTATTAAATATTGTTTGCCTATGCATGATTTAACTGGACGATAATAACCAGTGCAGGATGTTTATTCCTGATGATTATAATGTAAATAGGTCTAATACTGTCAAGTTAAATCCACCTTAACCGCTCTCAATTCCAGTTGAGAAAGGATGACGGTTTGAACGCAAGATTAGTAACCTGGCCTTTGTAAATAAACATTGGTAAAAAAAACAAGAAAAGGACACCATTTTATTAAACTATAACAAAGAAGTAAAAGCATGATTCTGATGACGGGGTTTTACAAAATTCGAATTGAATTTTAATCTTTAATATGCACGATCTTCAAAGTCAAAAATCTAATGTAGAATCACATGAAGCAATCTTGTTGCCCCGTACTTTTTAGAGGAAATGGGTTTTGAAATAAATAAAATAAAATAAATAAATTGTTAGGTTATCCAATTCACTTTAAAAGCGATTTATTTGCTTTATGTAAAAGATTTTGAATAAAGTGGTTAACTTTTATGCATTGTATATCTTTTCAATCTATTAGGCGCTATCGACTTCAACAAGAAAGTTCTGGTGGTATTTTATCTTCATTTTCTTCGTTTGTAAGTATTAAATAGCTAAAAAGATTTAAAACTATATATATATATATATATATTATAATTCGGAGCAAGATGAAATAAGGACAGAATCACAGCAGTGCAACTGGGTTTCTTCTTCGGCGGATGAGTGCAAGCATACACTCAAGGCACTTGATGGGGTTAGGCTAGAGGAAACAAATAATGACAAAAATGAAACGGTTTTGTTAATTGTTGTGATTCATGCCATTATCGCAAGAATAACATTTTTAGGCAAGAAATTTTATCACTTATTGCACGATCACTTTCTTGGACATAGAATATTGGAAGCAATTTTTTAAAATTCTGTACCAATATGGAAATAATGAAGAAGTGACTATATCATTAACTCACTGATTTATTGGTTGTCAGCCATGGTTTTGAGTGACATCGTAGCGCGCGTACTCATTAAACGTATTTGATGTTGATAATTGAGGAAGACAACAAAGTGTTCATTAGGTAGGACTATACGATTAATTTTTCAATATTGACATTCTTTCTGAAATTGTGCTAGCAGTGAAACCATGCCCACATTATTATGGATTAGGCATGTCAAAACTATTAATCATTCAAATATTCTAACACTTATATTTTGTGTTTGGTAATTTGATTTAATTGATTTGAAAATTAATATTTGTTTTTGCTTAATAATTTTGTTTTTGTTTTTTCTCTCGCTATTTTAGTTCAGTAATTTAATTACTGGAGATATTTCTTCTTTTGTTAATCTTAAGTAAGTACGATTCTGTATTGTATATATTTTTTAAATGATTGCTTTTAAAATTAATACATGTTCTAATACTTTTAAATTAAGATTGAGATAGGGAATTGTGTATTTTAAAAAGGAGTAAAGGAAGGAATCAGGTCATTTTTAAGAAAATGATAGAAAATGTACATAATTATTGTTGCTAGAACATGTTAAGATTTGTTTTTGTAGTATTTTAAGTCAGTTGTTTGAGTGTATTTTTGTGTAGTTGTTATTGTCTCTATTTTTACTGTAAACATATTTTTATATGGCTAATACTTATTTAATTTGTATTTTGCTTCAAATGATTTATATTGTTATAAGGACTAATTTAATAGAGATCGGTGTTTTTAGGTTTGATTACAAATTAAATTAATCGGATCAAAATATTGAACATGGAAATTAAGCAGTGGTAGTCTTATTACCATTTCATGAATGTAGCATGTTTAAATGGTTATCTGTCTTTGTGATTTAAGTCTTGCTTGTAACATTGAAACAACTTGGATGGTACTTTTGGTCTTTGAATTTTTAGTGCCGGGGTAGTTTAGCGTTACAGCGGTCGGCTCGAATCTGGGTGGGCATAAGTTGAACTCTCACTACCGGCGCGAAAAGCGGGCTCATGTTCGGCTTCGCTAAAATGTCCGCTGTTGAAAGATGTTTCCCGTAAAACATTTAAATTTGTAAAAATAAATTTTAAAACATATTGTCTGTTTAATTTGCAAATTTGAAATTTAAATTATTATTACCAAGTAGCGAGGTTTTGAGAACAGCACATGTCCTTTTTATATGTTGAGAGCACTTTTCAAACCTATGTTGACGATGTCATCTAGTAGTCATTAAAATTTTTGAACAAACTTTAACACAGAGTATTGAAGATCTTATGGTAGTATTCCAAGTCCCATTGCTAAGTAAAATTATGTCCAATGCAGGATTTGCATAGAGTCGTAGATTTTGTTGCAAGATTGGCATTTTGATATTGCGATGACCGAGTGCCATCGCGACAATAGTTTATTGGAACATTTACAATATGTGTCATGATTAATTATTTATAAAAATCTTTTAATTGAAATTTTTATGGTACTTGTGTTGCTGAACATTGTATACTGACATCGATGAATGTATTATTTCAGACCTTGTGACTCGTTGTTGATTTGTCTACTAGAATTGACCAAAAGCACAGATCATTTCACTACACTATTTTCCTATTCTCATGGATTTTGTGAAGAAAACCGCATTTTTGATTCCATTTATTTTACTGATCCTGTTTCGGGTAAGCGCATTTTATTACAATTTTTCTAAAAGCTTTATTGTTTATATACATACATATATATTTGAATAAGATTAATGTGTTTCTTTGTATTTCTACAAAATGGTGTCAAACACTACAAAAATTGAAATTAATAATAAATTACAGTTGAATACTATAATATTTATGGAATTTTGCAGTTGTGAAGAGGAGGTGGTGCTGGATTTTCTTTTGATTGTATTGAACGTGTGTATTTTTATGTGTTTATTGCTACGATCTTGATAATACACTTCAATCTGTATCTCCATGTTGTGTATTTTGAATTCTTATATATATATATATATATATATATATATATATTAGTGCTGTCACAAATATGTTATCCTTTAATACAAGAAACATTTTTTGTGTTAAGTATTTAAATAGAACATTATATGAAAATAATTTTCAAATATTTGACTCAGTTGTATAAATATAAAGAATCAACTTCATCCCTTATCCAAATAATTTTTCATTTATTCTCTCTTTACCTTGTTACACCAGAAAATCCATCCGTAAAGACACCCAGTACCGAATCAATGCTTCCATATCGCAACAATAATTTACCCGGCACAGCTGTCCCAATTACGAGTCTTTCCAGTTCTATTTATTCAAATTTGGATCGTGTATTGTCCAATTCGTCTAGTCCCACATCCAATCATCAGCCTTTGAGCGGTGGTGGTGGTGGTGGTGGTGTGGATCCCTATTCGAGCAACGGCGAGTTAGATATCGAACAGTCTGTTGAAGCGGTGGGACCGACAGAACCGAGAAATTTGCTAGCAGATCTTTTGGAATATTGTTCGATTATTATGCAGGATGTCAAATGTAAGCAGTGTGGGGAAAAGCCTTTTCTATAGTACAAGCACTTGAAATATGTGATCAATGCAATTGTTATTTGGTTTGATAGTGTGTATATCGTCAGTCAATAATGATTAGACATATTTCGCATGTAAATGATTCTAAGGATTTGGTTAATGCTTATAAAGCATCAATTTTTAATAATTGTGATATTCCTGACTGTTCATATTCCACTTAGGGCCTTTTGAACTAAGTGCACCTAAACATTTAGAGTAACAGTTTGGGGACCGAGTGTATAATTGGGTTTCTGTCTTGGCGGGTGGATGTAAGCATATAGCCAAAGTACTCAAAAGGTTTGTTAAGATGTACGTATGCCATATGCGGTCGTTGGTCTAGGGGATGTAACTAACCAACAATCAGAAGTCTTTGTCAATTATTACGAACAATGGCGCCGTTACGAGGATGCTGCTTAATTTTTGTGAAAAAAGATTAGCGATAATTATGATTTCGTATATCACTGTACTCGATAGTGGATGGGTATAAGTTTGAGCCCCCATTACTGGTACTGGAGTCTCATTTCATTTCGTTAAATATCCACGTGTTGAGAAATGTGTTTTTTGTCAGTCCTAGCGGCGAAATAAAGTAGAGTATGAAAAAGTTTGTTAATATTAAATTACATTTAATTGATTTATATTTACTCTAATACACTTTATTATATTTCTTTAGCTCAAGAATCAATGAATACGTGTCATTTATGTTTCATCATTATTTGTTGTATTACACAGGTAAGAAAATTGTAATTATTTCCAATTTTTAGGTTTTTATTAATTGAATTGAATAAAACGGTAATAGTATATTGCAAAAATGTCTGATTTTTTTAAATTAACTTAAATATATGATCGTTTTTATTGACTGCATTCTATTTTTTTTCAATTAATGCATTACCATACAAAAACCTACCGCTCTTAAAGCATTTGAGCAACCAGATTGTTACACTTGTTTGAACTTTTTTGCAAATTTTTTGTTTGATTCCACGTGGCATTGATATTGATTAGATTTTTGCAGACGGTTCTATTGAATATTAGGTTTGCGTTCATCTTTCATTCAATCCTGTCATTAAAATTTTGCTATCGATTTTTTGCTGTGGTTGCTGGACTAGTGTCTTTTTGTCGTGTTTTCAGCAATATTTATTATTTTTAAAAAGGCCAAGTTACTAACTTTGCGCTCAAACCCTCCTTTATTTTAAAGCGGACTTCAAACTGACTGCGATGTAGTTCATTCTATAATTAACATAATAATACAAATTCAATGTGTTAAATTAGAAAATGTCCTGAAAATAAGGTTAAAGCTAAAGTTAGAAAATACTTGACAATGAGGATGTAGGCATCGTTTTATATTTTCAAATTGTTCATCCGTTTTGTTAAATACAATTTCTAATAGTGACCATTTATTTCACTACAAGCGAATGCAACAACATATTTCAATGTTTTGTTCATACTTGTATTGCAGTTTAGAGTTTCAGTTTGAAATAAAGTTAATATCAGGCATCTAGTAAACAAAAAAGTTATTGTTTTATTATTGATGTATAATGGTTGCCAGAATTTTGCCTAGAGAGGATTAGAAATGAACTGATTCCAAGCCTGGATACAGGTCGAGGGTTTAGGGGTATGAAGGGTATCTGGCAGTAAAAAACAGGCGCAAAAGCTTTCAATAGTCATCATGCTTCAAATTGGTTCAACACAGAACAAAATGGAGAAAACTGTCCTGAAATAGCGACTCATCATAAAAAGGAAAAGCTGAAGATGATGGAGAGGCAGAAGATTGATTTCTTGAATGGCTTAGTTGGGAAGACGCTCAACTCAAACCTGCGTGGGCATGAGTTTAAGTGCTACCATTGGCTCTAAATACGGCTTTGGGAAATGTCTAATTGGTGGAAGTCTTTCCTGTGAAACATTGAAGCAGTACAATTTAAAATTTGAAAGAAATAATAAATTGGAAATATTATTTTGCATTAATCTCTATTGTAGAATCGATTGGCATGTGCTCTATTGCATGACGCCCAAAGTGGATTTAAAGTTCGCATTCACAAACCGGTATGTTGATAGTTGCTGTTGTGAATAATATTAAATTTTTTTTCAATCGCTTCATCATTTTTTATATGTTAATCTATGGCCTAGATGTTAGAGGGTTAGACTTATTCATACGTCCGGCACTTACTGAGGGTTTTTGCTAAAAATGTTCACTTGATGATGAATAATTCACAAGAAAGATGTTTTAGCAAATGGAAATTTAGTAAAACCAAACGAGATCCGCATTTGATGCCAGTCGTAGTACTGAAACCCATGTCTACTAGAGTTTGAATCCAGCGCTCTATTAGTTGACGACCTCTGTACAGTTTTTATTTATACGCTTTTTCGACTGCCTATTTTTTCACCGGAATCAGTTTTTAATAGCACATCGATTTGTTGTTTTAGGCTGACAACATTTACTGTTTTGAGTCGGTAAACACATTAGGGGTAGTTTTGAGGTAAATTTACTGTATCATCACTACAGCTGTTATTATATATTTTTTTTATCTCGAATGCTTCAATGCTTTAAGGGAAAAATTTTGCAGTAAGTAGATATTGAACGAAGCCAATTTGGGGTCTGCATTCAGTTTAGGTGATGTGACTTAAATCCACGCCTACTCAGTTTTGAATCTGGCACATGTAATTAAAGGTGTATTCTTATTGTAACTGTTATGAATGCTTTAGATGAAACATATTTCAGATAGTGGATGTTTCAACAAAGCAGAACGGGGGCGATCGAACTCAAGCTTACCCACATTTAAGTCGAGTGCTGTACTACTAGATTACTTGGAAATAATTAACAAAATTTAAGGATATTGTTCGGTTGTACAAAAGTTAATACTTTGATTGTTTTACGACTAAATCCCATTTGGTCTCAATTACTACCTGTTCTAGATACTATCGATTTATTTTATTAAGTGTTTCACGTAATGAGGCGTGGCAATTTTTTTCTTGATTTAATTGTCTGATTGTTAAAACTATTTTTCTATTGGTAGTGGTGTTTTCTTTACTTAATTTTTCTGTATTGTTTGTACATGGATTTTATTTATTCCTACTATTAGCTTTAAATGTTAAATGACCTTGTTACACTGTCATTATATATAGAGTATTGTTATTAATAATGAACTTATATTAGAGTTTAATAAATTTCTAATGCTAAGGTATGACTTTTGAAACAAAAGGTTTTTAAATAGTTGCATTGATTCGTGTCTTTTATGTTTTTTTTGCATTTTTTATTAAATTCTCTGTGACATTCCTTGACCCGTTAAATGTGGTGTTGAGATCAAGGTTTTTGAAAATAATGACTGTCGGTTTTTCGATTAGAAATTTGATTTAATGTAATATAAAGGTATATGGTCAGATTTTTAATCACAATAGGTTTGGAATAGAAATATTGTGTGAACTATTACTGGAAGTTATTTTAGAAAGAAAATTAAATCCTAAATATATTGGGAGATTTCAATTCTTAGCATTTATTCCTTACAACATAGCTTAATGGTTACTAGCACCATATATCCACACTAACTACATCAAATTACCTCTGATAAATAGATTATGTATTTGTCCGTCGTAAGTTGTTTCTATCAATACAAAAGATTTACAAGCTGTCCGTGATTGCAGTACCTGAACCCAAAATGGAGTTGATTAAATCTGATGGCGTAAACATCATGCAAAATTTATTCTTCTTAATAAATTTGCTCTGGTTGAAGGAAAAATACATTAAAAATGGACATAACTAATAATTATTTTCATACATACATAGATAATTCTTTTAACTGTAGATGGACTAGTTAACTTTGGCGAACATGGTTTAATGAAGAAGTTGTGTCCAAAGTGAATACTGTATATAATTAAATTAATTAATTTTATTAATTACAATTAACAAGGGGATTTTAACTAAATTCGTTAATATTATAAAACATTTTGTAAATGTTGTATAGCCTAGTTGTACGCAATAGGGATTCGAGAATATCAACTTAGAAGTTTATCAAGAATGTGTATTAGCTCCGACATTTGTTAATATTGTAGCTGATACTCTTTACGATTATGTTACTCAGTTATTTGAAGGCTGTAATACTCATTCTTGTCAAAGAAAAGGGGATTTTTTATATGTACACATGATAGTTCTAATGTTAGAAGTAGGATAAGTTATACAAAATGCAATTTAACTTATACAAAAGCCTTGAAGAAAAAAGTTTTTTAACAGCAGTTTATGTAAGTGTTCCTTTCCACTGCAAACTGATATTCATTTTTGGTTGTTGATGAATTTATTTATGTATACTCCTGTATCGACAGCAAGGGATTCAGTTTTTCAGAGTTTTATCGTCGTATTTACCATTTGATAACAAATTTTGGGCGATTATTTAGGCCTTTTTAATCCGAAGTAGTATCTAAATTATAACTAAGAAAAGGTTATATGAGAGCGAAGTGTGTTTGCAAAACGTACACTATTACCCAAGTGAATTTACAAAATGTTGTTCAATTTGAAGAAAGTTATTTAATTCATATAATTTTACTCTCTATCACCTCTTCAAAGCAATATGTTAATTAATTATTTAAACCATTTTTGAATAATTGTAGGTCACTAAGTATTGTATAAGCATTACTCAACTCTTTAGGATTGATAGCATCCTGAATCAATTTGACACTATATTCAAGAATCTTTTTAAAATGTTGAACAATGCATACAATGTATTTCCACTTGCTAAGAATACTTACTGTAAACTTTTCAAATAGTGAAAACCAAAAATTATATATATATATATATATATATATATATATATATATATATATATATATATTATATATATATATATATATATATATATATAACTTGAAAGCGATCGCGCAAGCAAAATACAATGGCATTTGGCATATTTGCAGCTTGTCCGCCAATGGCTGTGGCTATTTTGGGTATGTTTTAACAATGTTTTTATTGTGTTATGACTTAGTTATTTTCTTCATAATTTCTATCTGTACAGCACACTAGATGATCGGTTTGGATTATATGATAAACATTAAAAACGTAGAATAATAATGGTGTTTCTTAGGTAGTATGTAAAATTATAGCCTATTCTAAAGCTGTTTTTGTGGACATACGTATTTTTTGAATACTGATCATTTGTATACTGTTCATAAGACAAATTCTAACAAATAACCTACATGCAATGACAAACTCGAAGTACTCTATAATTTGTTTTATTTTTGTGTCATGAAATAATTGAACCAATCGAGTTATTTCGTCTCATTCTAATATGAGTACATTTCTCATCACTATTTACATTGCATTTGTATTAGATAACAATTGTCTTGCCTTCAATGTTCCAGCACTGTTTTTATGTATGTGTTTTTTTATGATTGGCTTAATGCTTTTGTATTGCTTGTATTTGTTTCTAGATTTGATGGTAGATTTTATTGGAAGTCATTTAATGAAAAAGATGCCTTATCGATTGTACAGGTATGTTTATGTGTATGTTTATATATTAATAAACTTGGTTGTACAATGCATAATATTTAATAATAATAATACAATAATTTTACCAATTTCACGGTCAGTGATGACTTGTGCTTGTAACCACTTGGCTTAGATGTTTTGGTATGTCCTTCGTTAAATCACTGATATAGTTTTATGTAATATAAATTTTAATAAAAAAATAATTCTCACAAAAATATTTTTGATTTGAATATGGTTACACATTATACCAAGATATGTATCGTTAATATTAGAACTGTTGTATGAAGATTTTGGAAAATATTACTATTTTTATTTTAGCCCGTGTTGTGTTTAAATTAAGATTTTAGGGAAACAAAATAAGTTTAAATACAATTTAAATTACTTTTATGAAGTTATAACACAGATTGTTATTTTTATAAACAATTGTGATCCAGGTATAAGTGAATTGCATTTTATCTTAAAATATATTAAAAAATATTTTTCTCCTCATCACTAGCAAATAATGGAATTTTTGTGAATTATATTGTGTAAGTACAAAAATCAATGTGTTTAATTGTTTTAGGTTGCACAATTGTTTCCTTAAACACAATAAAGAAATTGTTTTATTTGTTACAAATAACTTATGTAATTAAAAATAGTAGCAATAATATTTTGGTATTGTTTCAACAAGATATTTAATTTATATTTTAATTTTTTATTAAAGTACTAATTCTTGATTTAGTTTTAAATACAAATTAATAATTTTTATCGAAAACCAATGTTTTTTTAAATGACATTTTTGTTAAATTTTGGTATTTTATTAGCATAATCACTTTTGTAATTTTGATATTGAAACAAATAATTTTAAAAAATTTATCTTTTTACATAAAATAAATATATTTTTTAATATTTTAGTTTTTTATTTTTATTATATTGTAATTACAACATGAAATTTTGTGTTTAAAAACTTAAATGTAAATTATTAAAAAAAATTATTTTAAGCACATAAATGAATAATTTATTAATTATAGTATATATATATATAGTTTGTTTATAACCTTTGCTAAAAAAAATAATGTATTTATCTCGGTTGTACTGGGTGTGTATAATTTATTTTTATTGAACTGCTATTATCTTGTTTTGCACACATGCAGTCTTTGCTTGACTATTTGTCACAATTTACTGTGTTATCAAAAAATCAATAAGTTGCGTTTGGAGGTCGATTGGAAACAGTTGTGGTCAGGTGAGTTCTGTAGCAATTTACATTTATTTATTTATTGTTGTTGGTGACGTAGTTATTTCTTCATGATTTTTATATTGGTACAACATTTAATTATTGACTGTGATAATACTAATAAACGGAAGTGGAACGATGGTTTTTGGCTAATAGATAGCATCCTTGTGACTGCGCCACTGGTTGCTGGATGTTTTATTAAGTGTTTCTCTTTTAACCTAATGGTTACATACGGTAGATACTTTTTAGGTATTTTGGGTGTATACTTGCACTTATCAGTCAAAGTTATACAATTGTACGCTCGGTCTCTGATATATTAGTCTAGGTGCTTATGCACACCTAATCTAGGATGAGCCAGGTAGAGGTGAATGGTTGTATTCAAATTGATTTGACGATTATACAGATTTCAATGGTAAATCATAATGCTTTATACCTTGCAATAATGAATTTCAAACTACAACAGTTGGTAAATATTGATCTATATCTCCAATGTTTGCCAATTATTGAACGTGCACAATACACATGATGAATTTCTAACTGAAAGTGCAGGAATTATGCAATTAAAATCGATATTTTTGTTTAAATCATGAACTTATAATTTTCAATAGTGGGGATTTTGATAACTGCTATAATGAATTTCACGATGGAGAATTTTTATTTATAACACGAAAGCAGTAAATGTTTCGTTTTGCTAAGGCATTGTTCTACATATCCAACATTTTAAATTGTATTTTTTTAATGAATTTAAGTTTTGTTTTGGATAGATGAATAGTGGAATGTACCAATTTTTTAATACGTAATTTTTTATATATTTCTGTGTTCTAGTTATTCTATCTTTGCTCAAATTTGTTTCAAATATGGATTCGCATTTAATTTCTTTAAATGCTGCTTTTGGTCTGATTGAAAAAGTAATTGTGAATATTTGTGTGTATTAAATTAAAATAATTTTAATTTTTCATGTAAACAAACGCTAATCTATTTATTTGTTTGTTTTCTAAATTTTATTGAAATATGAATATATGTTGCTGGCATGTTGATAGTTTGGGCAATATTTATGAAGTCTCAATTCTTATTGATACTGACAATTCTGTTTCCATCTACTTATGTGGTACATTGTGGACGGATTATGGACCGAGTGCACAGTACTAAATCTGGATTCCCACGTTGGTAGATAAGCTTAATTATATAGCCGTGTTACTTAATAGGTACTTTAAAGTGTAAGTATATCATGGTAATGATAGACAATCCTGACAAAAAGAGTTCAGGCTATTTCGTTAATTTTTCTAAATAATGCTTGTATTATAAAAAATGTTATTACTTTCCCATGTTTTGTTACCCATAAGAAGTTTGTTTTCGCATATAAACGTGGATGATAATTGTTCGAGATGTTAATAGGGAAATAGTGAAGATGTAGCTATATCACTAACTTATTACTCATTATCTACATGTAAATGAATGAAATTTCAATTATTATGGGAAATGTACAAACAGTATTATTATTATTGTTACGATTACCGTGAGCTTTAATATTTCACTAGAGATAGATTGAACGTAGAGTTACATTTTTACATTACATTGACAATGAATGAAACAAACTACAAATAATTATTGACAGTTGAGTGCAAGTAAATAGCACACACACATGTGAGATGTGCTGTGCGTTAATTATTACGGAACGTTTCAATTGAAATTGTTATTTTTGGGATAGAAATGTAATGTGTTTTAGCTTGGAAGTACCAACATGATTAAAGCTGCAACGAAGATGATAACTGCAGTTTAAGAAATATTTTTTAAATATATTAAAATGTTAGTTTTTTTAATGACGGGTCAATCTGCTTTAAATTGCAACTTTCGTTTTAAGCATTAAGGGTAATTTAGCTGTTTTATTTAATTTCATGTTTGAAATTATATGACTAACATTGTAGGAAATATTTTTTATTATTGACTATTATATCATGTATACACTGAGGTTTGAGGCATGTTTTTGAAAAATAAACTTTGATTTTTGTATTTTTCATAACAATCATTAATCATAGGCACTGCAGCTGTTCAATTTTTTTATATTGTACGGTGACGCCTTTTTACAAGCTGCAGATATATACGACAGTTTGTACTATGAACTTATCCGCATGCATAGTGTTATTGAAAATTTATATGAATACAGTGAGTTATATATATATATATATATATATATATATATATATATATATATATATATATATATATATATATATATATATTGAACGTTTTACAATAAACGCTGTAACGAGTAGATATGTAGCGAAACTTAATGAGCGGTTAGATTTAAGGCAACTGTGTTTTTGAAATGCTGACTAGTATAGGTAAATGATTATAATTTTTGGAGCAGTTTTGGTAACATTATGAGCTATGCTATTATTATTACTATTATTATTAGTAGTAGTAGTAATTATGTTGTAATTATGTTTCCATTATTATTATTAATATTATTTTTATTATTACTATTATTATTATCATTATTATTATTATTATTATTATTATTATTATTAGTAGTAGTAGTAGTAGTAGTAGTAGTAGTAGTAGTGGTAGTAGTAGTATATAGATAAAATTAATTTAGTTTTAAAATAACTAGTTTTAGATAATAATAGTAAATAAATATTTTGAGTTTGGTTGATGTGGTTGTTTGAATGATAATTTGTGTTACCTGATCCCCTTACACAGTCATTGTTTATTGATGTATTGATGGATAAGAATTTGGAATTTGTCTTTTGTTGCCATTATTTTCTGCAACAATTTGATAAATTATCATTGAATGGAATAAGTGTAGAAGTCAAGGCTCAAATTAACAGACCGTTTTGTTTTATACAAATGTACTTTCCAATGTATACATAAAGTTTATGATAATTTTGAAAATATTTAATGGGATCGTGGATTTCAACATATTAAAAAGTGTATTGAATAAAACATGGTCAAAATATTAATCACTTTTATAAGGTCAATTAAATCTATTTCACATAGGTGAAATGATGCATTTAAAACTATTATTTATACTCTTTAACATTATTGGAGAATAATAAATAAGCTATTGATTTTATTGATTTTATTTTGTTAAAAAGATAACAATTACAGCAAAAAACAACCAAGTGCCATAATTCAATGAGAACATGAGACAACAAAATGTTTCCATATACTTCAACATTCTGCCAAACGTTTGGCTTGATCCCATGAAACATTCATTTTAATTAGATCTTCCCGAATAGTTTTTAGCCAAGTTTTCTGTGGTCGGCCAACCTTTCTTTTACCATATACAATTGTCTATTCCAAAACCGTTCTTGCTGTCTTTCAGGTGGTAAACGTATAATTTAACCAAGTAATTTTCTTCGTCTAATTGTAATGATGTCATGTAGTAAACGAGAGTCAGTTCTTCTCATGATCTCATTTGAAATGTGATTGCGCCAGGTAATTTTTAAAATTCTTCTAAGACACCAGTGATGAAAAACATCCACCATCTTATCAATCTTGTCCGTTCGCTTCCACGTTCTACTCCCATATTGCAGTAGGAATGATTATTGATGCGTACAAACGAAGTTTTGTCATCAAGCGGATGGAAGAACATGACCATATTGATTTGAGTCTATTGAAGACTGACATTGCCTTTCCAAGTCTGGTTTTAACATCAATTTAGGTTTACTAATAATGCTTCCCAGATATATAAAGGAATCAACAGTGTCAATATTTTGTCCACTAATTTTGATGGGCAAATCATTATTTGACTTGATGCACAACACTTTTGTCTTTGAACAATTAATCCGTAAGCCAATACGAGAACTGATATCACTGAGAGTGTTGTCATATTTTGCATCATTTCTGGAGTTTCACTGAGTAGACCAATATCATCTGCAAAATCCTAATCTGTTAATCTGTTATGGTTCCATTTGATACCATAAGATAAATTAATGATGGACCAAGTCATAATGAAAGAAATTACCAGAAGAAACAAAAAGGGTGATAAAATACAACCTTGACGTACTCCCGTGACAATTTCGAACATAGCAGTATGAGCACTTTTTGTTCGAACACAACTTGAATTTTGGTATAAGGAACGCATAATATTCACATACTTTAGCGGTATTCCGTAAAACTTAACGATTTTCTACAAAGATTCTCGATGAACACTGTTAAAAGCTTTTATAAAATCAGTAAAATTGATTGTATGTGATTGCTCAAATTCTTGATTTTGCTTAATAATGTTACTGTGGGTCATTATTTGTTTAATACAGCTTCTTCCTTTCCGAAAACCTGCTTGTTGTTCTCGAAGGTGTTTATCTACCGCATTACTTAAACGCTTTAAAATTACTTTACAAAACACCTTACCAGGAACAGACAATAAGGTTATTCCGCGCCAATTATTGTAATCGTTTAGACTTCCTTTTTTGGGAAGAGTAACAATTGCTCCTTGCCGCCAATCTTTTGGAACTTGTTCATTATGCCATATAACATTAAATAAATAAGCAAGCTCACTTGTAATATAGCATATCATACAACTTTGTTTCATTGTGAAAAATATTAAAGGCATCTTTGTATATCTATTTATTACCAAAAATTATTTAATTGTTGTGTTTTTGATTTTTGTTCTTATATTAAACAGGTTTGCAACATACAACCAGCACATCACCAGAAGTCAAGGATCTAGCGAATGCTGTTGTTTTGCAGTTAGGAAATTTACGGTCAGTTTTACATAATAAAATTTCCATAGTTTAAAATTCCTTTTTTTTGTGTATTTTAGTTTAACCTAATTCAGCTATTATAAACATTCTAGTTCTGTAGTGAGAGATGTGCATTCTTGACGAAAAGGTTAAGGCGTAGAATTTCCAGTACCATTCTTTGTTTGGGCTTGAAGAAGATAGCAACCAGTATTACAGTCCTAGCAATGTTATAGGTTTAACTAGCGGGTCAGGCACTTTCACAAATTTTAGACTAACAAGATATTCAAATGAGGCGTTCTATTTTAGTCGTTATTCATTAATTGAATGCCTATTGGTTAGCTAATCAATGACTGATTAAATGCTTATTGGTTGATTATTAATAAACTGATTGATTAACTACACACGTAATCATTTATTATTTTTTTGAAGTTATAATTTGTTGTTTAATTGTCCAATGAAATTGACCAAATTAAGAACATATTTAAGTATATATTTTTAATGGTTAATTGTCGCATAATTGTAGACGTATTGTTTAAATTGTTTAAATATCAACAATATGAGCAGTATGAAGTTGAGATTAGACGTTTTATGGTAATGTATGAGTTTGGTAGATATTAAGATTAATTTATTTTGGTAACTGGTGAATGACCTCATTATTAGAACCTTGTCAAAATAAAGCCTTAAAAATGGGGCTAATTAACTAAAACGTTACTCGTAAACATAAAACTTTGAAAATAAATTTGATTTAATTATACAATACCATTAAATAATAAATAAAATATTATCATAAATTTTCAATATATACTGTTATTGACAAAGGTTTTTACATAAATACAGCTGTTTACTCGGTCTTTGCTGTGTTAGTTTAGGCGCTTCCGTGCACCTAATCGATGATACACTATGTGGCGGTGACTGCTATTGAAAATTGAGACTTTATAACCATTAGTTAGAATCGTTATTAATTTTTATTTTTTGGTTGATGATACTTATTTGTTTTATGCGAAACATTAGCATTTTTCCATTTTTTCTTATTATTATTATCAGATGTTTAAGCAATAAGGAAATATATATATATATTTGTCAATTTATTCAATTGCTGTATTTTGTTTGTCAGATCGATTGTGAACCATTTTAATGCAAAAATTGCTGCTTTTTCGACATCGAACAATGTTGCGTCGTTGACCGAAAATCAAGTAGGTTTGTTCGATTCTTAGTACTTTGTTTCAAATAATGCAACACAAGGAACATAATGTAGTGGTTGAGTATGACAGTATAATTTTCAACCCGGTCAAGTATGATTATTAACAGGCATACATGTTTTATAATAATGGTCCATCCGTATTATTAAAAGAATGCTTTTTTACCAATCCCATTGTGTTAATAAATAATTGCTGTATTAACAATTTTCACTTATTGCATTAACGGTGGAACGTTGTTGTTGCGTGTCATGTGTCGTGTTACCTTTTAATCAACTATTGAATTGTTTTTCAATAGTAGGAGCCAGTGTAGTTTAAATAATACTTGTTGAGTACTCGTCCAAACTGTGCATGTTTATAACACAGATTTGGGCTTTTTATTTTACTTAATAGTTTTCAATTAACTGATTGATTTGCATAAGTGTTGGTTAAGATTTATTTTTGTGTTTGTGTTTTGACTATTTAACTAAAACAGTTTGACAAGACAAACAAGTTTGTTGGCAGTTTATCGTTTACACGAATTTTCGGAGAATGATAATTTTCTTATTGTGATTGGGTGACTTGATTATCAATTAACTTATTTGTAGTAATAGTTTTATTTTCCAATTCAGGTTTTGGAAGTTGTTCGTGCCAATTACGATTCCTTAACTTTGCGATTTTTTGAAAATTTGGATTTGTTTGATGAATTTGACGAAAAGTCGGAAGATACAATTATGTTTGCAATGTTGGTACGTCAGTATTATTGTATTATTCATTTGGCATAACCTCTTCAATCTGAAACATATAAAGCATTAGTATATATATATATATATTATATATATATATATATATATATATATATATATATATATATATATATACAAAAACTGGGACGTAATTAAAGCTTGAACTTAACATTAATAACTACACAGGAAATGAAGTTACATATTGTTTTAAATATTTTTAATGGGTGATTGTATTATTCCTTCTGTTATGTATATTTTAGTGGGAAATAATTTTGGTTACAAAATTGAAATTTTTATAAAAAAAATATTTCTGCTTTCAGAGACTAACAAACACTTTTATTATTGTGCGACGAACTTCGTTATTTAACTTCTTTGGCACGGATAAAATTGTTAGACCTGTGTGCTAGGTGGATTGGCGTTACGATGAACCACTTGTGATGCAGATACTCTGGACTTGCTAATCCACTATTCCCAGATATTAAAATAAGAACACAGCACAAAGTTTAGTCCATGATTAAATATTCTGGAAAATACAGATAACATATACAGGAATGAGATTACTCAGTTGTCTGTCCTCTTTTAACTTCTCTGTGATTAGCAATTAGCGCACTTAATGAATCAGGTTTGGTGTCCTTCTAATAAAACTAAAATAGAACTTAGTTTTATTATACAATCTATTATAAAACAAGGTATAATTGCAATTTTATCGATGTGTATCACTAACAATCAAAAAGTGTAAACATTACATATCATCAAAATAAAAAATCACACAACAAAAAATTGAATATTTTAGTTGTTTTATGCGAATTTAAAATTTTTCTTTTTAAATTAATCATTACGATATCATTTAGTAATTAATTAGAAATAGAAATTTGCGAATGTTACTATCAATTGCACCGTTTTATTAATTTTAGATTGATACAATTTTCAAACAAATTCGTAAAGATTGTTGGGAATACAGTTTACAGATTCAGGATTTTCTACATGAACTTTCAACGATTCAGTAACGATTTATTTTGTATACTAACTAGTGAATGTTGGTGTATAATCTGTGATATTCAATAAATATATTTTTTATTTTTTATTGAAAACATATTGATTATTTCTGATTAATTTATTGTTCTACTTATGTTTATGTAAAAGTAGTATTGTATTATGGAAATTTATTTCACAAAACGTTAAATTTATTCATTGTTTACTGAAAATAACATTTGCACTAATGTGAGATACGTTGATTATTTTTAAAGATTACGTTTTTGATTAATAGTTTATAGTAATTATTTATGTTTATAATTTTATTCTTTATATATATATAATCTTTGGAGCGAATAAATTAATGTATACATGTATGATTGACTGGTGTCAATTTTCAAAGTATACTAGGATCATGTTAGTTTATTGTAAGTTTTAGCTAATTTATTCTATACAACATGATACAATATAAATGTAACAGGATTATATTTATGGTGCATAGATTAAAACAAATTATTTCAAAATAAGAAATAAATATTTACCGAAGCATTTTAATTAACAGCTGCACACTTGATAAAGATTAATAATTTAGTTCTTGTTTACTATTAAAAAAAATTGATATTGTTTATTGCACTTTTTCATTCCGAACTTAATATGTGGAAAGTTCTATAATTATTTAATTATATGTATATATACATATCGCTTATATAAAACAGAAAATAAGTTCATAATGTTCAATTAATCAAACCGACAGATTTTAAATCTTAAGTCTATAATTTTTTAAATTAACTTTTATTATTAGTTTGTAACGTGGTCACCCATTTTTTTTCTGCATTTATACGTACATTAAACAGCCCATTTTGATGGTTTTATAGAATTAATGAACATGGGTAAATAACGTTTCTTGGCTGTGCTATTTTTTACAAACTGACAAAGTCATCTTTGTTAGTGATATTTATGTAATACCATTACGAACTGAGTTTTTGTAGTATTAGACTAGGTGCTTAAATGCACAATGTCCTTGGGGCACCATGTGATGGTAACGGTAGGAAATATAATTAGAACTTAAATTCTTTAAAGTATTATTTGAATCGTTAAAATCATTAGCATCTCACTATCAAAATATGAAACGTTATATGGTTGAGCTAATTATTCACTTAAATGGAGAATATTTATTTTAAACCCTGTAAATAAAACTATACTTGATTATAAAATAGTCGACCAAAACCGTTTAATATAAATATTTTTTATAAAAGTGGCAAATTATGTTCTTATCTTCTAAACACAACTTTGTCTGACTTGTAACAATTACGTAATAGGAGCATATGGTCTAACTATTTTTACGTAATTGCTATTTTTATTGAAAATAAATTATAGAATTAAGTTTATAGGTATAAAGTCATTTGTTTAATACATTTTTATATTTCAGTGTACTTGAATAAATGTAATCATCATGCACACATGATTTAACAAAATTAGCATATAAATTATGTAAATTCATATTAAAAAATAAGAAACATAAAAAATGGTAATTTTTGAATGGTCCAGCAAGTTAATTAGCATAATCATTAGAATTATTTGTATATGAGTAATTGCTGATAAATAATCCTTGCAATGTTGTAATTATTGCAATTTAAAAAAATGTTTTGAAGCAAGAATATTTGCGAATTTTGCAAATGATTATAACTAAATTAGGTGTCCTTAAATCAATGACAGTACATGTTTATTTAAGTGTTGACGTATCAAGTTCTAAATTAGCACCAACATTTACTTGTCAAAAAGAATGCCTGTCCTACAACATTTAGGTAACAAACTTTGATGTATAATTAAAAAAATGTTTGACAGGAAATGTTTCTAATAATGGGACATTTAAGTACAACCGAATAAGAGCTTATATTTGGCGCTGATTATGAGAATTAACCCCATGCAAACTTAGCACCTTATACATTTGTAACTTTCTAGTACACAATTTATAAATACAGTGATTTGTATACTGTGGATTGCATTTTTCAGCATAATGCGTTGTAGTCAAACAAAGTAGAAAACATTTATCGAGGATAAACATCCCCTACCGGTTATTATCGCCCAGGGTAGTCCAAATTGCAAAACGTCTTAAAAAACACCAACTTTTGTAATGTGCACTTAATGAACGACACGTGAGGCGTGCTGACTTTGAATGTTAATTACATTCTTATTTAAACCCCACCCACAATCTCTATTAGCTGCAGATGGACGCCCAATTAAGTTGTTCATTTGGACGAGGGAGCTTAGCATAAATAAAGGAACTGAGTTCGCTTGCTACATGTCCGTCCAAATTTTCCGTTGACCGCCTGGCCTTCTTTTCCATCCGTGTAATGGATGGCCTTCCATAGCTATTCTAGCTGGATGAGTGGGCGATCTACGTAAAACATGGCCAATCTATTTCAATCGTCTTTGCTTTATTGTGTTAGAGGTACATGGCCAATAAATGTTAAGTGTCTTACAAATATCTGAGAATGGTTGAAATATTCTATTAGTTATTAAATAGTTGCGTTCAATAGAGAGCTATAGTAAATTGTTTAAAATACATGTGTAAATTATGTTGGTAGTTATTTCTAGTAATTATTTTTATCAAACAAAATTTTAAAAGTTGAGATAATTAGAAAAAATAAATTGTAAAAATTTGTAAAAAGATCAGATTAACGGGAAATCAAAAAACGTGTTTTGAGTCATATGATTGAAGTCAATTTAAATGTTAGTTAATTTCAATTTTTGTTATATATATATATATATAACAGTCAAAATAAATGGGAAATAGAATGCAAACTTATGTTTTTAAATTTGAATTGTTATTTAACAGTATATTATACCAATGAAAAAGCATGTAAATATTATCATTTTTATTATATATTTTAAAACCTATTTCGAATCAATAATTACACTAAAGTAAAGTTTATGTTTAGTTATAAGTTGTTGTACTTTAGTAAATACTAAAATTTAGAATTTTTAGTTTTTATTAAAACCTAGAATTTGATAAAAAATAATTTTTATTATTTACTTTTTATAAATGTATACTTTAAAATTGTATATGTTGAAAACATTTTATTTCATAACAAAATTTGAAAAAACAAAAAAATCAAAAATACTTTGGTGACAAATCTAACTTGTTAATGCAATAAACCACTTAAATATTATAAATGCAGTGAGGTATACATTTATCAATATTTTTTAATTTTTTTATACTGAATATTTCAATGTTTTTGGGTGAAAACGTTTTGGCCTACACTTGGTTAACATGGAACCTATTTTAGATTATTAACCCATTTGTTAATTTTGTTTTAATTGTTTGAGTGGTTGAAGGGAAACAATTTTTAGCAAAGACAAATGTTCAACTATGGTGGGATTCCAACGCATGCCCAATCATTTTTCGCGTTAAACCTGTGCTCAAACTTTTCTCTTTTTTCAATCAGAATTAAGACCGGCTACGGTGGATTTATATATATATATATATATATATATATATATATATATATATATATATATATATATATATATATATATATATACATATAATACACTAACTACTATGATTATCGTTAATATAATTAACTATATTTATATTGTAATCATAGAAGTATTTAAAAATTAAAAATTTAACTGGTACTTTTTATTTTCAATTTTGAAGGGCAAAGTGCAATTCGAAATTAGGTGTAGTTAAAAGTAAACGCTTGCAAACTGGGACAGTCTAGCGATACAACGCTCGCCTTGAACCTGGGATTGAATTCCATTACCGGCACTAAATGCGGGCCCACGTTTAGTTTTGCTATAATGTCTACTGCTTAATGATGTGTTTCCCGAAAAACATTCAAAGTAGTAAAAATAAATAAAATAAATTTTAATGCTATTTGACAGTTTATTTTTATTAGAACTTTTTCAAAAATGCATCAATTGTAACAGTGTTGAAAGCAACCGATATTTTGAATTATGTAACAACGGAGGTTTGCTTAACATCAAAGCAGCTGTAGCAACATTTTTCACTGTTTATTCCACTCATTAATTTACCTGTAGTTGCGGTAACAGATATATTGGTTGAATAATTTGTCACTTAGCTAACCGGGTTAATATAGACTTTGCAAATTGGATTAATTTGGGGAGGGGTGAATAAATTTGAACATTTTTACAATTTTCCATATCGTGTCATTTACTACAATCATTGTCATCAAATTGATTTCAATAATTTTTTTAAAATATTAAAAAGATTTTAAGATTTTAATATATTAAAAATCATTGAGTATGTTTATATTCAGACGTTAAAAACTACTTTGAGCTGTACAGAAGTAGCTTGTTTATTTTATTAAACTTGACTTGATTATAACTTATTGGATATTGGTGTTCATCAATATCTTTACATAATGATTTCTTTATTTTGAAATTGTAAACATTTTTATATACAAAAATATTTTGTTTCTAACTGAACAGAATAGACAAAATGAATTTATTTAACAGCTTAAATCTCCTACTATTTTTAATCGAATTCTAAACGATTTTAGTTAAATAAAGACAAATGGACTTTAATAATTTATAGTAAAGTTTATGTTCAAAAAGTAGAAATTTATTTGTTACAGTATTCGGAACATAAATACTAATAATCTAGATAATCCATTTTTTGTTTCAATAATAATTTTCTCCAATTCGTGTAGATTAAAACGTATACCTTAGTAGATAGAGCGTTCAATTTTTCATCACTAGGATCAAATGTGGATTACTGTTTTGACTATTTTATTTTATAACAGAAAATGGAAGCCATGAAACCATTAAATACATAATTTATATTTTTGATTTAATTGTACAAGCAAATAGGGTGTAAAGAATTTACATTTGGGTTTATTTTAAATATAAAGTCGTTCTTGTATTTGAATAACTTTTATACATAGTCTTGAATTTAATATATTTAACAATTAATTTTAATGCATATATACATATATATATATATATATATATATATATATTTGTTATTAAATGCTAATTTTATTATTTTGGCGTTGTACACAAGTGATGGTTATTCATTCTTCATTTTGGTTGGTGACGTGGTCACCTCTTCATTATTTCCCATATTTATACGACATGTAGAACGATCGATTTCGATGGCTTGACAAGCGTAGACAAACGTGGAAGAATAACAAAGTTTCTTGGCTGGTAGACGGCATCCTTGTGACGTCGCCACTGTTCGCAAAGATTGACGAGGCCGCCTGATTTTTTGTCAGGGTTATCTCCCTTAGCCCAAGGGCTACATATGGTATACGTATACTTTTAGATACCTTTTAAGTATCCTGGGTGTATGTTCGCACCCACCCGCCGTAGCGGAAGCCCAGTTATACCGCTGTGCACTCGGACCCTACTTTTATTAGTCTAGATGCCTAGGGGCATCTAGTCCAGGATGCACCACGTGGAGGATTAACAGTCAGGAATATCGCCATCATTGGAAATTGAGACTTTATAAGCATTACTCAAATCCTCAGGATCATTAGCATCCCAAAGCTGGTCATTACGCCTATCGGCGAATGTCGCTGCCAGGATACGAACCTGGGCTATCATTATGGTTATTATGCTTGCCTAAATTTTATTGTACCTTTCTGTAGTGCAACCAGCAACAATAACTATTTATTTTAAAATAAGTATTAGGTGTTTTCTATTATACATGAATTTGACATTGTTTAAGTGCTTTAAGGTTAAATAATGCAATTTGTACTTTTAACGGGAACATTAATTAATGTTCTGTATTTGTTGTATTAAAAGTTTGTTTCCTTAATTAACTAGTTATCAATTAAATATTTTAATTTAACCTTTGAATAATTGTATGTTGTATGTCAGAATGCTTAAGTTATCAGATACCAGGATGCTACAATAACAAATTAGGCCAAATAAATCACTTGCAATTGGTGTATCAATGTTAAAACTGTTTGTATGTGTGTGTATTAACTTGTTTTTATGTGTTTAATATAAAGACTGGGATTTTCCGAATAATAAAGTATACCTATTTTGAGTCCAGTGCTTTTGGTTGGCTCAAATATTCTATCATAAACATGTATTTATTTGAATTATATATATTATTTGTTCCTTTTTAATCATTTATATATATGTATACATACATAACTAGACAGTAGTTTATCTTAAGTCTGGAATAAACATTTCAGCATGAGATTATCAACCCAACTTTTCTAAACATATATTGCCAAATAAATAACAACAAGAAACCATTTTATTAAAATACCACAAAAAAGTAAAAGTAGCATCATTACAGTGATTGGATTTAACAAAAACTGAATAAAATTTTAATTTTGTAAAACAAAAACTTTAATATACAACCAGAAGAAACTATTTTTAAAAGTAAAGAGTTTTGGAATAAATAAATAAATAATGTATATATATATATATATATATATATATATATATATATATATATATATATATATATTGAGAGGAAGAGAAAGAGAGAACCATAGCTGTAAAAACGTTTATTTATTTAAATAATTATAATTTTTAAATTTATTTATAATTTATTTGTAACTTCTAAATTATACTGACGGGTGATGTTGATTGGGTTGAAATGCTAACGGTGTTATTTCATTTGAAAAACAAATTAAAATGCATTTATATTTTTAAAAATATAAACATGCTGTGGATAACATTAACTACCATTTTGTAGTATTTTTGCGGTTATATAAAATGTATTAGATTGATACTTAATACATACATATATAACTTGTACTGAAAAACTCGTAACGAATTTGGAACTGTAGACGGTAGTATTATTTACAACTTACTTCCAATGCCTTGAAGCATCTCGCTAAAATTATGATCAAACATATTTTGTTAATGAATCAGTTTTTTACTGTTTAAACTTTTGTTAGTGCCCATTATTTTATCTAACTCTGTACATCTCTTATCATAATGTATATGTAGAAAAGACATGTTAGCAACTTATTTTATAATCTCTAGCAATATCCACACCACTTATGAACTTGGAATGCTGAGTATACAATTCGAAAATAATGACATAAAGGATAAATTTTATACTTTTCAAGAAAACTTTTAGCAAACTGCAGCAATCGCAACCTTTGTGTACAGTTAAATAAAACAGGTGTAATAGTTGATTTTAAAATTTATTTTATGCATTTAGCTGAAAATCGATATTGGAAATGTTGTATATTTCCTTTGTTTACTTCCTTTAAATTCATTATTCAATATCTTTTTAATTGTGTAATAATAAAGCAAACATACATTTCACTTGTAGTGTCATTCACTTCACTTGTAAAATAATTTGGGCAATGTTTTATTTACAAGCATTTTCTGTTTATTTCATGAAGTATCAAGATTATGCTAACACGCCTTTTATATATTAAATTTGACCTACTTTATATTAATTGGCTGCCCAAAATTAATAATTAGCCTGCGTTAATTTGTAGTAAAAGCTGAATAAAATTATTCCAAAATATATCAAAACCCCAAACTAAATACATTGACCTCGTATTTAATGTTTTTAATCTTTCTGTATCCTTTTTTTAGACAAAATTATTTATACTAATTTTTTAAGCATTATTATAATACCCTTTTCCTTTGAAAACAAGCATAGGGCAATAAGATAACACTTACAACAAAAAACAGCAACAAAGTCCCATAATTCGAAATAAGCATGGGACAACAAACTTTCGAACATTTTGCCAAACGTTAGATTAATTAGATCTTTCAAATAGTTTTTAGTTAAGTTTTCTGTGGTATACCAACCTGAGACGTGTCATATTTTGTATCATTTCTGGAGTTTCGCTGAGTAAACCAATATCATCTGCAAAATCTAAATCTGTGTAATCTGCTATGGTTCCAATTAATACCATAAGATAAATTATTCATGGATCGAGTCATAATGAAATCAATTGTCAGAAGAAACAAAAACGGTGACAAAATACGTCCTTAACATACCAATGTGGTAATTTTGAACATAGTAGTATGACCACTTTTTTCCAAACACAACAACTTGAATTTTGGTATAACGAACGCACAATATTCTGTAAGAGTTAACGGTTTTCCACAAAGCTTATCAATGAACACAGTCAAAAACTTGTGTAAAATTAATGTAATCGACTGTAAGTAATTGCTCAGATTTTTGACATTGTTCAAAATACTACGGAGAGTGATTATTTGCTTACTACAAATTCTTCCTTTCCGAAAACCTGCTTGATGTTCTCGATATAGATAGACAATCATTTGTATTACTTAAACAGACCTAAAATTACTTTGGAAAACACCTTACCAGCAACAGGTAATAATATTATTCAGCGCCAATTATTGCATTTATTCAAACTTCCTTTTTGGTAAAAGTAACAAATACTCCTTGTCACCACTTATTTGGAATTTGTTCATTATGTCATATAACATTAAATAAATAAGCAAGCTTGCATGCTTCTACATCACATCCATCATCATCATTATTACCATCATCGGGGATAAACATCCCCCACCAGTTATTATCACCCAGGGTAGTTGAAAAAACCAAAACGTCTGTAAAAACGTCAACTTTTGTAGTGTGTACTTAAAGAAGGACACTCGAGGTGTGCTGACATTAAACGTTAATTACATCCCGAGTTAAACCCCTCCAATAATCTTTGTTGGCTGCATAGGGTAAACAAACGGACGTCCATTGAAATAATTCATTTGGACGAGGGGACTTAGCATAAATAAAAGGACTGAGTTCGCATGCTACAATGTCCGTCCACATTTTTCGTTGTCTACCTGGCCTTCTTTTCCATCCAGGTAATGGATGGGCTTCCATAGCTATTCTGGCTAGATGAGTGGGTGATCTACGTAAAACATGGCCAATCCATTTTAATTGTCTTTCTTTTACTGTGCTAAAGATACATGGCCAAAAAATGTTAAGAGACTTACAAATATCTGGGAATGGTCAAAATATTTTACTAGTTATTAAATAAGTGCGTTCAATAGAGGACAACAAGCAAAACCATATGGATCTTAAACATCTTTGCTCAAAATAAACAAGCTTTTGTGTATCCACTTGGTTGAAAGTCCAAGTTTCGCATGCATAAAGTAGAATGGAACGCACTAAACTCTTATATATTCTAATTTTGGTTTTAATAGAAATATTACTTTTGTTCTATAAATGTTTACTTAAACGCCCAAAGGCTGTAGCAAAGAGGCGAGTACGACATCGAATCTCTGAAAAGCTGGATCTTTTATTATCTATGACCGAACCTAGGTACATAAATTCATCAACCACAGGGAGTGGGCTACCATTAACAGTGATTGGATTTCTAAAGGGGACGTTCGCTAAAGCCACTGTTTTTTTAATATTAAGATATAAACCGTATTTCTCTGAGGCTTTTTAAGTAAGTTCTACCGCATTTTGCAAATCTTTTTTGGTTTCTGCCATAAGAACCGCATTGTCTGCATATTAAAGATCCGCTATCTTCCGACTATCATGAGTTATACAGCTCTCAGATGACTGAGACACTTTATCAAAGATGTCATTAACTACAAAATTGAAGAGTGTGGGTGCTAAACCACATCCTTGGTGGATACTTGAATTTATGTAAATTGCATCTGTTAAAGAATCTCCAATTAGTATTACTGCGTTTGATGACGTGTATGCAATAAGAAGATTCCACAGCAGGTCGCGATCAACAGAATCAAAGGCGGCTGAATAATCTATAAATGCACAATATGTAGGCTGTTGGTATTGCGATTAAAGTTCTAACATTCTACGAACAGTGTGGATTTAATCGATGCATCCCATCCCAGGGCAAAATCCAGCCTGGTTGGCTCGTGTTTGACACTCCCGTTCACCACGGATCCTGCGTAAAATAATATTTGCCAAAATTTTTGAAGCCCCGCAAAGTAAGCTGATTCTTCTATAATTAGCGGGGTCTATTGAGTCTCCTTTCTCATGGATTGGGATTATAATTGTTTGTATTAATGCTTCTGGAATTTTCTCTTTTTTCCAAATGGATTTTATCAAGGTGTATAAATATTGTATAATATATATCCCGCCATACTTAAAAACTTCTGTTGGTATGTCATCTACTCCTGTAGCCTTCCCAACCATGTTTGAGCATCTTTGCAGTTACCTTGTCAAGTCATTCTCCTTTACTGTTTTTTAATCTTTGAATTGTATGGATTACTTCAATTACAAAAATATTGTCAATCCATATTTCCAGATTTTAAATCACATTCATATTTTTATCGTTATCAAAATCTGTGAGGTTATTTGGCGTAGGCTGATTAATTACGTTTTTAAAATGCTCTACTTATCTGGATGATTACTCATCATCTGTTTGAAGTAAACAACTACCCTTTCCTTTGATTGGTGTTCTTTCCTGACAGTTGTTTCACAATTTTATATAGATTTTTGGTATTATTTTTTGTTGCTGCCGTATCTGCTTATTTACATTTCGTTTCCAACCAATCATTATGTCGCAAAAACAGTTATCCGTTTATCTTAAATGACTACTTCGTGTCAACAACCTATAACCAGTATCATTTACGCTGTGAGTATAGCCATGTGATCCAACATTTGCGAGCTACCTAGATCTCTATTTGTTTAATTTTGCATTGAAATCACCGATTAATATTTTAATATCTCTTCTTGGAACATCATCCAACAAACTTCTAATTGATCATAGAAGATATCTTGTTCATTTTCTTCAATGGCAAAAATAATACAGTTGCTCACAGGTTTTTATCCATTTATAGTTTTTGGGGAGAATGTTTACTCAACATAATACCAACTCTATGAATATGATGGTCTTTATGTCCATACTATAAAATTGAAATATCTCCATTCTTAAAATGTGCTTGATCTTTCTATCACATTTCGCTAATAGCCAAAATATCTAAGTTGTGCTTTTTTATTTTTCGAAAAACTTTTTCTAACTGTCCATTACAAAAAAATGTGCGCATATTACATGTTCCAACATGTTAATTAAAGATTGAGATTCCTTTCGGTGTGTCCGATTACTCTTTTGCCATTGTTTGCCGGAATGTTATCCTTTTATTGTTTCGGTAACAATATAGAATTTTTACAGAGACCAGGTTGCTAAACTTACACTCAAACCCTCCTCCTTTATCTAGACTTGGAACTTGCTAGATTTCTGGTTTAAATTAAGAAGAGTTATCTATACTAATTGTTTTTAAGTTGGAGTAGTTATTGACCAATTAAATGTATGATGCATAATTATTTGTTTATATGTAAACAGTAATTTAAAAAAATATTTTTTTAATAAATTAATTTTATAAATATGTTAAAACTTAAAACAATTTGTATTCTTCAGTTCAAAATAATTTAAGATTAAATATTGCAATTAGCCAATGTTTTTTATTACAGTAAGTATTTAAAAATATTTTTTACAAAAAACTTTTTAGAAAATGCTGAATTGTTGTATTATTATAAAAATGGGAATTAATGTATTTTAAATACACAAATATATTTTTTAAGATGTTTTACTAGATAAACAGTTATATATTGTAGCTTCTGTAACATTACTTTTTATTGGCACGTGCAACTTTTACTAAATTATTTTTCAAGCATTACTTTAGCAGTATTCATATAAATGTTAAACAAGAAGCGATTCTACGTTTCCAATGTAATTATTAAATATTAATTTAAAGAAACATATTTAGATATTGAAAAAAAGCGAACAAATTATTTATTAAAAATAAATTATAATATAAAACGTTTATACATATAGAAAAATAGATAATAGAAGTTATACTCTTTCAACATTTTAAGTAATATTTATGTTGAGCGTTTTTCTGTTTTTAACCTAATTCAAAATAGAATTTTGCAATACATGACTAATTTTTGCTATTATAATGTATTTTTAATCTAATAACATTTTTTCAAATAATAATAAAAATTATAATTTTTTAAAGTTTGTATTATCTGTAAGCAATTATATAATTGTAATGTTTGTTCTAATCAGTATTTTCACACTTTATATGACTAAAAAATACGGCAGTTTTAACACTACAATACAAATTGTGCTTTTCTCTTAGATATATAAACTAGAAAATTGCTTTAATTAACTGTCACATGATCTAAACATTACTGGGATGTTTACTCACTGTATTTGTTATAGACAAAAACCGGGACACACGTTATGCTAAATATTTAAAATGGAATAAAAATTACTTTTAATCTCCATTTTTCTATGTATACTGTATAACATATAACATATGTTTTATTTATTTAAACATTGTACATCTTTTCTATTTTAACTTTTTAAAAATAAACAAACTTTGAATTATGCATGCACAATAGTAAATCAGCTCAAACCACAAGCATGCTAATTAATTAAAAATTTGTATTTAATAAAAAATATTTTATTGATTTTTATTTTTGGCAATCATTAATTAACTATATATTTGATAAAACTTTTATCAAACTACATCAATGTCTGTTTTTTAATTTTTTTTAAAGTTTGTAAAAGATTGTAAGCTTGAAATGTAGTAAGGATTGCTATAAAAGCGAAAAAGAGATGTCAATGTTATTAATGTGCATTTTTGAGCATAGTTTATTTTGTTCTTGTGTGCGTAAAAATCATTTATGTGACGTTTGTTTTAATATATACATTTTTATTTTTACTTTTATCATTTTCCCTTTTTCCGGTTTCAATTGTTAGTGATTTGGTGGTTTAGTGGTACAATGCGGCTTTTGAACTTTGCTAGGCGTGGGATAGAATACCGCTGTACTCGGAGATTCGTTTGGTTTCGTTTAAATGACTACTAGCTAAAAATGTTTCTCGTGAACTATTTAACAAACGATGTTCTTAATTAATATAAATATTATACATTTTATAATTGTACCTATTATTGTTTGTTAAGATTTATTTCTACTAAAGTTACTAAGCTAATGGCTAGAATAATAGTAGAAATAGAAACAGTTTACATTTGACTAATTTATTTCTTAAATATTTGTTTTCTTAGGTTTTGCAGTGTTTAGTAATATACAATGTTTTATCATATATATATATAAAAGTAAATGTTTTTAAAAAGATCAGTTTTATTGATTTAAAAGTGCATTTTTTCTAAACACATGGTACACAGTATAGATTAGTTAACATAAACAAACATAAAACAGATAAATGTGCTTTATATAATTGTAACATATTAATTTTTACAGTTTTCAGTTTTATTTATAATATTTAGTAACTTTTAAAATACAAAATTGATTGTTTAAATTAAAATGTTTTGGCTTCTTTATGCTATCCATTTTGTTACATCGTTTTTTCAATAAGAAAGAAACTTTGAATGGTAATTTTTGTATCAAAAATACGAGTTCAATTAAGAAAATCTAAATTGACAAGTCCTCCTTTAAATCAGAACGATTTACTGTAATTGAATATTTAACTTGATGGAGTCAAAGTTTTTTTCAATTAAGTAAATTAACAACTATTTTGAAATAATAATACTATTATTATTATTAGTAGTAGTAGTAGTATTAGTATTCTTATTATTACTATAATTATTATTAATAAGTTTTAATATCTCGCTAGAACTACATCCAGTGTTTATATACATATATAACACATAACTGTTATTGACAAAAAAAATCACTACAGCAAAGAGGTACATAATAGCAATAAGATAAATTAAATTATTATCCATGCATTTGATTAACCAGAATACTTGAACTAATATTAAACGACTGCTGACATAATGTGTTGCACTAATCAGTAGGCGTAAATGATAAATTTTGTCAACAATAGATCCTGAATTGAATGAAGCATGTAGTGGCTGTAACTTTTGTTTTGACAAAATTGATTTTAAAGCAAATTGAAAGCCATTATGATGATATTATATTCGTTTACGTTTAAAATGTTGCTTTTTCGTTATATTTAAAAACATGTATTGGTACAAATGATAAATTAATTCTACCCTCTATTTTTTTTGTTAATAACATAGTTCTGTCTAAATGATTTCTTTTTATTGATTACACCAAAAAAAGAAAATATATTTATTTATATAAATAAAATTATATATATATATATTAGTGAATTAAAAATAGTAACAAATGAAAATATGTTAGGTATGTAGTCAGTGTAATTAAGTGTAGCGCATCCATTTGAGATTTTTAAATGAAGTTAATGCATTAACCTGTTAAATATGAAATAGTTGTTAAAGTTTGAAATGCATTAGGGTAATTTAATATGTATTTATTATTAAAATAATTGTCGTAATTATTATCTTAAAATTTAACTAGACATAATAATTGATATGCGTAGTTTATAATATATTTTTGTACAGAATAAATAATAATAATAATGTTTTTATTAAATACACGTAACTTGTGTTGCGTTGATAAACCCAATTTAATGTTTGTTCGTTTTGATATCCGCAACATAAATTGCAATAAAACGTTTGTTTATTCATTGTGGTTGCTAACGTAGTCCCGTCTACATTGCGTTTATATTTGCACCGCATATTAGACAACTGACTCCAAAGTCTTTATAAGCATAACAAACCTACAAGTATACCAAAGTTTCTTGAATAATAAATAGCATATTTCTGAACGTGCCATTGTTTACAATAAATGACAGGACCGCTTAATATATTGTCAGGGTAATTTTCCTTATCCAAACTGCTTTATGTGGCATATATATACACATATACACTATAAAACTCTGGGTGTATGCTTGTACCCATTTGCGAAAAACAAAACACAGTTGTACTGCTGTTTACTCGGTCTCTACTGTGTTAGTCTAGATGCCTGAGTACACATAGTCTAGGATGGGCCACGTACAATTAAATATTAGGAATAGTACAATTATTAAAAATTGAGACTTTATAAGCATTACTTAAATCCTCAATCGTTTTTTTAACAAGTACTTTTTTTAATTAAATTGAATAAGAGTCTGTATTTGAAATTCAAACTTATGACCACTTTGGAGTACGTAAAATAAAAAATTAGTTGATTTTTCATTCTAACACGTTTTGAATTTAGCTAACCTATTTAAAATAAATATGCCAATGTAAGTGAATATTGAAAATAACAATTATTACAAAAATATATATTTATAATGTACATTTTTAAGATGATAATTAAACAAATTTTATTCTCTTGTTTTTAATAAATGATACATAAGCAATCATAAATCAGCTTTGAATATATATATATATATATATATATATATATTGTTCTTTGTAAAATATTTAAAATGCAAGAATTTTTTGTGTTGTTAATTTCAAATGCAACGTAAAAAATAAGAAATCAAGGTTATTTAAAACGTTGTATATGTTAAATACATACGTTACTGATTTTGTTTTATATCAAAAGTTAACCGTCATTAAAAAGTAAGCCATTGTTACTTATGTTTTATTGATAAAATTTTTTAGTGTTACGTAATTTGTTTAAAAGCACGTTATTATTCAAACAACCAACATCTTTGACATTCAAAAATAAGAAAACCATTTTGATTTGTACAACACAGCTCAAAATATCTATTTTATGTCGATCGCAAATTGTACCGTCCAAACAAAATTTTTCTAAATGCATTGCGGAAATCGGGGGAAAATATTGTATAAATAATAGGGTTGAGTAGAGAATTTGAATATCCCAACCACAAAATAATACTGTGTCCAACGTTTAAATTAAATGCTTCATTGAACGGCGATAGCAAGGCTACAATAAAAAATGGCAACCAGCATAAAATAAAACAACCTGTAATAATAGACAACGTAATAGCCGCCTTGCGTTCACGCTGAATTTCCAAACGTTCGCGATTTTGTTGAGACGTCAGCGTAATGTAATGGTTAGACTTGGCAGCAGTGTCATTTTTGGAAACCAACAATTGATCGTCCATTTGATGAATGCAACTTGAGGCAAGTGGTTTGTCGCATTTGCCGACAGATAGTTTAAGTTTGTTTATCGATCGGTTGACAAACTTGGCGTGTTTTCGTTTGCTACGACAAATTATTGCCGGAGTTACTGATTGTATGGGAAAACTCATGTGTTTGTGGTAATGATGACTTGATGTACATTCCTGTCTGTGTACAAATTTGCCATTCGCATTGCAATATTTGGATTTTACGCAATTTTTGCTAATAATGATGGATTTTAAATAATGAAAACATTTGCATTTGTCTATTAAATTTGTCTTCCAGTCACTTTTGACATATGATTCAGACAAAGACGTAAAATTGGAAGATGTAAATGTGGTTAGGGATGCCCGACTATTTGAATGATCAGATGTGTGAAACGAAATCACATCAAGGTCATTTAAAGTAGATGAAATTAATCGATTTTTGTTATAACTGTTTACTAGTATTGACGGAGCCGAAATAGATCGCTTTATTGGGATTGTGCTACTGTTTGACGTGACATCATATTCGTTCTCATTTGACAATTCTGTCACATTACTTGGTCGAATTAATGTCATTTTTATACATTTATTAGGATAGTGATATTGATGAAATTGATAATGATGATGATAATGATTGTGATAGTCACAAGGATGTCGTGATTTGGCCATTTGAGATACACACAATTTTTCAACTTGGGATGTACAGTTTGATTTTGAATTCGTAAAATTGGACATATATTTAGTGTTGTTTTTACAGTTACTAGTTGCTGGATTTGACGGAGTAATTTCGGGTACCCAAGCACTGGTCGTACTCGATATAGACGTTTTATTCGATTTGTTGAAACAAAATAAACAGCACCATTTGTGAGGATTAAATTTAAATGTCAATTTTGATTTTTTATCTGCTTCCAAGTAGTTTAACGAATTTTGTTTGAATGCTGTACGTCTGATACGCGCACGAGCTACATAATAAATGCGAACGTAAATGGCAATAATAAAAATCATAGGCATATAAAACGCACCAACATTTGAAAAAATTGTATAGCCGTGTTCCTGATTAATCATGCATTTAATTGGTTCTTGATTGGGATTATTCTTGCTACTGTTAGTAGTTGTAGTGGTCGACCAAAAGAAGGAATAGTCGTAATTGTATTGACGTGTCAAGTGAAATCGGGCAGGGATTGAAATAAGAATTGACAAGAACCAAAAAATGGCAATCATGAGGCCTATGCGCCTGCCTGTTCGTTTTCTAATATATTCAGCATTTGTTACAGCCCAATATCGATCTAGAGCGATGCCAACAAGATGTAGGATGGATGCTGTGCAACACAAAACATCTGAACATATCCAAAAATCGCACAAGGCTTCTCCTGTAATTACAAAAAATAGACACAAAATAAAATTATGAATTTTGTTTACTGTGACCTGACACTTGAGTGTACAAGCATACAACGATTTGCATTTAGTACCAGTATTGAGTTTAAGTCATATTTTGTGGCAATTACCATATATGCAATTGGTTTATATCTTTGAACTTCATCTTTAGTAATACATAGTAAGATTATTAAACAATATTCAGGTTTAGATTGAGTCCTTTTTTATTTTCGTGAAACACTGAATTCAGATAAACGTCTCCAATATTATTTTGGTTTTTACTGATTAAATATCTGATAAAAAACGCTATTTTCAGGAAAAGCGTGCAAGTGGTGCCTTTTAAAACTATTTATGTCTAGTCTAGCGCCCGGCCAAATTAGCTACAAACGAAAATTTGTACACAATTAAGTTTTTATAATTTATTTATTCCATTATTTTGTTAAAAGCAATATACACAGCTGTGGTTGTTGGAATTGTGTAAGTTAAAATAATTAAAACAACGCAATTGTGTAAATTTTCTAATTATAGCATATAAAGATATATATAAAAAAGTTTTTGAATGTTTAATTATATACAAAATAAATTGTACAAATAGTACTTGTTTAAATGTCAAAAATTTTTGATTTAACTTTTTTGTGTTTGTGTTAAACATGTTATACTGTATTTTAGTTTGTACAAAATTTATTTTATTTTATGTATATTGATAAGTATTCTAAATACCTTTCACAGAAAAAGTTTATATAAGAAACAGTTAACAAGTATTACGTGTTATGTTTAGTTTACATGTTATGTCAGGAAGATTGAACAAAAAATATGTTCCAAAATACCATCGTACAAATGTACTTTTATTTAAGCAGTCATATATATATATATATATATATAGTTCAAAGCCAATCAACCAAATATATGTAAAAATTATAAAAAGTTAAATTTTAATGTAATCAATTATATACATACATTTTGATTAGCAACAGTTAAAAAATAAAATCAAAAATAATCAATTATGATAAAAACGTTTGTAAAAAAGGTAATTGTAATTAATATTCTAAATTCAATGGTCAATATAACTAATACAATGTTTTACTAATTAAAGTTTTGACAATGTTAATTAATTTTTTCCTTCTAAATATTACTAACAAGTCTATTATTAATATTATTATTATTATTACTATTATATTATTAGATTAACCATATTATTTAAAATTATCAACACAAGATACAACATTTATCTGGTTACCTAATTGTTTCTTATATTACACAACGTATCTTCCTAAAATGAAGTGCGATCGCGTTTTTATAGTTGGTTGGATTATGTAATTTATTATGCAATTAGGCAGGTTGTTAATGTGAAATTGTGTTTAGAAAATTATTCCACTATCTAAGTATGTTTACAAACAATTTGTTTAATTATATTAAACAAAGCTAAGTACCGCAAATGTTAGTACGGTTAAGAAGGTTTTCTTTCTGGTAAACCCGTGAAGTGATTAAATTAAAAAAATTAAGTAAATGTAAAGAAATTAAATAAAGCGAAAGTTGATTTTATAATAATATAACATTTTATTATTATTATTATTATTATTATTATTATTATTATTATTATTATTGTCATTATTATTATTACAAAAATCTTTTACTTTACAATAAGTATAAGGCAACAAGATAACAATAACAGCAAAAACAACAACCTATTCCCATAATAAAAAAAAAACATAAGCAAGAAAATGATTTCATATGTTTGAACTTTTTGCCAAAATGTTTATTCGATTCTATAAGGCATTTATTTCAACTTGATCTTTCCAATTGGTTTTTAGTCACGTGTTTATTTATTCCAAAAACATTTTTATTGGTGTTCCGGGCGGTAAACTAAAATTTAACGAGGTAATTTTCTTTGTCTAATCGAAGATTGAGTTTCCCTTTGGTTTTAACTCTGTCATGTAGGTCGAGCTATTACGTTTTTGTTGTTTATGCCGAAATGGCGTCATTTTATTTTTTTCTACAGTAATATAAATGTTTTATAAAGGTCAGATTGCTAACCTTGCGCTCAAATATTCTACTATTATTCAAGTTTGAAACTTGCTAATTTGGTTTATATTTAATATTCTTTAGACAGAGTTAAGATAATAATTATGTTTAAAATAATTGTAATTTTCACATAAATGACTTACACTTTTAGCTATTGTAATAAAAATATTATTGCTTAAAGTGTTTAGTACAATTTGCAATATAATGGCTACTTTATACTTAATACCAATTTAATTCTTTGGTTTAATTTAAAAGTTTTATATAATGTTAATTTATCTGGTTTAATTTTTATAAACTACAAGTATATAGATTTTTAGTTTCTCAATAAATAATTCAAAGTTAAGTAACTAAAAAGGTATACATTTTTTTGTTCTATAATAGTGGATGCATAAATTCTTGTGAATTGTATTTTACTATTGTAAATGCTAATTTTATTAAACTTGCATAATTATTGTTTTAATATTCTAATTATTTTTTGAAAATCTTTTGGTTAATTTTTTTAAAAATATAGAAGGTAGTCTTTTCTAAAAGCTTTATTTAAAAAATATATATATAGCTTAAACGTTTATTAAAAAATAACTAAAATATTTGAATATCAAACAAAAATATAATAATTTTTGTTATGCAGTATTGTTCGTCTGAAACCTATCGTAAGATTGATTACGATAGGGTATATATAAAACGTCTTTAACTATAATAGGTGTAATAATACATAATAATAAAAAGGAAAAAGGAAATAATAATTATAGTAATATCATTGTTAAAATGTTTAAACAATTAATTTACTAGTGTCTTATTCTTACATCAATATATACACATTTAAGTACTGTCACTTGGCACAGATCAATTATGTCTCAAAATAAAATCGAGGTGCCGTGTACACATTATTTGTTTTAGTATTTTCGTAACCGTTTTCTTAAAAATGTATAATTTTAGCGATTAATTTTGATAATTTCTAGCAAATCCTACTATGCAACATATGGTAAAGACTGACGATACTAAATTTATTTATCATTGTTTCTAAGTGCCTTGTCAATTTGAAAAATTAATTTTTAATGTCCAAATTTTTTTTTCAATTTAACGTACATTTTTATCAGTTTTAAAATTTACCACATGTTAACAGACATTTATTAAGTATTGAAAAAAATTTTACAAAAATATAACATGTATTTTTTATAGAAATAAATTGGAGTTTTTATCTATCCTAAAATTTGTAAAAAAGCATTCAATGACAAAATAAAATATCAACATTGCAAAACATTATCAATATGGAATATTCGAAAAAAAATTAGTAAACAATCGAGATAATAAAAAATGTTGTTAGTTATATAGATAGAAATAATGAAGGATGTTGGTTATTACAAATTTTCTTTCCCTAGTCCAAATAGTGTAAGAAAAGTACATTTGGATTTTTTAAACATCAAACACATGCGCTCTTGTCATTTGGAAACGAACAAATTGTGACAAAATTATAGTAGAAGTAGCAGTAATAGTTGTAAAAAGTAGAACAAAATGATTTACTTGGTATTTGTTAAAACATTTTAAGGTGTGGGTATATATATATATATAAGTAACTATAGTTTATGGCTGTTGCATATTGTTAATTGCAATTGCATTCTACTTTGACCAAAATACTTTCGATTTAATATTAAAATGTAAACAATGTTGTCGTGTGATGACAACAACACATGGGTATTGTCAAACGTCTTTTATAAAATATATGTTTATAATGTTCTTTGAAGTATAATTATATTACATAATTAAAAGGTACCTTTGTTAAAACCATTTAAAATAAAACACAATAAAGCAAAATCTATATACAGATAATATTTACAATTTACATTTTATAGAAATACATTGCTAGCAATTTAAAAAATGCCTTTAGGTAAAACCCACTTTTGTTCTTAAAAAAAAGCGATTATAATTCGGTGCACCAACGTAAATTATTTAAAATTTAGTTACTGTACAAATCTAGTACAATAAATAATGATTTTTTAAATTTAATCTATGAATAGCCTACAACCTAAATTACATATGTTGTTTCAGTTAATACAGCTCACTAACAAGCATATATATAAAGAGAGAGGGTTACGACCAAGCTCAGTTTAATAGAGTTATCATTTGCTTTTATGCATATAAACTACGTTTTAATGTGTGAACATTCTTGAATCTGTTTATATTTAACTTTCAATCTTAACTGTGAATATTTTTGTATATATATATATATATATATATATATATATATATATATATATATATATACTAAAACCTTATATGTTTATGACTGACAAGAATAAACAAAATAAATTCATTTTACAGTTTACGTCTTTTAAATGTTAATCATTCAGTGTTTTATTAAAAAAATATTATAAAATATATAATTACATTGTAAATAAATAATGCACATAAATATATTTTTAATTGCTAAATAAACAAATAAATAAACATTTATTAAATATTTGGTTTATTTATTATTTTGATAAAATAAAAAAATTAAACTACATATAATTAAACTAAAGATAAATACAACAAAATTTAAAATGTATATTTCCTATTAAAAATTAATCGTGTTCAATATATTATATTATTAATAAACATTTTTTTATAAACTTAATTACGGATTTCTACAATAGCAACAATGATTTATGTTGGTAATAATATGTATTATTAAGTTAATATTTTAACAGATAACATTTTTTGTAATAAGTTATTTAAAGAATAAATTTTATTATACCGTATTTTAAATTCAATAAGATATGCATTGTGAATAATTTAAAACAAACATAAAAAAACACAAACAATGTTCCTTGTTGACTTAAACCAAGTATATTTATTAGCTACTAAATTTGGAAAAATGTAAAAACATTTATCCCTAAACAAGCCAATTTTTATTTCACTTAAAATTGAATGTAAACAAGGTTAGAAACGTTTCCAATATTTTGTTATACGACAAAAATACATTTATTGTTATTTTATAAAGTACCTAGAATTGTATAATATCTGCTAAAAATTCAATGTTGTTATCGTTAAAAATATAAACTTTAGTATAATTTGAATAATTTCTACCTTTTGCGATGCAAAACATTCAATCCATAAAAAAATAAATAGTTGTTTATAAATTTATACTAGAGTATTTAAAGGTTTAAAACGTTTATTTTTTATTTCAATAAAACGTTTTTTTAATATGTTTATAAAATTATTAGATAAAGTTAATATATGTACCGAGGTAGTTTAATGGTACAGCGCTGGACACAAACATGGAATGGCTTTACGTGGCACTGGTAGCACTACATACTCATCCTTATTTAGTTTTGTCAGATGTTTACTTTGTGCTTTTTATAACTCATACCAAACAATAACTATTGAATAAAACATATGTAAAACAATACATCAAATAACGAAATTCATTTACCTAGCCACCATTCTCGTGAAACTTCATGAATTGCTGCTATTGGCATTGGCAACGTGGCGACCATCAAATCAGCTACTGCCAAACTGACAATGAGATAATTTGAAACGCCCTGTTATTTAAAAAGAATATTTTTTTAAATGCTCAATAAACTTGTATTTTTATTTTGTCGTGCTAAAGCAAATACCATGGTCATGTTTTAAAAGCAGTTGTTAGAAAAGTTATAACGTCTTTATTGTAAAGTGCTTAACAATAGATTAAAAAACTTAAATTTAAAAATGCTTCCGTTTATTCATTAATACATGAAAAATGCGCATAAGGAGCCAACATTATATATATATATATATATATTAAAAATTGTCATTACATAAAGCAAATGTTATACATCATATGTTAAAAGGAAACATTAAATCATTATTTTAAATTGTACATTATATAACTGTTTTTTAAGTAACTGTTTTACAACTTTTATTAAAAAGTAATCAATATTAATAATAATTAAATGTCTTTAATTAATCAAAAGTATAATTTATTGTAAAATATTAACATGGTAATGTGTAATGTGTAAATAGCAAAAATTATTAAAATTAGTACAAGTTTGTACAAAATATTATTTATTATACCGAATTATAATGTTTAATGTTTAAAAAATTAAAAATTCTGTTTTTTTTTGTGTGTTAAAAAAACGAATCGCCTTGTTTAGAGACGATATAATAAGTAAATTGATCCATGTTATCGTAATTTACATTTTTAGGAAATAAAACATTGCAAACCAAAAATTAAGCTTTTTTCAGTTTTCAATCAACCCTGCAATTGCAATTATATTTTATTGTTTTGTTATACTTCAGTTAAATGTCATCCCAGAATAGATGTTTAACATTATATATTTATATAAAGATGTAAGATTACTAATCTCCCTTTCTGGCTTTCCTAACCCGGTTTAAAACCAACTACGGCAAACTTAATGTTTAAGTAGTTACTTCTAATGAAGAAATTTCTTTACAAATAATTATTTTGTGCCGAAGTTGCATAAATTGACTTGTTTCTAGGTGGATATGAGTTTGAGCTCATATAGTATTAAGTATATATTTGTAATATGCTCAAACAATATATAATATATATATATATATATATATATATATATAATACTGCCAGTATTTATTTTGCTTAATTTTTAATAAAAATATATTTGAGCATTGAATAGTGCATTATGATTGTGATAAACGCTTTAAAATAATTAATCCCTATGTTAATATATAATACCATTACGTTTGTGCATGTAGAAATAAAACGACTAATATTCGTATTAACTATTTATTGATTTTTTGTAAATATACAATTGAGACTGTTATTTAAATAATAAAAATGTTAAATAAGTGTACAAATTAAGAATTTTCAATTTTTTTAAATAAATCCCTAATTATAAAATTATAGCTTTTTAAAAATAAAGTATTATTTATCAAATAAGTTACTTACATAATTTCTATAAATTACCTTATTTTATTGATTTTTATTAACAAAAATATGACCAATTTAGTAATTTGTCTAATTTACTGTTTTACATTAAAAATTAATGTTTTAAGATGTCAACAAATGTACATACAGCGTTTTATTTAAAAACTGAAAACTAATAAACATTAATTAATGATAAATTGAGAAAGAATTATATAACTTACGTATTAAAACAAATAATATATATATATATATATATATATATATATATATATATATATATATATATATATATATATATATATGTACATTTTCAATATATTAAATTATTTCTACTGTAACATGATTAACGTTAATAAAAATTTCTTACAAATACAAGTAATATGACAGTACTACTAATTAAAAAACCTTAAACATAATGATTATTTAATAATAATTTACAAAATAATATTTGTAAACTGATGCATAAATAAATAAATTAAAATATTTAATCTTATCAAAATAATAATTAAATTTGTTTTGATTAAATGTTTTCCAACATTAACAAAATGTTTTTTTCATTGATAAAATATTTCAAAATAGTTATAATAGAATTATAAACCAGGTTTGGAAAAAGGAAAATAGTAGTTAGTTTGCTTTTGCTTCAAAAATTGCAAAACCTTTATATAAGTATGCTTTATATATATATATATATATATATATATATAATATGTTTGATTTAGTCTGTGTTAAAATAAAAATATTATTTTTAATAAAATCAATTGTACGATAAAATAATTTGAATGAAAAAGAGTGTTTAATAATATACAATAACATACATTGTTTTATATATTTATAAAAAATATAGACTTTTTTTACAGCAAAATTATTCATGTTGCTTAGCAATCGTATTGTATTTATAATAAATTTGTGTTAAAAAGAAATTTGATAAATGTTTTCTAAAGCATATTAAAAAATTATATAATAAAGTTTATTCTGTTTAAAATGTTAAAATAATTTTGTTCAATACAGCAAAACCGTAAACTTGATTCATTCATATAGCGTTGGTAACAGCTTTTTATTGTAAAATAGATGTGTTTACTTTTCAATAGGAAGATTATGTATTGTTATAAAACGTACGTTCCATATTTGTTATCGTTTTTTAAAAGCTTAACTAGTTCAGTGATTGATTTTTCGGTGCAAAATTGTATATACTTTGAAAATAAAAAAACAGCAAATGATATACATCTATTTTTTAATTTCATAAACAATGTATTGTTTATTCACGAGTTAATTTCTATTGAAACGCAAATTTTAAAGTACAACATTATTTATTTTAAATAAAATATTATCTGCACAATGATTAAGATGATTAAAAGTGGATTATTTATAGACAAATAGATCTAAAAAAATTACTGTTAAAAATATGATTATAAATTAACAACCAAAATATAGCAATGTTTGACAATATTATGTAAATATATTTTTTAATTATCTTAATTTACAAATACAATATAGTTTAATTATAAACTACAATTATAAATACAAAAATGTGTAATATAAAAAAGATACAAAAGTTTATTTGTGTTCAGAAGTAAATTACAAATTTAATTGCATGGGAATTTAATAATTAGAAAAAACTCTAAATTTTGAAATGCATTAGATTAAGTTTTAACGAAAAGTGTACATAAAAATAAATGTTTAGATGTATTTAGAATAAATCTAATTGATAACATTTAATATGACCAATTGACCAATTTTATAACCAAAAAACATAAATTATTTGTGTGTTCATGTATATTAATAAAACAAATAATAAAATGAAAAAGTTTATTTTTGCAGCAACAACAAAAAATTGCCTACTCAAAATTCTTTGATTGCGAAAACGAAAAACCATTAAAAACGTCTAATAACTGTAATAAATACAAAGATCATTTGCATGAAGCAGTAAACAATTTTTAAATATTGAATAATAATTATTGCTTAATATGTTTTAATTATTACTAAAACAGTGTGCAGTAGTTTTAAAAAAAATTGAAACGTAAACCATAATTGCAGCAATAATTATTTACACGGAACATGTTTAATAATATTAGTTATATTAAAGTATAAAAGTACTTACATTATTTCTTTTATAAATTTTCTATTTAATTCACAAAACAAAAGCTAATTATTATATTAAATTATTTTTTTGAATAAACAATTGACAATAATTATATTAATTAATAAATATATATTATTGTTAAAAGCATTTTTAAAGTATTGAGTTTGTAAAGAATTAATAAAAAATGAGCACAATAAATTTAATTATATTTAATTCTACTTTTAAATTCAGGTCATTTGTTTTGTGAATAGATAAAACCTTCTTGGGGAAAATATTAATAACATATGTTAAGGACAAATTGTCAGAATATGTTTTTAATGTAAGCATTAAAATAAATTTGCATTTTTAGGCTACTTATATAATAAAATATATTTCACAAACGTTCTAATTTATTATAAATTAAAAATACAAGCTACACATGTTCCAAATTTTACATATCTTAAAAATTGTTTAGTAGCATATAACAAGTTCTATAAAAACATTTAATGTCACTCAAAATTTATTTTATAATTTTAGTATTAAACAAAGATTAAAAAACATTAAATCATTAAAATTATTTAATAACTTAAATCGTTAAAAAATTAATTAAATTACTTAAAAGTAAGAATAAATTTTGTAATATTTGCGTCACAAATTAAATTTTGTTTAAATATTAGTTTCAAAAATATTAAAATAATTTTTTAACTAATTGTAAACAATTTTTTGAATGTTACTCAATATAACACTAGCTCAATTGTTAAAATTTTATTGATTATACAAAAAGTTTAAAATGCTCTGTTTTCAAGCGGTTGTAATTTGGTGCTTGCAAATAGTAAAATACAAATCATAGAAAAATTAACTTAATTCACGTTATTAAAAATACCAATATGCATATTAATATAACAACCTCTAAAAATTGTACAAATGACAAACTTCTACTTTTTTAGCTAAAAGCGAACGTTTTTAAAACATTCACATGTTGAAAAATGTTTTCTTTTTAAACAGTCAAACAATATAAATTTTAAAAAAATGAATACATTAATTTTAATTTAAAACATTAGGTTGCTTTTAAAATTTTAAATACAAATAATAAATGTTAACTGTGAAATAAATTCATTTTGTACATTCTCACGCATTCACAGAAATAAAATATTAATATGTATATATATATACAGCCATTTCAAAAATTAACGCAAAAAATTACAAAAGTATTAAATCTAAATTAATCTGTTATTTACAATTGTTTTTTTGTAAAAATAAATATTGAGAATTAAAAATAATGTCAAGTACTTAATAGTTCAATTATATATACTTAGAAATATTTTTTAAAAAGGTTGAGTCTGCCAAAATAGCATATTTTAAAAACTACTTCTATATAAACGTGGATAATAAGTTAAAGATACAGAATTTTTATAATAATTAGCCTATTATTATTTTGTGTGCTTAATTTCATTAAAAATGAACAAGAACTAATCCTTAAAATTGATGTTAAACGATTATTCAAATCTACCCTGATTGTAATGTTATAATAATTATAAAAATAAACATTTAATTATTCTAATCTATATAAATAAAAATAAAAAAAATATTTTTTTCCAAATTTTAAATAAAAAGTTTAAGACAAATTAAATAATTTATTACTTACGTTTAACCTTGAAATTCCGCTCACCCGGTAATTTTGCTTTCTGATTGCATCGTTTGTGAAATAGACAGTAGTGATTAAAATTTTTTTATCTTACCGAAAATGAATAACGCGTCATTAAAGAATTAAAAAATTAAGAATTCTTACCCAAAAAATGGCAGATTTATACAAAATTAACCTTTCAACAATTTATCGGATTATTAACGGTCAAAAACCACGAAATTATGATAATGTTGGAAGAAAACGCGTAACGACTACTATAGATGATCAGAAAATTGTTATAGAATTAAAAAATATATTATAAAACTATTTCAAAAATAAAAAAAATTACTTTAAACAATTTTACTTATTCCACAATAAAAAACAGAGCTATAGAAACTGGTTTAACTCTACAATCACCGAAGGTTTAGCCATTTATTACCAAAAAAACAAAAAGATGATAGATTAGCCTTTTGTAAACTATGGAGTAAACGACACATTTGTTATTGGCTTTTGTATACTTTGCAGATGAAACAATAATTTGGGATAAACCGTTTGGCTTTAGAAACAAAATGTTGTGTGGGTCGAGTTTTCAAAAACATTTACTCCCGCTTGTTAGAAAGAAAGCTCACCCTTGACAAGTAATGTGTTGGTAAGTATAATCAACCTATCAAATAGAGAATTAGATCTGGTACCTTAAATGGTAAAAAAATTGTTTCAGTTATAAAGGATGTTTTTCATTATAAAATGCAACACATTTACACGGTGGGTTACTACTGTTTTTCAGGACAATGCTCCATGTCATACGTCCAAAAAGGTAACGTCATATTTATTCAAGTTCACTTTATTTGTTTTATATTTGTATTTACACAGTAGAGGGACTAAAATCGAAAAAACTATTTTTTACTTAATTGTTATTAAAAATGTTTTAGTATGCTAAAGCGCTACATCAATAAGCATACTAAAATTAAACATTTGTGTGATCGTATTCAGTTTGTTGTTCAATATGAGATGAAACAAGAGTATATCAACACTCTCATCGACAGCATTCCAAAACGCCTGGATCAGGTTGTTCAAAAGAAAGGCGATCACATAGATTATTAAATTTTTTAAACTGTTTATTATTTTTGATCATTTGGTAACTGAAAAAATTGCATGTAATATGTATTTTTATTAATAGTTGTCTTTATAAATCATATTAATCATTTTACTCCATTTTCGATTTTGCACCAGTTGATATTTTATACAATTTTTTTACTTACAATATACTTATAATATATATACTTACAATATATTTGAATATATAATTATAGTTTTTTTAAAATTATTGTACAGTACTGTATAGTTTATAATCGAAGTGACGTTTCTATTGTACACTATGTAGTTGCTAGATAGGTTTCAGTTAAATAATCACTTTTTTGCAGTACTTGTTGTGAGAGTTTAATGTATATATAACAATTAACGCAAAAAAGTGATTATTTAACTAATACATCTCTAGCAACTACATAGCGTACGTCCCTCTAATTATAAAATATACAATACTTTATAATAATTAAAAGAACTATAATTTTACATACATATATATTGTAAGTAAGAAAACTTTATATAAATATCAACTGGTGCAAAATCGAAAATAGAGTAAAATTACTAACATGATTTATTACGGCAAGTATTAATAAAAAAACAGATCACATGCAATTTTTTCAGTTACCAAATAATTAAAAACATCACAAAGTTTAAAAAATTTAATAATGTAATCGCCTTTCTTTTAAACAACCTGATCCAGGCGTTTTGGAGTGCTATTGATGAGAGTGTTGATGTATTCTTGTTTCATCTCATATTGAACAACAATCCGAATGCGTTCACATAAATCCTCAATTTCAGTATGCTTATTGATGTTGTACTGTAGCATACTAAAAAACATTTCAATAACATTCATGTCCGGGTTGTTAACTGGTAACTGAGTAAAAGAAAGCATTTTAGATTTTAGCCTATCTACTCTCTAAATGTAAATATAAAATAAATAAAGTAAACCTAAATTAATATGACGTTAACTTTTTGGACGTATAACATGGATTATTGTCCTAAAAAACAATAGTAACCCCGATGTAAGTGTGCTGCATTTCATAATGGAAAACATCCTTTATAATTGAAACAAAGTATTTACTATTTAAGGTACCAGTTATAATTCTCCACTTGACAAGTTGATTATACTTAATACCAAACCAACACTTGTCGAAGGTGGGCTAACCACTAGCAGTAAATGTTTTTAAAAATTTGACTCAAAAAACACTTTGTTTTAATGCCAAATGGTTCGCCTCAAATCATTGTTTCTTCAGAAAAGTATACGGAACGCCAATAACAAAGGTGTCTTTTACTCCATAGTTTACAAAAGGCCAATCTTCTATCCTATTGTTTTTTAATAATAAATGGCTTACCGTTTGGTGACTAAAGCGTTAAACCAGATTCTATTGCCCTTTTTCTGATCGTGAAATAAATAAAGTTGTTTAAACTATTTTTTTTCTAGTTTCTAAAATAAATTTATTATAATTATTTTTAATTCTATAACGATTATCCTTAGTAGTTGTTACACGTTTTTTTCGAACATTATCGGAATTTTGCGCTTTTTGATCATTAATAATCCGATATGTTGTTAAAAAGTTAATTCTTCATACATTCGCTAATTTTTTTAGTAAAAATCCTTTATTTCATAATTTATTGATTACACGATATTTATTTTTGGTAAAATGAAAACATTTTAATTGCTGTTGTACATGTCACAAACAACGCAAACAGAAAGCAAAAACAGCGGATAAGCGGAAACTCAAGGTTAAACGTAATAATAAATTAGTTAATTTATTTTTCAAATTTTATTTAAAAGTTATTTTATTTATATAGATTAGAATAATTAAATGTTTGTTAACAATTATTATGACATCACAATTAGGTCAGAGTTGAATGTGCATTAAACATCAATTTTAACGATTATTCATTGTTCATTTTGAATAAAATTAAACACAAAATAATAATAGGTTAATTATTATAAAATTCATTTAACTTAAACTTATTATCCACGTTTATATATAAGTAGTTTTTAAAATATGCTATTTTGACTGATTCAGCCTTTTTAAATAAATATTTCTAAGTATATATAAGGGAATTATTACGTACTTTATATTATTTTTAATTCTCAATATTTATTTTAGCGAAAAAGCAATTAAATGTATCAAATTAATTTAGATTTGATACTGTTATAATTTTTTTTAATTAATTTTTGAAATGGTAATATTCATACATAAATATATATACATTTATACATACACACACACACATATATATATATATATATATATATATATATATATATATATATATATAGGTAATATGGTGTAATTAAATATTCAATTTAACCATTATAATTAGAGTTTACTTATACACAACACAATCCATGCATAGGTTAAATACAAGTTAAATTTGACAAAGTTACAAATTGTTGTGCATACAAAGTAGATTTCATTGTGTGAATGTGAAGTGTTTTTAACATATTGGATGCCTGAGAAGTTATTAACACTTTAAAGCAATTATTAAAATTAACTGAGTGTTTTGTTTATACTAAATGACGTTATATGAACAGAACTGCATAAATGTTTACATTGAATTCTTTATCAATCAATTCCAATTTAATTATAAATATTAAAAATGTGTTTTTATATTTATACAAATTGTATTTGCCTGAAATTAATACTGATGTATACCTGGAAATAACATTTTGTAATATTCATGATAACTCCGCCTGATTTGGACACAAATTATTTAATCTAGCCAGTACCAAACGTGGATAAAACTATATTATTACAAAAGCAATAATAGGATACCATTACAGTAAACATTTTTATAATGACAATAATTTATTAATATAGTTAAAGTAGACCATTAAAAAAATGTTATATTTAATGCACAGACCAATATGTTTTTTTATCCAATTATTTTAACTTTTACTGAAACATTGTTTAAACATTATGTTGACAGTCCTAAAGCATTTTATTACCAATTTTCTTATTAAATTGTATTCTAGGCAAAGTACATTATATTGGCAGTTTTAAAATAAAACACAGCCATATTATTTATTTTGAAATTATATAATGTTTAAATTTATTACAAGTGGTTTTAAGTGCATTAAGCTTTGTGCTTTCTAAAATTAATTGTACAGATATGCCAAGTTTCCTTGTTAAAAAACTACAGTTTTTTTAATTAGCAAATACTTTCATTTTAGAAATGTGATAAGAAGTATGTTGCCGTATTTAAACAGAGTAAATTATTCTGTTATTAGATCTTCTTAAACATTACGTCGCTGTTCAAACTTAAATAAATTTCATACATTTTACTAGCTGCAGTTCTTTAAAAAATAATTATTGATTAGTCTTTATGATAACACTTGTAAGTATTTAAGTGATGTATAATAAGTAATATAAATAAGTAATATATAATAATAATTAAAACGCGTTTTAGCTATTCAAAAATAAATTTTACAAATAATTCTGAAATAAATGGTTTATTTTTATATTTTAGATTACACTTACTTATAAAAAAAAACATATTTTAAATAAGACGCTAAATAATTTTTAAACATATATATATATTTCTTGTAGTAGAAGTGACTAAAAAGGTAAGTTTTAAAATAAATTAATTTACTACATTAAAATTAATCAATGTTTGATTGTTGGGTTACATAATTGCCAGCATTTTAATTTGTTAAAATATTATTTTGCTTAAAACTACGGTTTTAAAGTTATTTTTTTAGTGTATTTTTATATTAGTTGTAGCTAAACCTATTATGAAATAATTATTTAATAACGGTTATTTAGAGACATTAAAATTTAAATAATTTAAATAATGTAGAAAAAATGCAATTTATTAACAAAATAATAATAGAAATTTTGTTAATTTATTTTTTTTACAAAAAAACATTACACACATCCGATATTGACATGACTATAAGTTGCCGACAGATTCTGACCAGTTGACCTGTTATTGTATTCAGAAAATTTACCGTTGGTTATCTGTTACAAATAATTAATTACTTGTAATAATACATTTTAATTGTAAACAGAATTTATTTTGAATAAGAAATAATTAACAGATAGTAATATTTGTTAATTTTAAGGACACATTGATCATTTGTGTTGCCATTAAAATAGACGTCATGATTTAACACATTGAATCGCTAATACACTTTTATTATTTTTTACCGTTCAGTGATTTTTACATATATGTAAAAAAGCAATTTATCATTGTAAAATAGGACAAAATATGTAATGTAATTTTTTCAACACTTATATATGCTCTATTTATTTACATTTTTAAAAATATAAAAAAGTATGTTTATAATAATGCATCGATTTCGTTTTACAAAAAATATGCAAATTTAGCATAGTTGATGTATTATAATGTTTTGTTCTAAAAGTTTATAGCTGGAGATTTAAAAGATATAAAGGACTACTACTACATTGTATATAATTATATTATAAAATAAAGTTCATTTGGTTACTGTATATTATTATCACGATTACCAAAATAACAATATATAGTTTCGGTATAAAAATGGAAAATAATAAAAAATGGTAAACTGCAAAAAGCTTCCTTATGAACTATTTAAATAGAGTTATATAAAATAAATATTACATACAATCTAATGCGCAATTAACAAAATGCATCTTTTTTAAAAGATTTTTTAAGCAAAAGGTAATGTAATTAAAAAAATGAAATTGACAAAGTTTGTTCCTATTGAAGGTAAATCTGTTTTATTTTAATATATAATAAATTATACAATTTTAATATTATTAAATTACCGTTAAAATTATTAATAAAAATAGATATTGCATATGCAACACAGGTAAATCAATGAAGAACAATAATTAATATCAAGCATTTTTATCAAAATTAATAATTGAATTACAATGCTTCGTTTTATCATTTTAAAAAGAATTAAAATTAATTTTATTAATTAAAACAATTAAATTATTTTGTTTTGTGTTGACTTTTTTACTAGAATGAAAATATTTTAGTATAATTTATTGATTTTAATTAGTATAATAAAAAATTGTTAATTATATTTTTTGTGTGTTTACATTTGTTTAGATTTTTATTAGGTATTATGCTTATGTTTTATGATTTAAATAAATATTAGTAATTAGTTTGATAAGCTAAATAGTTTAAAAAACGCATTTCTAAATTGACAAATTGTTTATACTTGCAAAACATTATAGTTAACAGAACTCATGTAAAATTAAAAACGTAGATTTAAAAAAAATAATTATACATTAGAAAACTGTAAATTTGTTTGTAGTAGCATAAGTATATGTTCAATAAATTTATTTTACAATATTTATCTTATACTATTTTATTTGGTATATCTAATTAATAAAAGGTAAATAAATAGTTGGTGTAAACATTTTATAAAATAAAAATAAAAATACTAATATTACTAATAATAGTTGTTATAATTATTACTATCGTTATAGACAGCTTAAATACAGTAGGTAATAAATTTAAATCATTCTAATTTTTTTTAAATCATTCAATCTTTTAAAAATAATGAAACATTTATGCACATTTTAATGATTTGATTAATGCATTATATTAAAATAAATTGTATGACATTAATACGTTCGCTGTTTATGCGATGACTAAAATAAAACTATTTTTAGTTAAAAGTGTTTAAGCATTAAAATATTAAATGTATTTGTTAAAAAAATTAATAAAAAATGTATTTTAATTTTATTATATTTGTATTTTTTACAAATATTTTAATAAATAAAATAAATGCTTACATAAAAACATACAAAAACATATATCAATATTAAATATTTTTTAATTTTTTTAATTGAATATAAAATTTTTAAAACAATGTTTTCTCTAAAAAATTGTAATAAGTTTAAAGGTAAACACATTGTTAATTTTTATTTTACGTTGGATTTTGCTACATTTACCTGTTTTACTGCTTATCTTATACTTATATTTAGTAAAAGGTAATTGTTGTTATTTGGACTCTGTCTAATACAAAAAAAATAACTTTTTTATGTAAATAGTGTAAACGTCTATATAAATACAAAAATTATATATAAAATAAGTGTCTAGTGTGTAAAAACTATTTGTGAGTTAAGCATTTTTAAAAATTATTTACATAGTTCTACAAACAAAAACTATGTTTATTTTATTTACACATAATTAAGCAAAACATAAAATAATAAATTTAAAGGTAGTAGCCAAAAAGTATGTAAAAAATTGTGTTATTGGATTTCTTAAAAATAGATAAATTTGTTAAATTTGGTTTTAAAATCTTTTGTAATACATGTTTTATTAAGCTATAAACGAAGACTAAAATTAGGAGAGTTCTGTAAAATGAACAAAAAATCTCTTTTATTATTTTAGAAAGAGATAAATTAAAAGATGTGTGTGCAGATTTTACAAATATTGGATTTAACATTTCATAGCTGTGTATGATATAAATTTTGCCATAGTTTACAAATATGTTGTCATATATTATATTTATAATGATTTTAAAAAATATTATATATATATATATATATATATATATTAATATAGTATTATCTAAGATATTTATCAGTAGGTGTTAAAAATGTATAAAATAAGTAGTAAGTATTGAATATTTGCAAATAGAATTCGCTTATGTTTGCTACTATCTAAAGTAGAAAATAAATACTATTAGATTATTGGCATGAACAAAACAAATTGGAAACTACAATAATAGAGATTGTACAATAAATACAAGGTAAAAGATAAAATTTTAAAAAGTTTTGTTTGTAGAAACCTTGCTTATTTTTTATTTTTACTATCTTAATTGTATTACAAAAAATATCTTTTAGCAACGGACATATTTGCAAAGCCAAACATAGGCCCGCATTGAATGCCGGTGATGAACTTTGAAGCCATGTACCGGTAGGCTATTCTGGCAAAGTTTTATAGATTTCTCAAATTATAAAGCAACATAATTAAAATTAAAAACAGAAATTGTATTAATATAAACAGATATTTAAATTAAAAACAAAAAAAAACAAAATAATTAGATTACTTAGAGCAAAGCAATCCCTAGAGTACAAAAATTGAACAAAAACTAAATAATAGTTAATTTACATACATTCAGTTTATTTTTTATACGTTTTCGGTTGTTAAAAAATCTTGCTAAAAATAAACCGCATGAATTGTAGTAGATGCTTGTTTGCATTGAATTATATTTTTATTTATTTACAAGTTTATAAATTTTTAACTTTTAGTATTATGTATTTATATAAAATAAAAGATGTATATATATTGTATTTAATATATACTTCTTAAAATAATTTTAAACAAATTCTTAATATAATTGTTTGTAAGTATAAAATTATTAATGTTATTAAATATAATTGTTTAAAAACGTAGATATTTATAGTAAAATTAATTTATATCAATCAGTATTAAATGTATTTTCACTTGGAAAAATTATTATTATTAAATTATTTATAACATAAGTAATAATAGCATTTTTTATTTATTTATATTATACAGTATACAATACCAAATACTGAATAAAATATAATTAGTTTTATTCACTTAAATAATTAATATAAAATATTGACTTTTAATTTGTAACTGGTCTATAATTAAACGCTGAGTAAAATAATTAATAAAAAATAAGAAAAATATTTAATAGAAATATAAATTATATACTTTAAAAAAAAATTACTATACAGTTTCCTGTATTAAACAGTACAAAATAATTAATAATATAAATAATCACTTTTTGAAACTACTTATCGCAGGTGTTTAAGTGCACTTTTTTATAGACTGCTAAAGTAGTTTTACATAATTTTATTTTTAACAAAAAATAGTTTTATATAGGACATGCCTGGGTTTCCATAATTATACTGAGAAAAACATTATTAACTACTATAAAAAACGTATTTATTTTATTCCGTGTTATGTCCAAATTTTAATTGTTAAGTAAACAAAATGAATCTGAGTATTTTTTTTATATTTACATAAAAGACTATTTTTAAACAGTTGTGTTTTTGCATAAGCATATTGCATTCCTTACATATTGGCATAAAATACAATTGCTTAAATTACTCAATGTAATTTGCTATGAAATGAGTATTTTATACCAAAACATCAGTTGCCAAATATACAGAAACTGAACTAGACCCTGTCATCAAATTCTAATTTCTTTTTATTTTAAATTTAAAGAAATTTTTTTTAAAATAGTAATTATACTAAAGCAATATGATATATCAGTAATTAAAGTTAATTGTTATTTCAGTTTTTTATTACTAAAAATACTAAAGTGTTTTAGGGTTTAGTATAAATATTATTCAAATAAGTGAATAGTAATGGTTACACTTAAAATTTATATATTTATTAAGTTAATTACATACAACAATTAAGCAACAATGATTTCTTTACATAATTTTACAGGTGCTTACATAACCTTGCATATATATTTAATTTATAGCAAATTAACTAATTTTAAAATTTTGTATATATAGAAAATTTAAAATTATTTATAATATAAAAATATTTAAGAAAAAGTGTAAGTACTTGATCCCCCATTTTGTATTATTAACCTGTCAAACGTTCAATTTAATAATTTAAACTTAAACACAATTTTCAACATTTAATGCCTGTGACTACAATACATTTAAATAATGTAATCAAGTACAGGAAACTACTAAAATAAATTTGGACAAATAGTCATTTAAACTGTTTAAAATTTATAACTATTTTTTTAAAATGTTTTGAGACTTCAGGATATTTAGTAGATGTTCAAGACAATGGGTACATTGACAAAAAACGCAACTTGCTTTTTATTATTGTTTAAAAATAAACGCATTATTTTATCGTTCAGACTAAATTAAAAATCTTTTTTGATATTTTAAACAAGAGGTAAATCAAATAAAAAATTAAATCACAATTAAAGAAATTAATTTCTACAATATTATATAAAATAATTTTATTGATTCCTATCCAAAGCCCTTAAAGAAATTATAAAAAGCCATGGTTATCCTTTAAACTACGGAATTTATAAAGTTAGTAATTTTTATTTTATATATATGTACATTTTTTATATAATTAATTTTTAAGTATGTAATGTGGTCGTATTTTTGTTATCTCAAAATTCTCAGTTCTTTGTCTAAACAAGAACTGGGTAGTTCTATTTGTAAAAAACATTAATTGTATTGCTAAAGTAATTTTTAATGGTTATTTTAGTAAAATGTTGATGTGCCTAATATTCTTGAGTAATGTGAACAAAATAAATTAATTTTAATGTGGTAATTTTGACAGGACCTCATTAATATACTGTAAGTATTTTCTAGTAAATTATAATGAAGGTTTCGCCAAGTTAGCTTTACACTGAATATTATGTTTATTTAAAAGTTTAATATATATAATCAGTATTGCATTTACTATAAAACAAAATGCTTTAATTTTATTTAAATTTTTAGTAACCCGATAACTTGTTACTAATTATATTTTATAATCTGAGAAAATAATTATACCTTTTAGATTGCATATAAAATTTTTTAGTAAACAAATGTTTCGGTTTGTTAATATTTTACGCCTTAAAATGTTAAATTGTTTCAACATTTACTACTAATATTTTAATAATTATTTATACAAATATTAATTTTGACTTGCGCTAAAATGAAATAAAATTTATTTTATAATAGGATTATACTTTATTTTCTAGTTTTATTATTTAGCCAAATAACCTTTTTTAATAAAATCTACCATAATTAAAAAAAAGTAATATTAAATTTAATAATTTAAACATTTAATTAATTACTTTTAAACTTATACTTTAAACATAATTAATCAATTATTTCAAACTTTTAGATAATTTAAAATTTTTATTCTGATTAATAATATGAAGTAATTAGAACGTTTATATTCTATCTGACATTATTTTTAAAAACAAGTTAAGAACATAAATTGATAATAAATTATTCATCATAAAAAAACATGTTAATTAAATGTAAGAGATGCGTTTATTTAAGTTCATATTCCAAAAATAACTTTTTTATTGCTTGTACATTACAAATTTAAATAATTATGTTGTTAAACAAAAAATACTATGCAATTAATTATTATTAATTTTTAATATTTATTAAAAAAACTATCCGGAAATAAATAATAATATTTATTCAATATTAAGTTAATCATTATTTAGAAACATTACAATTAGTTTTACTTTACAAAAAATATTAATTTTGGCAATTTGATATGTTTGAAACAGTAATTGAAAAATTAATAAAATACCTTTGTTTTTAAGTTGATTACAGTGTAATGTGATAGCTATAAAAATATTTTGATTTTTATATTTTACCATATTGATATAAAGTATAATTACGTTTAATTAAATACAATTGTGAAATTAAAAATACTATATAGGTAATATATTTTTCTTTTTACTATATATGTATATATATAGAGGCCTGATATCAGATGGGACGTGGGTTCAAGTTTATATGTGTCAGCCTTAAAAGGTATGCTACACTGATGATTCCAAACAAAAATGAAACAGTTGTACAGTGCTCCTGTTTAATTAAAACCATGGATTTATTTTATTTTTATTAATTTTATGTTTGCTACTTTGAATGTTTTACAAGAAACATTTTTCAGCAGTAGACATTTTGGAAAAGCCGAACGTGGGCCCGAATTTTACGATTAAAGCCCCGCAAATAACTAATAATTTAGTTTTTTTGACATATTGAACTAAAAAGTATTTTTATGTATTAAATTTTGTGTTAACAAATAGAACGCTTTGTACATTTGTATATTTTAATTAATGTACTTAAAGAAATCTTTAGTTACTTTTTATATTAGTTTACAAATAAATAAAACATTTTTAATAAAATGTTTTTTATTTTAATTTCGAAGTTATAATTTAAACATAATTGTTGTTTTAAAATAATATATTTAATATATTATTTAATTTTCTGATGGTATTTTTAGTTGAAAAGCCTTACCATATAATATTATAATTAACATATTAAAAATTTTAAAATATTATAAATCTACGAATATTTTTTTCAAATGTTATTTTGTTTACTAAAATATTACAATAATATTTATAATTATTAATTTTATTTTATAAATGACCATCAATCAACTTTTAGTTATTAAAGTTAATAATAAACAACAATTTTTGAATTAAAATAAAATTGAATTGTTTAGCGTGCATATTTTTGTTTATTTAGTATCAATTATATTTGTTGATTTATTAATTATCCTCATTAGTATATAATATTGAAATTTAATCAATGCATTTCATTTATACCATTTTTTAAAACATTAGTGTAAATTTTACATATATAAAAATTAAAATTGTTAAATGTAGTTACGTTTACTTAATTTTTTATGCTACATTTATAATAATTGAGTAAGATAGAATACTTAAAATAGGAGAGTGCATAAAAATATCAAATAATGTAACTGTATTGTTTTTGATAAATTATAATCTGTATTAAATATTGTTTTTTAATATTAAACGTAAGTAACTATTAATAATGAACAAAAAAAAACAATATTTAATGTATTATAAGCCAAAACATTTTTAGAAAAAATTAAATTGTTTCTTTTATAAAAATTAAAGCTTTATATTATAAACAACTGAATTATTTATTTATTTTTAAAGATATTAAAGTACAATAAATAGATTAAACACTTAAAAATACATTTATTAGTAGCAAACTTAATTAGAAAATTAAATAAAATAATATCACCAATTATTAAATAAAACATATTTTGTTCTTTATTATAAAAATTGCAAACGTTTTTATTAATACTAAATGCATAAAAAATAAAAAAGTCATGTAAATCAAAAGTAAAACACAAGTAAATAAAATTAAATATTAGAAGAATATTGTTACTTAAACGTTTACTGTTGACTGTAACTGTACAGAATTTTTTAAACTTTTTAAAAATATTTTTAATTAAATTTCAGAATTAAATGCTAATTTTAACAGAATGAAATGTTTATTTTTAAAAATGTTTTTATTACTAGTACGATCATTTTAATATTGTCACTTGTTTTTTGAACATAAATAAATAAAATGTAAATTAGTTTAGAACGCGTTTATTATTTAATATTATTATATTAATTATATTAATTAAAAGAAAATTAATCGCTTTAGAATAGCATTAGTCAAAACTATAACAAAATGTGCTTACATGCACTTGAAACAGCCAATAATAATAATAATAATAATAATAATAATAATAATAATAGTAATAATAGTAATATAATCCACGTAAATCGATTTTTAAGAATGTATAAATAATTAAGTCGTTCTCCAAATTAGTAAATTTAAGTCAATTTAACTAAAAATCTTTTTGTTAAATGTTTATTGGTAAATTTGCACACTAGACATGACAAAAAATTGTTTTTATATTGCTAAATGCTGATAGACTTAACAGAAAATTATTAATATATATACACAATGACTACAGTTAAAGTTTATAAACATAAATAAGTTATAAATTTAATTTTTAAAATATTAATAATTTATTTTTAATATACCAATACATGTCTAACATTTTCAATTTAAAATTTCGTTACATTGTATAAATGTAAATGAAGTAAATAAATGATGTAATGTTATATATATATATATATATATATATATAGGTTGAAAATAAAGAGAAAAGAGAAAGAGTGAAATTACGTGTGTAATACATTAATTCAAAATATTTAATTAATTTTATGTTTATTTAAAATATGTATTACAAGCCTATTAACCGCATTTAGTAATATCTTAATCAGATTTTAAGCGATTTTCTTTTTAAATTAATTTTTGTTTGCACATCTTAACATATTTATATAATTAATAAAAAAGAACCTTTTTATATAATTTTTAATTTAATTTAATTTTTGATGCACCTGTTCAGTAATTTTTAAACTTTATTAATTTCTTTTAAAAAATTAAACTTACTTATTAAACAATTATTTAATTTACTTTATTCAGCCTACTAAAACTAAATTTAATCCTTTATTTTAAATTAGTTATTTTTGAAATTACTTTATATTATATTTATTAAATACATAATATCCTTTAACCTTGATAATTTCATTTTGTTGAAAAACAATCTACAGGACATGGGAAACGCATAAATTTTTGAAAATTTTACAGGACTATGTAACACTATTTACATCAAAGTCCAATTTTGCTGTTTTTTAAAACAATAATTTTGTTTAAAAATTTAAGGTTACTACTCATATACTTTAATTTTGAGAAAAGAGGAGGGTTTAAGTACAACATTAAAAACCTGGTCGCTGTAAATAAACAATGACACAACACCATTTTATTAAATTACGACAAATAATTGAGAGCACCATAAATTATATAACGAGATTTGGTAAAATTCAAACAGAATTTCGTTTTTCTATATACACGCTTTTCAAAGAAAAACATTTTATTACAATTTTATTACCCTTTGTTTTTCCTCAAAACGTTTATGAAATAAATACATAAAATAATGTTCATTTAAGCTCTCTACATTTTTACGTATTTTGAACTATGTAATTATTTAAACAATTAGTTAAGTATTATGAATACATTGACTCATCAAAACATACTTTAAATTGAATTACTAGCTATTTTAATACAACAACCGTTTATTTAAAAAATAAATTTAAAAAAAACATTTAAATATATTACATTAAATTTTAAGTTAAAAATTATAAACAACAAATATAATTCTACGTTGAATGTCATTTTTTATTAATTAATACCAATTTAAACCGAAAATTTTTAAGTTGTTACCATTTGCACAAACAAGTAAAATTAAAATTCTGCGTTCATTTTAATAACCACTATAGTAATATAATATTAAAAAAATAAAAATAAAAGTATTTATGCCTCTTATTTTATTAATATTTTAAGAACTAATTAAAAATTTTATTATACCAATAAAACTATTTTATTATAAAAATTTTAATACATTAAAATTTTATTAATATTATTTATTAGTACTAATTTATAAAAGACATTTTTACTTCAAAAAATATATAATTTTACTTTAATTAAGATTTATTAATGCCAGTTCTAATATTATGAAAATAACGAGTAAACATTGAAACATTGAAATTACTTTCATTTTACGGATTATATATATATATATATATATATATATATATATATATATATATATATATATATATATAATTTTGCTTTAATACCAAAAAAACATTACTTCAATATTTAATAAGTAGACATTTTAGGGTATCAACCGGTAACACTTTATTTAGTGCCAGTGGTAACACTCAAACCATGCCTATTCAAATATAATCAAAGCCATATATATATATATATATATATATAATAAATTAAAGATAACTCAATATTGATTGGTTATCCAAATACTTTACACAATACTTTACACAATTGTGGACAGAAATTTAAATTTAAATTGTGGTAGAACCGTTATTGGTATTTTGCAGTAATACAATAAGTGCTAAATAGATATTACTAAACAGCAATTGAAACATTTTTTTTATAATTTTTATTTTTATTGTATTAAAGTTTTATAAGTAACATATCATTCAATTTTATAAGATGACTATATTTTACATCAATTAACGCACAACAACAATAAATGTTTTTTAAATAATAAAAATAATATGTTTTATTATTTGTTTATTATTATTTAGTTCTAAACTTTTTTTACTTTAAGGAGCATGGTGCAACAAAATTGTTCCACTTGCTTGTGCACTAAATTATTGACTTTAAAGATCGTACATATCAAAAATTTAATTTCTACTTACATTTTACACAACTCCGTTATCGGAATAATGCTTTTGTATTTTTTTACCGTATTTTAATAAATTTGTGTCTTTTATTTGTTTTCTGACTAGTATTTTTTTGCAGAAGCCAGGCTGCTAATCTTACTCTCAAACCGTCCTCCTATTTCAACCAAATTGGAAATTGGCTGCAATGGACCTGTATTATTACTTGTAAAAATTTAATGTAAAATAAAACTAATTTCTTTAGCATTTAAATATATTTAGATACAATTTTACATTAGAATTTTATAACTTTTAACTGTTTCTAAGTGTCAGTTTTTCTAATTTTAGCTAGTAGTAAAATGCAACTTACTTACTTTATTACTTTAAATATAAAAAAATTAATTTTAGCAGTTAGTAAATTATTTATATAAAACTGTTTTTATTATGCATATATAGAGGACTAATAATATATAAAATTCGGTTTAACTATTTATAAAAATTAAATTTGTTAAGAATATGTAACTAGATTCCATAAGTAACTGGTCGTTAAATTAATGAGAGAATATTAACAAAAATGATTGAATTTATTAACATATTTATTTTTGCGATATAAATTTGAAATATTTGTTTATGAATAAAATGTTTTAAGTCAAAATGAAGTTACTGCAAATAAAAAAATTTGAATTTGGTTTCTAAGCACCTTATAGCTTTTTGTTTTTGTAGCACTAAGGCACTTGTCCAGTTTTATAGCTTCTTTTACATTAGCCCATCTATTTATTAACGTTGTTAAAACAAATTTGCTAACAAAGAATAAAATAATACCGTTTAATAATTGTTAGTAAAAACATTTTTTAATTGTAATACAACAATAAAATAAGAATATTATTATTACGTTTGTTTAATTTAGCATTAACTATATAACAAATAAATAGTTTTTAATATACTTTTTTAACATAATGTATCATTTTTAGCTAAAATAGTTGTGTACCAATTATTTTTAATTAACTAATTTATTGTACAAGTAAAAAAGTTTTATTTTAGAGATTTATAAAGCGTATCTGAAACAAATGACAAAATGTTATTATTAAATAAAATAAATGTTTTAAAAATATTACGGCTTTACAACAGTTTATAATGTTATAATGCACATTGCTTACCTGTAAGTGTTTTTCAAGCATAATGGCAGCTACGACAAAAACATTTCCAACAATGGTACAAAAAATTAATGGTCCCAAAATAGCCAATGTTATCAAAAAGTGCATCCAACCATATCGGGTTTCAAAAACAAACTGACTTACAATTAAAGTGTTGTTTAGCATATTTTTATTGCATAAAGTATATTAAATATTTATATCTGTCTATCGATTTACGTATTAATGATGTAGTGTTTTCAAATTAAAAATTAATATATCCATAATAGTCGAACTATGTGTATGATGTTAAAATAAGGGTAAATTTAATATGACTTTTGGTTATTCAGAATGTTTTAATTATATATATTATATACACGTGTATAATTGGCCAATAAAAACTAACAATATTTAGTATTTTAATTGGTCGAAAATAAATTTGTGTCATCCAATTAAAATGGATCAATAATAGTACTAAATTCCAATTGTTGTACCTTTATTATAATGTTTAAAATTGAAATTAAAGATAATTGCAAAATACTAAATAATATTTAATATTTTGTCAAATTTGTAAACTTTTATTTAATAGTGCTATTTATTAATAACAATTCAACTAATATAACATTACATATTGTTTATTGTACATTTATAGTATACATTTATTATTATTATTATTATTATTATTATTATTATTATTATTATTATTATTACTATTATTATTATTATTATTATTACTACTACTACTATTATTATTATTATTATTAATATTATTATTATTATTATTAATATTATTATTATTATTATTATTATTATTATTAATATTAATATTAATATTATTATTATTGTTGTTGTTGTTGTTGTTGTTGTTATTGTTGTTATTAGTTTAGATACTTTAGTATAATGTATAAAATACAAACTATATAATAGTTTATCGCAAGTAAAAACCTAACATATTTTGCAATTAATATTATTAAACTTTTATATAAGTAAAGAAAATACGAAATTACATTTTAAATATTTTACCAATTAATATGATACAATAGTTATTACTTTACAATATTTTTCATTTTTTAAAATTAACTTGTTTTATAGATAATTACATAAATAAAGTCGAACTATTTATTAAAAAATATTACAAATCTATTATTTGCATGTATTTAGTTAACATGGAATAAAAACAGTTAATTATGATTATACAACACAACGTAAATGGTATTTATTAATGTTTGTAATTTTCAATTGTCGTGTTTAATTAATTAACTGAATTGCATCTTAAAACATTAGATTTTAAAAATAATTTTTATAAGTATTATAAAAGCATCTACTGTAGTCGATCTTCAGTTGAGTTAAAAAGAGGCGAAAGGCACGGTTAGCATGTTAGTCTCATTAACCAAAATGTTGCAAAAGAAGCAACACTACTCCATAAACCCTGTCATTAGAATTGCTAATGACAGGGTTTAAAAAAATAAACCTAAATAGAGGCTTTATATATTATTTGCAAAAATATTTTATATTAAAATTGAATAAACAATCGCAGAAAAAAATATTGTTTTGTACTTGATAAAACAAAAAGGTGCTGAAGTAAATAAAATGACAAAATAAATTTGTCTGCATTAGTATAATGAGCTGCAATTGTACTACCCCTAGTTTAATTTTGCAGTTCGAAATCTGCAATACATTTGTTTGTTTGCCAAAATGTTTCCAATAAAAGTTAAATATTAAGTTGTATATATTTGAGTAAAGTGGACTATGTAAAATTAGTTGTTTCTCAAATTTTTATAATATTTTGTTATGCGTCTGACAATTACAACATTTTTTATTGTAAACTATCTTTAATAGACTTTTTAATATACCTTTATATTTTAGCTAATTTATTTGAAATAATTTAATTCCAAAATAAATATGCTATAACTATTTTTTAATACTTACACTCTGTGTTATACAATATTAGGAGACTACAACACTCAATTTTTATTTTGTTTAGAAATCTTATTCACGGTTTTCGGTACTTTTATTTATACTTTTACAAAACTAACTAATATTTTTTGTTGTTTTCTAGATAAACATATATATATAATGCAATTTACACTTGATTCTACAAATAATTAAAACACTTATTTCAAAATATAAAATTTACAAAACATGTGAAGACCTCACACGTAAAAAACACTTATATAAACGGAATTGTTAAATAAAGTTTATACATTTTTTTAAGATTATTAGTAAATTTTAAATCATTTTTAATACACATTTTTATTAATCGGATTTTATTTTATTTAGCACCTGAGTTGAGTAGTTTCAAAAAAATCAATTACATTTGTTGTTTAATATTTTGTAATGTATTGTACAAAAACCTATTTTGTAATTGCAAAATACTAATAATATTTTGTATTTTGTTTAATATTTAATGTTACAATTTATGTTATTAATTTTATTTGATGTTTGGTTATAAAGCAGTTCACATTAAATATAATCATAACAATACATTTTAATAAAATTATATTTGTAACTTATAAGCAATGTAGAACTGGGGATCACATACTAGTTGTGGGTTTTGTTATAAAATTATGCAGTTGTAATAAAAGTTTAATATGTTCAACTTTATTATTTACGGTAAATTTTGTGGAATTTGGGTGCTCTATACGCATTAATTAGTGCTTGTATTAACATTATTTTGTAAACAAATAAATTTAATAATTTTTAAATTAATTTTTAAATAAAAGTTCTACGTTATTATAATATTACTTTTTATCTAGCTAACTATGTAAAGAAAAATTGAGTTTGTTATTTATTAATAATAGTATACATTAAATAGAATACTAATTTATTACATAGCTATTTAAAAATGCTAAATTAAATCATTTTGTTACATTTATTTAAATAAATATATATATATATATATATAATACATAATGACATACAATTAATTAAATTAAGTGAATGTATACAAATAAATAAAGCGATGAAAATTAATTATTAACACGCCAATTTATAATGTAATTTATTCTACACAAAAAACTACTATAGTCAAATAGACGTTAGGTATGTTTTCTTATATTTTAATGAAATATGTATAATACAGTAATATATGTTTATACATAAAACAATTAATATATTTATTTTTAATTTTTTAATATTAAAATTTTTCTTTAGAAACCATTTTTATGTTAAATTATACAAAATAAAATTAAAACTAATGTTTTTTCTGATTTAATTATCCAAAATTTGTTTGATTTATTAAATATTAATTATTAGCATTAAAAAATTTAAAAATGCACAAAATTTTTGTTCTGAAGTATATTTTAAATAAAGTGTTAAACGATATTTTTAATAATTTATTGTGCATTATAAAATTTTAAAGCTAAATATTTACTTATATGTAGACAACATTTTTTTCAATTAGTATTAAAACTTAGAAATTTTAATTAATGATTTCTTTAAAATAATAAAATATATTTTTAATTAATTTAAAACAAACAAACAAAAAAGCATTAATTAATGTTAAATAGATAATGTTAAAAATTTCAAATTACAATTTTATAAATAAGAAAATACTACATTTTTTTTAAAAACAAGTAATAAATACACAATTATGTAAAAATAACTGTTTATTTTTTAATCAACTTGCTTGTTTATAAGTTTATTAGCTATAATAAAATAAGTAAAACATTAAAAAATGTTTTGTAATAAGCTAGAAATTAACAAATGTTTTACATTAAGAAACCAACAGTTTTATTAAACAGTGCTAAAGATAACTTTGGTAATACAGTTATATATATATATATATACAAAGTAGCAAAATTGAAATGATTAATAAAATTTTAATATTTTATTTATCATTAGACAAATAATGCATAAAATGTACATTTTGTACTATTAATAATAATATCAAACATTAAACAATTAAAATTTTAAAGATGCAAAATATTATTCTCTTTTTGCACAAATTAATATAAATTATATTTTTTATTATAAGTTAATTTTAAATAAAGTATACAAAACTTTTATTTTTAAAAATATATAAATAGTTAATTTTAAAAGTTTATTAATTTTTAGCAAATCTACAAAGATTAGTTAGAAATTATTGTAACAATTAATTTTATTTTATAATCAACTGTAATCGTTTAATATTTTGCAATTAAAATTTATTATTATTTTTTTATGTTTGCGTTTTACTAAATTTTGCATAGTAACAATGAGTTATTGTATTAAATATAATAAACATTTTTTGAGGATTCTATGATCGAATTTTACTACAGGTTTTTTAGAAAAAAAAGATAAACAATATTTTCATTAAATATTATTGGATAGAAACAATAATTATATAATGACTACAACAATTTCTGTAAACATAAATAGGCTTATAATTATTTTGTAATATATGCTATATACTATTTTTTTAATGTAAACATGTATTTATTAATATGGACATAAATTAAAATTTGTATAATGTGTGTCATAAGTTCGTTTACAGATAAATAGATTATTATTATAATTACTATTATTATTATTTATTGTTATTATTATTATTATTTATTACTGTTATATATATATATATTAGTATATATTAGTATTCAAACATATACTCACTCAAGTCCTACTTAAGCGCTGTACCGCTAAACCACCCGGCACTTGCTTGTTAGCAGTGTAACTTACAGCACATAAAAATACAGGGCAATTAGCATGAACAAAAATATAAATTCTATTTTGATCATTTGTAGTACAATAGCTTTAGTCTAACTCTAAAAATACGTAAGTTTTAGATTGTGGTAGACTTGTAAAGTAGGAATCGCTGATAAGTTTAAAAAAATGGAAACAGTTGAACAGTGCTTCTGGTCGGTACAAACCAAGTAAATTGAATATTTAGTGAACATGACAATTCTATAATATCATCCTTAAATCTCTATTGTGTATATATAAATACATACATAATTATATTATATAAAACATTAAAACATTGTTTTTATGTTTTACAACCAACTGATTTAGAATATTTTGTGTAATTAATTTTCTTATAAATCATTTAAAGCTTTTTTATCCAACATCGCATTAATTGTTAAAAATTGTATTTATTTAATTTTAACTGATTTAAGTAAAACGTTTTTATGTTAGTGTATTTATTTATTGCCTATAGCATGCAAACAATTTTGAGTTACGTAGATTTTATTGACGGTCTGACATTACTATTTATTTTTATATATATCAAATTCCATGTTGTTCCTGTAATAATAACTTTTGCAAAAATTCTACTTCTACTTTTAGGCTTCAATCCTTTCACTTTATTAACACAGATGTTACATTAACATTCATAAAATTAATAATATATTATTAATAAAAAAGTAGTTTTAAGATATAAAACTATAATACAAACATTTTTAAAATGTATTTATTATGTGCAGTTTAGGTAAATGTTTTATACTTTTAGAATATTGTAAAAACGATTAACACATGGTAGTAACATAATAATGATACAGACACTTCCTTATAAATTATTTTATTATTTTCTTAAAGGTATTTTGTTGCAGCGTTACTACATTAACAAAACAAGGAGCAAGTTTGTTCAAAAGTTATTTTTCAAATTGATAACAAATAAAATACACACTGTTGTTTATCTTATCCAATATATATAAATATATAATAAAACATATAATTAAAACAAATTATATTTTATAAATAAGTTAATCTGTATTTCAAAAGTAAAGCACCTATTAATTTAAAAAGTTTACAAACATGATTAATTTATTTTATAAATAAAACTATTAATTATAAATTTTATAAAATCTTATTTGCATTTTACACGTTGTTTTGTTTTGTTATATGTTTAATATGCACACAATACAAATATAAATACTAGTTTTCTTGTGTATTGCAATGTGTTTATTTAGATTTAGTTAAGCTTTTTTAATGTTTATAATAAAATACATTATTTCATTTTAATTTATATATAATATAAAAAAATAATATAAAATATTTATGTTTACAAACCAAATTAAAAAAATTCTTATTTAAATACTTTTTTAAACAAATTTATTAAGTTTAATATTTTGTTACAATAATTTATGTGTGATAAAATATTTTAAAAATTATACCCTTATTATCCGCTCTTTTGTAATATTTGTCTAATTTAAAATTAGTAAATTGTAATAAGATTATGTATTACATAATGAGTAAAAGCCAGAAGAAAGTTCAATCTTTGATTAAATGAAATTAATTACTTGGTTAAATTTTACGTTTAACGTCCAAAAAACATGCAAAAACAGTTTTAGAGTAAATAGTTAATGATGGCCAAAAAAAGTTGGTATACTACACAGAACATGACTGAGAAGAGTTGGGAAAATTTTAATTGCAACAAAGTTATCTTGGAATTAAACAAAAATGTTTATAAAATGTTTAAGCACAAACTATTATTTTACTGCTCATGTTCGTTTTAAAATTCTAAGATTTTGTTTTTTCTGTTACTGATATATTGTTCCCTATTATTTTTTAAATCAAAAGGGTTTGTAATAATAATAATTATTATTACTATTATTAATATTATTAGTATTATTATATATTACCTGTAGAATAAAAAAATTGTAATATAAAAATGTAATAATCTACGTTTATTTATGTATACTAATATATTTTTACATGTCAAATTAATTACTTATTGTAAATTAACAACAATATGTTTTAGTGTTAAATATTAATCCACTGTTTATTGTTTATATATGTTTTACTAGATTAAATATTTTTAAATTTCACTACTTTAATTTTAACTTTTAGCTTAATTGATACCTTTGTAAAATAAGCATGTGCTTTGCAATCACAAAACAATTTATTCAGGTTATAAAATGCATAACAGTTATAAATAAATTAATATTTAATTAGCACGTACCAATTATAATTAATATTTAGTACAAATTACTTTAAAAGTTTAAATAGAAAACGTCAAGAATAGCATTAACTTGTGACTAAATAACTTTTATTAAATAATTGTTTTTTGGTAAATTTTATAAACAATTTTTTCCAGTAGAATATTAAACGTTAATTTTATTTATCACTAATAAAACTAAGCAATAACATTGTGCAAAACTAATTGTTTCAATTACATAATGTTTAGTGGATTATGCATAATTTATTCAATTATGTTATTTAATTATTTTATCTTACATTTTTGACATTTATTCAAATGGTTATTAATTAACAATTTTATATTTTTTTACTTAAAAAAATTATTAATTGCTTTATTGCTTTATTTATTAATTTCCCAAAATTAATTAACAAATTATGACAATTGTTAAACTATCTGTCATTATTGTTATCATAAATATTATTAACAGAAATAATAAACATATGCAAAAAACAATTATTTAAGTTACATTCTAAATTTGCAATAAATAATGTATTTTTTAAACATATTAGATTTTAATATAAAAATGGTTTCATCATAAAACTTTTATTTAATATAATTTAATTGACTATAAACTGCTTTATATAATTATATTTATTCTAAATTATATATATATATATATATAGATGTGTTTTTTGCAAAACAACTTAGTTTATTTATTTATTTATTGTTATTATTTTTTAATACTTTAAAAGAAACAATGACTATTCTATTTAATTTAAACGAGGATTTACATCTAGTTGGCACTCAAATATACGCTTGCGCAAGTTCGAATCTAGCGCTGCCATACTAGACTACCGCGGAACAATTTTTAGACAAAAGAAGCGTGTCCTAGAATTTCAGTTTAACAAAGTTTATTGTTTTTAACACGGTTTTGTAATATAAATCCCCATTATTAAAAAGTTTTTGTGCTTTTGTGCAAAACTCTTTACAACTAATGCCAAATTGTGTTTATATGCTGAATGTATTTCTGGTGTGGTAAAGCCCACTGTAATAATTAAATAAAAATAAGTAATATTCAGTCTGCAAATAGCATTTATGTTAAAAAAAGTTATTTGATTTATTATTAATAAAAGTAATAAAATTTATTAATTAAATATTAATCAATTGTAAATATATAAATAGCCAACTTTTTGTAAATGTCAGGTTTAAAAATATAAATAATAATAAATCGGAAATGTGTTCCACGTTTATTTTTACATTAAAATATATTTTTTCACTATACTAAAAATCAGAAATTTTTGTTTTAAAATAATCATTTTTATTATATATATAAAGTATTATTTTGTAAATATTGTTAAATAGTACAAACAATACATCAATGTAATACTCAAATTATAATATTATTGAAAACCAATTTTATTATTATTACAAGACCCATTTGCTCTAAAAATAAGCATGACAATAACATGACAATTATAGCAAAAAACTACAACAAAGTCTCATAATTTAAAACGAGCATGGGACAATAAAATTTATCCATGTATTTGAACATTTTGTCAAACGTTTTGTTTAATCCCATGAAACATTCACTTTAACTAAATCTCCTTATAGCCAAATATTCTGTGGTCTACCAAACATTTTTCTACCACAAGAAATAAAAACAATAACACATAAATCCTTAACGTACTACTGTGACAAGTTTAAATACAGCGGTATAATGACTTTTATTCAAATATAACAACCTCAATTTTAGTATAACGAAAACAATATATTCACATATTTCACGATTTTACACAAAACGTTTTGATCACAACTGTCAAAAGCTTTCCTAAAATTAATAAAATTAACAGTAATTAATTCCTTAAATTTTTGACATCGTTTAATAATGTTACGGACAGTAAATATTTAATCAATACAACTTCTGCTCTGCTGAAATCTTGCTTTTTATTCTTAAAGATGTTTACCTGTTGCATTACTTAAATAAATATAAAACTACTTTGCAAAACATTTTATCAGAAACAGACAATAACGTTATTTCGCACAATTTATTGCAATTGTTCAGATTTCCTTTTTGGGAAGGGTGATAATTACCCTTTGTAGCCAATTAATTGGAATATGCTTATTATGCAATATAATATTAAATAAATATGCAAGCTCACATGCTAATACGTTACCTCCATGTTTAAGCATCTCTACAGTTACCTTGTAAAGTCCTCCTGTTTCAGTTACAAAAATGTTTGTTTTTTAAATCAAATTCGTGTCATTATTATCAAAATGTATATGTGTATTTGACTTAGAATGATAAAAAACATCTTTAAAACAAACAGAACATTAATGTTATACTTACCTTCTAATAGTTGTTGCCATAATTATATATTTTTTATTAAAGAAATTTCTACAATTGTATGTATTAATAACTTTCCAATAGCCGGTTTTAAATCTGGTTTAGAAAATAGAAAAATCTAATTGCAAAATTAGAAACCTTACCTCTGTAAAATTTAACGACAAAATAAAAGAACACACAATTTTACTAAACTACAGCAAAAAAGCAAAAAGATGATTCCGTTACCGAAGTTTAAAAACTGCACAAAATAATTTTAATCTCTGATAAACAAAATTTTGAGTGTAAAAAAATAATGTAAAATCACATGAAAGAATTTTGTTATTCCATTATTTTCAGAGCAAAAAAGATTTTGAAATAAACAAAACAAATAAATAAATAAATAATAATTATAATTATAATAATAATAGAAATATTATTAATAATAATAATAATAAAAATAGTAATAATAATAATAATAACAATATTAATAAGTATCTTTTAGTGCAACGTTATTGTAACTGAAAAAACGTTTGTTAATTAAATTTTTCTGTAAAATTAAATAAGATAATTTAAAAAATGTTTTTTAATAAAAATAATAATTAATATTTTCGTTAACTGATTTAAGAAAACTTGTTGAAACAAATTTATATTTTGATGTGTAAAATTTTAAAAACCATTTTCTTTTATTAAACAAAACAACTTGTACAATATAAATAATTTAAAATAAGCTAATAGGTTTAAATTGCAAAAGAAAACGTACCCAAATTTAGTCATTTCCCAAGAAGGAGTTGATTAACGAAATTGGGTTGCTTTTTTTTAATAATAAAAGTTTAGTTGGTTTTTTAAATATAAAACACAATACTTAGAAATATGTTTAATTTAAATTAAATTAAACACTTTTTAAATTTTTCAAAGTTTGTTATATATTTATTAAAACACTTTTAAAAATTAACTAGTTCAACACGAGAATAAGATAGTATCCACTTTTGTAAAAATGTAACATAAACCGGTTAAAAAACGTATATGTGAGAATATCTTATAAGGCACACCGCATTAAATTTCTGTTATTGTTACATTTAACTGCAGTAAAGATTTGTTACATATCTCAACCTTGTACTATAACATTATCTAAATTACTCTTTTGTAATTACAAAACTAAACTTATATAATACATAGGATAAAAAATTTAAAAATTATAATATATTACTATTTATCAGTCAAAATTGTTGGTTTTTGCTGTGTCATCTTATTGCTTAATGCTTATTTTTAAAGTAAACGAGTTTTGCAATAATAATAACTAATAATAAGTAATTTAACTTGATTATATCATGTTTATTTTGGTATGAAAATGGAACTAATAACTTTAATAAGAATTATGTTTATATATTTAATTTTATTGTTTTTTGTCAATAAACCATTTACAAGATTAATCTAATAAACAATATGATTACTGTTATAATGCTTAAAGGATCATTACAATATGTATAGAAACAAAAGAATTTACCAGAAATACTTTATAAACGTAAAAAAATAGAACCCATAATTTGGAGTTATCTTATTTACAATCAATGTTATCTAAATTGAGTAAAAAATGAGCACTGCAAAAATAAATGGAAATAAATATTTACAATAAAAATATTTATTATTATTTTTTAAAACCTAGTACTATTGCTATTTTGTTAATAAATACTTAAATAATGGGTTGTACAAGTAATAATTTAATAATAATGGAACAAAGTTTATATTTATATATATATATATATATATATATATATACATATATACATATATAATACTTACTATGAAAAACATAAAGTTTATATTAGGAATAAATGTGTTTGTATCACAAATTAAGGTTTTATTTGTAAAAGGTTTATTGCCTTATTATTTTACAAAAACTGTTTTTCAAGTTGTAGATATTCTAACTGCGTCAACCAAAGTCCGTCCTCAATGTTAGTTGTGAAACTCGAACTTATATCCAGTTAATTTTAGTTTTTTTTCTTTATTAATATGATTTAATTATTAGACTAAATTAAGGAAAATAAAACTTTTAAAGTAATTGTTTTATTACCTATAATTATAAATAAACAATAATTATAAATTGTAGTTTATTAACTATCAATAATAAAGTATACTTAAACATTATTCTAATGTCTAAAAAATAATTAAATTTTGTTCTGTAAAATATCAATTTTTAAACGTTATGTTTATTTTCTCATGAACATTCTCCTACAGCTATTCCACTTCAATAAGAGGTTTCTGTTTTTTGTTAGGTTACTCTACTCGGGTTTGTTTTAAGCCAATTTAAAGCACTATAACTATTAAGCAGTTTTGGTGTAAGATTTTTCTCTTCTAGATGCTTTTATTTGCCACAAATCCTTTTGCTTTATCTGGACTTAAAACTGATTAGACGATATTTTTAATAAAGATACAATTTTTGTAAAATAAGTATTGCATTTTTATCATTATTAAAATTTAAAAAAGCTAAATATTAAATTAAAAATTTGGTGCAAAATACAATAAATAAAATATTGAGATTATTGTGTATACAGCGTTTGACTTGGACCTGCTGGACATGGGATTAAAACCCACACCGGCACTAAATACGGACCCACGTTTGGCTTAGTTAAAATGTTCACAGCTAAAAGGTATATCCCATAAATTATTCATAGTAAAAATAGAATAAAGAAATAAAAGTAGCTTTTTTAAATATTTATAAACAAAATAATAGAATGAGTTTACAAAAAGTTTGCAAACTGGAAACTATATATATATATATATATATATATTATATATATATATATATATATATATATATATATATATATATATATATATATATATATATATATATAGCAATATAAATAAATTCAATGTTGACCTACTATAATATTTAAATATATTTAGCACTTGTTACTTATCTTAGACATATATAACGCTTATTAATAAGTACCTTAGATAATACTTTACTAATATATATATATATATATATATATATATATATATATATATATATATATATATATATACATTTAATATTATTAACAAAATTCTTAATATAATACACAATAACATTCGTTTTAATAATAAAGCACAATACCACCATTATTAAAAATTAAAAACAAACACAGATAATTGGTTTCAAAAAATAGTTGTATTTACTAGAATATTATTATTATTATTATTATTATTATTATTATTATTATTATTATTAAGCTTTAATATCTCACTAAAGATACATTAATATACAAAATAAAGGTAACAAACTTTATAATGTCAGTAATTTAAGTAATATCCACGCTTTTGTTTATATCTGCCAACCACTTTGGGTAGCAAGCTATCAACGTACCAATATAGTCCTTCAAAATGCAATTTTTTACATAATTAATTTTTGCTTCTAATAATTCGTTAGTTTTCATGCTGTTCACCTCACGTTTCAAAATACTAAAAACGTTTTCAATTACATTGAGGTCTGGACTGTATAAAGGAAGTTGAATAAAAATAAGCTTTTTGATTTTCAAATCTTTTGTGGTCTAAATAAGGGAAACATATAGTAAATTGTAAGTCATATTAAAATACATATTACCACTTTTAAAATATGTACAGGAGCATTGTCTTGAATAATTGTTAAATGTCATGTAGCATTTTTAGACAGCTCATTATAAAACAATTCTCTGATTATTTGTGCAAATTCTGCGCTGTTTAAATTGTTATTAATAAGCATCCATTTAGTAGACTGTACTTAATGCAAAATATTCTTTGACACATGAAGAATGTGCAACTTTTATAGCAGTACAAGTGTGGTTGAGTAGAAAATTTGGACTATAAATAATCTTTGAATGCTCAGTCCTTGGTTCGTAGTTTATTGCGCACTCATATGTGAATTATATTGATCACCAAAATGACGATGGACGATGTTTGTACTTTTTGGAAAACTCCACTCGTTGTAATCTATGGGCACGACTAAGTAGAGGTATCTTAAAAGCCGTTTTAAAACTGAAGCCTTCAGATTTCATCTTCTTTCTTATAATTGAATATGAAAAATCTTCTAAGCATTCCTTTTTATTTGTTGTACATTCATTGTGCTGTTTCTTAAGCTGCATAATTATAAACTGATCATCTTGTTTGCTTGTTAAACCTTTTCTTCCAACTGTGGGTAATCTAGGACTTGTTCTATTGTTTAAAATGTTGTACACTGTTGAAACATCTATATTCATGCATTCGGCAATTGTTTTAATTTTTGTGCCCCTTTTATAAAAACTTTGAACTAACTCATAATTATGGGAAGATAAATAACGATGCTGAGCTGTTTTAACCATAAGTATTAAGTGCACGGAAATAAGAAGCCTTTTTTAAAACGGAAAATAAAAAAAAACTTATTAAAAATAGTTTTATAATTTTTTGAAAAAAACATTGTTTTAAAATTCTTTATATTAAAATACTTTTAAAATAAATTAATTATTGACTATTTAAAAGTACAGTGCAAATTTGTAAATATATGTACGAGCAGTTATTTTATGTAAAAAATTATTATTTTTAAAAATAAAAGGAATACAAAATAAAAATATTTTTTCGATTAATTATTTTTATAAATAAATTACATATTTTAATATTTAATAAATTTTAACTAGAAAAAGTTTAGGCATTGCATTACCAGCGTATGTATCAAGGTTATATATTTATTGGAAAATGTAGCGCATCAACCAAACCTTTATAATGTGTAAAAGACATTTGTTATTTTTAAAATATATATTCAATTATTTTGCAAACAAACATATTTAAGAAAAAATTAATTGGAATGAAATACGTTGCCTACTATATATATATATATATGAATGTGTGTGAGTAGAATGTGCAGTTACAGTAAAATAATTTTATTATTGTTACTGTATTTCATAAAACATAATTTAAAATCTTTTTTTAATATACAATCAGTAATAAAATTACAAGTATCTACTTACAATGAACACTAAACTCTATTTTAAATATCATATTATTGCATTTGAATACAAATAAATAACATTTAATAGCAAAAATAATATTAAATCATTTTGTTTATTTTTCTGTATATACAGTAAATGTAAGGGTTGTTGTTATAAAAGTTTTAACTTTTCTATTTTTGTTCTAATTAAAAATAATTGAGCTCTTTAAAAAGAGTAAATATTTTGCAATAACCTATAATTTTATTAATTAAAATTAATTAATTAATTAATTATTTTTTGTAAACAAAATATTTAGATATATAAATTTTAACCAAGTAGATTTGAGTGTCCAGTTTGCAATCGTAATAATTAAAATTTATATAAAAAAACTAATTGAACAAATAAAATAAATAATTATACTTCTGTAACGTTAAAGAAAATTATTATTTCTTAATTTAACTTTGAGTGTTTATATAAACAAATAAAATTCATTTGTAATTAATTGATTATGTTTAAAAGCAAATTAAATATGAATGTTTTAATGATTTGTTATATAAAAACGAATTAAAACAAAATGTTTTGTATTTAAAAATCCAGATTTTATTTTATCTACTCATCACTTTTTTGTATCAACTTGACGTTAATCGGAATTTTTGATATATTTGTATTTACTTAACTAAAACATTTAAACATATTTGTTATTATCAAAAATAAGAAATCAAAAATTTTAGTAAATTTAATTTAACTATTAAAAAATGCTATATAGTTGACTCAAATAAATGTTTAAAACCAAAATGCAAGTTTTAAAAACTGGTGCAAGTATTTCAAAAAATTATTTTTATGTATACAGTAAATCAAAAAGGAAATTAATAACTTAGTTGTTACAAATATAAGTTTAGAGTAATTATTTAATGTGTGAACAATATGTTTAAGGTATGTGAAACAATTTTTTACTGTATAACTGGAAAAAAACTAAACCAGCCAATTTTAAGTAAAAATTGAAGGCTATATTAGCTTTACTAACACAAAATGCAAAATAAAATATAATTTCGTTTATTTATTAAACTTATTTAACACGTTATGAAATACGTTTATGATAATAATGATAATAATAATAATATTTATTATTATTATTATTATTATTATATTATTATTACTATTATTAATAATAATAATAATAATAATAAAATCCTTACCAACTTACTATAGGTACATTTGGCAAAAAGATATATACATAACATTATAAAATTAATAATTAATAAATAATTATTAATTAACCCTTACCTAAACGCTTACATTAAATATTAATTAACATATATTTATAATATACAGTCTTTATAACTTGTTTATGTAAATAATACAATAACTTATTATCCTAAATATTAAAAACAAATTTGTTTACTTTATGCATATTTATATTTAGTATATTGGTTTTAACAATAAAATTAATTAACTGTTTAATTACTTAACTTATTTATTTCTGTTTTTATTTTATTTATTTATCATTAATACGTTGAATGTTTTACAGAAACATTTTTAGCACTAAACATTTTAGCAAAGCCGTAGGTGCTGTCGAATTCGACCCCAGGTCTATTTAGGTCCAAGGTGAGCGCGGTACTGGCAGATCACTCCGGCATATAATATAATATATAAACCTTTGTAATATCTTAGTGTGTTGTAAACATTTTAAATATTTACTTTATTGCACATACAATAATAATAATAATTAATTTTATGTTTTATTTACAGACAGTAGTAAGCAATAATTTTTAAATAAAAAATGTATATAACACAAGTGATAAAATATACCCCTAAAATTATTAAATTTGGATTAAAATACAGTTATTGTTAATGAGATTTGGTTGTATTAGAAATGAATGCGTCTAGCAGTATTATATAAAACAAAGTTAATTAAGAATTATTATGCAACAAACGTTTTTTAATGTTTGTTCAAGTAGATACTTGAAATAAAAAGTATAGTAAATTTGACATAGTATATTTAAATCGCAAATTGTTATATAAAAATAAAAAAACAATTTAATTCCGTTTTACAAATTTATACATTTATAAAATTTGAAAAAAATTATATAAATTTATTTTAAAAAATAGTATTTTTAATTTTGTCTCAAATTTTATTTTATTTATTTATTTATTTATTATTAAATATTTTAACAAATTTTTGTATTTCTATATTTCTGTAAAATAATGTTTTATGTACGCTACACAAAGTTACAATTGTTTTTAAAAAATGATATATTTAATTGCGTTTAAAAATCACGTTACCATAATAACAAAATTCTAACAGAAAAACGTTTTACTATGGCTTTTTTGCATGTTACATAAAATTAAATTTAAAACATTATTTTATTATTATTTTAATGTTACTTAAGAAATAATTTTATTAACGTAAATTTAGAATATTACATACAAAACTAGAACTAGCAATAGTGACACCGTAACCAATTCTAAGTCCCGTTGGGAAAAATAGTGAGTTAAAACATATGAACGGAAATAAGATCAAAATCAACACAACAATGGAATATTGTTGGAATAAGCAATGGCCATAAAGTAAAATAGCACAATTCTAATAGCAAAATTAAATATAAATGTTAAGAGCAAGTTTAATTTTTTTTAATGCAAAATTTTGTATCTTCTAAATTGAAGAGACAAATAACTGCCGCAAATAAATAAATGTATTTTTTCCAACGCATCCACACTAATTAATATTAATTTCTATTAATGTCATGTTTTTTAAATAATTTTAAATTAAATATATAATTTATTAATAAATTATGTTAAGTTTAAAGTTTTTAAAAGTTTTAAAAAGATTTCAAATAGGAATAATAAATACAAATTTCATTATTTACTAATATAAATTTTGGTCTTAAAAGTTTCATTTCATATTGTACAATATATATTTTTACTTATTTTGTTTTATGTTTTACTGAAATTTAAATAAAAATTAATTTTGATTATGCGAAAATATTATATTTAATACAGTGCTAAAGATATTATATTTTATATTAGCCGATTTATTTGATAATCCTTATTACAATGTTTATAATGTAGTAGTTTAAAGTTTTTATATTAGTTAACAAACATGTTTTTAATTTCCATTGATATTATTAATGCAAAGCGCATTACTCCGTTTAAAACGGTAAAATATTTGGATGTTTTAAATTGAGTTGATATAAAATTATTAAGCAATAAAACCAAAAAATAATTTATAGCATAATTTTATTGTATTCTATAATATTACATTTATTTTAAGAATTAAAATAAAAAAATGTTTTTTAATTTAAATAGAAATTTGTATAAAAAATTTAAATTTTAACAAAATAGTTATTTTTTAATATAATGTTTAGTTTTACGTTACAAAATACAATCTAATATCAAAATTATATAACTTAACAAATATTTTATTTTTGAGGTACGTTTTTTCAACTAACATAATAATTATAATTATAATTATAATTATAATAATAAAAAATAATAATAATTATTATTATTATTATTATTACTTTAATGCTTTACTAAAGACATTTTAACTAAATAAACATTTTAACAATCTAAACGACTTTTTCTATTTAGTAACAAGGTTGACGTTCATAGTTGTTTCTAACCAAGTTTAGTGATTTTTGCATCATTATTTGCATGTATAACTAATATTTATTTTTTGAGTACTTGTTTAAATTTTGTCAATTTAATATATACTTTAACAAAATAATTGTACATTTTAAAAATCTATAAAAAGTAATTCTTTAAATAATTACCTTAAAAATTTTAATTTAAATATAGAAAAATGTAGCTACGTTAAAGTTTAATTCTTTAAAATTGTGAATTAATTTTATATTTTTTTTTAATTTAAAAATTATATATATATATATATATATAACTTAAATCTTGTTATGTAAAATATCAAATCCAAATCATTAGTAAGGAGACAAGATCTTACAAATTTACTAAATAAAATCTCTAAAACTTACCGTAGATAACGTATTTATTAGATTAACACATTATATCTACTACATAATTTTAAAATGTAAATTAGTTTTAATTTACATTGTATTAAAAATAAAAAGCTTACAATATTTATTATTAACTTGTATTTTCAATATTTACGTACATATTAATTTTTAACCAATTATTAAATAAAAACTTTATTTGTTCAAGCATTAATTTAGAAAATTTAAAATTAACAAATGTTACTGGATTTATAAAAAGAATATAGTAAAAGAAAGAATTTTTAAAAAAACTTGCTAAATAAAATATCATATATACACCCATTTTAAAAATTAACGCAAAAAACAAAGGTGTCGTTCACTCCATAGTTTACAAAAGGCCAATCTATCATTCTTTTGTTTTTTGATAATAAATGGCTTAATCTTTGGTGATTGTAAAGTTAAACCGTATTCAATTGCTTTGTTTCTTATTGTAGAACAAGTAAAATTGTTTAAACTATTTTTTTTGGTTTTTGAAATAGGTTTATTATATATATTTTTAATTCTATAACGATTTCTTGATTATCTGTAGTAGTTGTTACACGTTTTCTTCCAACATTGTCGTAATTTCGTGGTATTTGATCATTAATAATCTGATAAATTGTTGAAAGGTTAACTCTGCATAAATCTACCAATCTTTTGGATAAAAATCCTTTATTTTTTAATTTTTTAATAACACGATATTCATTTCCGATATGATGAAAACATTTTTTATCAATTTTTTATCAAACAATGCAATCAGAAAGCAAAATTAGCGAATGAGCGGAATCTCAAGGTTAAACGTAAATAATAAATTATTAGATTTATTTTAAAATTTTTATTTAAAATTTGAAAAAAATTATTTTTATTATTTTTATTTATATAAATTAGAATAAATAAATGTTTATTTTAATAATTACTATAACATCACAATCAGGGAAGATTTGAATGTTCGTTTAACATTAATTTTAAGGATTAGTTCTTGTTTATTTTTAATAAAATTAAGCACACAAAATAATAATAATAGGCTAATTATTATTAAAATTATCTAACTTTAACTTATTATTTACGTTAATATAGAAGTAGCTTTTAAAATATGCTATTTTGGTCGACTTAGCCTTCTTAAATAAATATTTCTATGTATATATAAATGAACTATTAAGTACTTGACATTATTTTTAATTCTCAATATTTATTTTTACGAAAAAACAATTGTAAATAACAAATTAATTTAGATTTAATGTTTTTGTAATTTTTTGCGTTAATTTTTGAAATGCTGTATATCTTTAAATGTTTATTTTAAATAATAATATTATGTACTTATTAAGTTCAATATTTAACAAAATAAAACGTAAGATATTAAACAACAATAAAAAAATAATTAAGCACATAAATTAATAATTATATATATATATATATATATATATAGCATTTAATAATCAAGTTTTATTAAGTGTTTATCCTGTAATATATTTTTGTAGTATCTGTATATATTTTTAAATAAACAAATTTAAAATAAATACAGAATTTAATCAAAAAATAATTTATAAAACGTATTATTATTAATCTACTAATAATTTTTCTTAAAATGTCATGCGGAAATATAAACTAATTTAGATTTATTACTTTCTTATTTTTTGTTATATAAAAATTTCGTAACGTAATAAACTTTATATATACTTTAATTACAACCCGTAAAAATTACTGCAAACCAATATAGCAATTTTTAAATGGTATTTATCCAATTTTATAATGTTTACCAATAATATGATTAAAATAACTGATTACTTATTTAACAATATACAGTAATACATGTCAGTTTTAGTAGTGTGCTAAACTCAAAACCTCAAAGCTAAATTAATTAATGCGTTTGCACTACTTTTTATCATTTTAATTTTTTTTTTAAATAAACTATAAAAGTATATTGAAACAACATTTTACTAACGTTGTCATATTTTGATTTTGAGGTAATTAAAAGGTTATTGTTATGTTTAGCAAATATAATGTTTAGTTATAAAAATATATCAAAACATTAAATTCAACACATAAACTAACGGTTAAAAAAACTATTTTAATTGCACTTAATAATAACGTTTACATAATTGTTTAATTTGAAATAAAATGTTATGTTATTTGTATGTTTTATAATTAGTATATATATATGTATATATATATAATGACTAATTAAAAAAAGAGGAAGATTGAAAAAAATCATCTACAATAATTTTAACATATCCATTATTACATAAACACAAATTATTCTGTTGTTTGTGATTAGAATCATTAATTTATAGTTGCGGATTTCACGTTTACACAAGAAAAAAATATTTGATAGAAAACACTTGTTGTGTTTAGATAATTTATTAATCATTTTTAAAATATTTAAAACATATTTTAAGAAAAGTACAGACGTTTGTTACATGTGATAAAACATTTTTATAAATTGGAATAATTTTAATTTTTATATAAAATATAACAAAAGTTTAATAATTAAAAAATTATATTAATAATAAAATAATAATTTTTCTATTAATAAAAATGTGTAAAATGTTGAAGTAATATTAAAACTATACTTGTCAACTTACGTCACCACCGCGTTTTTTTATAATTTTTTACGTCTAGTATAAACATCAAAAATACAATTTTATTGTTGATATTTTTATTTAAATATCTAGTTAAACATGTTTAAATTATTATATTTTATTTTTAAATAACAATGATACTGTACTTTTTATAATTAATTATATATATATATATATATATATATATCCTAGAAGAAGCATACATTATGCAATAATAATAATAATAACAATAATAATAATAATAATAACAATAATAATAATAATAATAATAATAATGACATGTTTAGCAACAATAATTATTTAAAAAACGTTAATTTTGATATTTATTAAGGTAAATGTTTTTTAAACTAGTTACAAAAAATATTATTATTATTTACAAATATTACATGACAGTTACATAATATAATATTAATTTATGTTTTGTCACAGACATAACATTAAAATTTTTATATAGCACATATTTATATACCTAATTAATATAGAATATATTTTCTTTAAGGTTAGTTTTAATATAACATGTTTAATTAAGTAATTTTACTAAATGTTTATTATTCTTGTCACATTAAAATTTGGTTTACAAATTTTTTTAATTTGTAGTAACTTATATCACATTTAAATCATAATTTACGGGAAAACTTGTATTTAAATATTTTATCAGGTAAATTTATTATACGTACATTATTTTAAATATTTAATGTATAAATTTATTACACATTTTGTTGTACAGCCTAATATTAGTTTGTTTTAAAAAAGAAATAAAGTTGAAAAATATGTTTTCTAAAAATATTTTTGTCAACTTCATATATATATATATATATACATATATATAAATGATTAGAGTAATATTTAGGGTATAACATTAAACATAATAAGAACATAGTTTTATATAAATAATATTTAGTTGTATTTTTAATTTTATCATGTGTTATGCTTTACTTTTGTATCGTTTTGCTTGATAATTTACAATTTGAAGCATCTTAAAGATCGTTTTGAAACATTTAACAAAATTGGCATGATTTTTATCTATTCAATTGTACATAATTGCAATTTTTTTTTAAATAATAAAATTATAGAAACAAGGAAATATTATAACAGTTTAAATTAATTAAAATTTATTTTTATTAATATATAATTCTAAAGTATTACAGGTATATGTATGGTCAAGTAGTATAGAAATAAACTCGAGCTTAAATAGGCTCGGGTTTGACTACCACTACAGGCACTACATGTAACTCTCGTTTGATTTTTATTAAATTATCTACTTGATAAAAATGTTTAAAATAATAATAATAATACTAATAATAATAATAATAATAGATAAAAAATAACATTTATAATTTTTAAAAGTTTTTTAATAAAAATTTAAAAGAAAACATTTTGAAAGTTTTATGAAAATTATAAGTGTTTTTTGGCGTAAACTTACTTTTTTGCATTTAACCAACTGTTTTTCAGTTTATTAAAAATTATATTTTTTTGCAAACGTTTTATGGTAGTTTTTTATATTAATTAAAACGTTTAGAAAATTATTAATTAATTATATTTTTTGTATTATTGCACTAACGTTATGCATTATTTTTAATACGTACTCTTTTAATATGTGGACAATTTGCAGTTCCAAGTTTTCAAACTTTATCAACGTAATTAGTAATGCGATTCCTGTACAATAAAACACTTATAACGTTTGAAAATGTTGCAGCAATAAAACTCATTTGGCAGTAACAAAAACCCACGCTAAAACGGTTTTGATTGTCATAATGCTATAAAATGGGTAAATAAGGAACCAAATGAAGAAAACCGACCAAAACAGCAACCTTTTATAAAATAAATAAAAACTGTTAAAGAAAAAACAATATGTACTATTAGTAATTACAAAATGTTATATTAACTGCAAACAAGATTAAAATTAAATGTTGAATAAAAGTATTAACATAAAATATAACATTGGATATTGTACTGGAATGGTTTAGTGGTATAGCGCTCGATTTGGACCTGGATGGGCTTCAAGTTCGAATCCCACCACCGGTATCAAAATATGGGCCTACGATTAGATTTACTAAAATGTCCACTATTGAAAAATGTTTCCCGTAAAACATTTAAAATAGTAAACATAAATAAAATAAAATTATTTTAAAAAAATTTATTTTTTTTCAATCAACAAATTATTTTTTGTATAATGCACTGCAAAATACTTAAAAACAAACGTAACTGTTATTTTATGTAACTACTTAATTAAGATGCTTTAATATACTCTGTGTTAAGTTACTAACGTCGTTTCAAATAATAATATATTTTACAAAAAAATTGTTTAAAAATTATTTTTTTAATTTTAATATACGTATGAATATTTTTTTTGTTAAACTAAATGCAACTTAGATAACCTTAGTGTTAGAATTACTAAATGGTGACGTTTTTAAATATTTGTTTTTATTTTACCTTCTGTTTAAAGTATTTTAACAAACAAAATTAAAATGTGTTTATTTTAAATGTAACATAAGAAATTTTTGTTTAAACATTTGTCTTTCATTTGAATGTATTACAACTTAATTCAAAAATATTCACAAACATTACAATAAAAATAACACAGCTTGATATATAAAAATTTGCCATATAATGCCAATTCATTACTTTGTGCTAAACCATTACGCTTGCTAATTGTAGAGTTTTTAAACATTTAAATTAAATTTGGTTATAGAAAAATAATAAATTTACAGGGTCAAGTTCAACCACCCGTAGCTCAGTGGTTAAGGCGCTGAGTTGACACCATTTAGGGTGTGGGTTCAAATTTGTGTGTATAAAATTTGAAAGGTAGTTACTGTTAATGATTTCTAATAAGAATGAAACAGCTGAACAGTGTTTCTGGTTAATTCAAACAAAATAGACTTATTATTTTAGTAAATCTAACAATTTTAATCCGACAATTCTAAAATATTTTTAAAATGCCAAAAATGTTTTTAATAGTTAAATTGATTTTTACAAAAAATAATTCTAGTTTTTTTTGTTTTGTACTAAAGACGGTTAAAGATTTAATAATTGAAAAGACCATTTTACCGTAGCTGATGTCAAGTCTGGTTGAGCAACAAGGGGGATTTGAGCGCAAAATTAGTAACTTAACTTCGGTATAAAATTATTGCTAAATAATCAATATCTTATACAACTACACTAAAGAATTGCTAGCATGATTCCAATAATACAGTTTAATAAAATACGAATAAAATTTTGATCCTTGTCATGCAAAAACTTCAAAGCCAACAATGTAATGTACACTTATATGGAACAATTTTGTTTATTGTTACTCTTCAAAGCAAAAAGGTTTTAGATTAAAAAGACAACATATTTATATGTTTTTGCTATTAATAATAAGCAATCAAATATCTGTTTATTATATTTTACATATTATTACATTTTAGTCCTTTCGAGTTACAAATATATTTTTTTGGTAAATAAAAAATAAACTTTTATTCATTTTAGCACACATATAGATATATAGCATTTTTTATGTTATAAAATTTTTTAATTATTTTATTTTACTTCTTTCAATTTTTTTAACAGTGGTTATTCGTGCTAATCCAAACGTGAGTCGTCATTTGGTGCCAGTGATGGGATTCGAACCTATGCCTACCCAGATTCGAGTCGAGCGCTGTATAATCTTTAATATTGTTATAACAATATAAGTTATTATACTTTTTTTAGTTGCATAAAAATAAAAACTGTATTTAAGGTAAGAAAACACTTAATTTTTAGAGAAACCCTTTAATAAGAACACACTATTATAATTAAAATAAGGTCACATTAAAACAAACAACTTCAAAATTTTAATTATGTATATATATATATATATATATATATATATATATATAATTTTAAAAATAATAAATATTTTTTATATATTAATTCACTTTTACTTTAGTTTTAATTAATAATCGGATAAGTACAATATTTATTGTGTAATTTTTAGTAAAAATTCGGGTGTATTAACAAATACTTTTAAAAAATTATGCAAATAACTCAAAAATATTTATTATTAAAAAATATTATGTAATTTGCATTGAATATGATTGTTGACAATCATATAACGTTTTACAAGTTACATATTTTTAAATAAATATATAAATAAATATGTAATTAAATGTAATATATAATTATAAATTTTTATATTATCTTTATTCTTATTATATATTTATTATTATCTGAAAAATAAATATTATTTTTGGGATAATATTGCCCAAATGGTAATAAATAATTTGTTTAGATAATCTATATATTAATTAGTATAACTTTTAAAATCTAATTTTATTATACTTAGACAAAATTATATTAATTTTTATCATATTTAATTTTTAAATTATGTATTTGTTAAATTATGAAATGGTAAACATTTATTTTTTACTACAATCTTTAGTATGATATTAAACATAATAGTAATTATATATATATATATATATATATATATATATATATATATATATATTATATATATATACGAGTATAATGAATTATATGTTTAATCGTTAATGTTTAAAAATAGCACTAAAAAAATTTTTACTTTTATTTTAATAATTATGACAACAAAGTTTATAAACTTTTAAAATGAATTGTATAAAACATTTTTAAGTTGCTTTCTTTTTATTTTCAGAATTTTGACATTTATTATTTGAGTTGCAAAATAACGTTAATAACATTTCTAAAATAATTACTTGTCTTATTAATGCATTATTTTAATTTTACTACATTTTTGTTTTATTAGTGATGCAACAATTGTTACTTTTAGTCATTCAAAGTTTGTATTATTTTATCAAGCATGAAAAGTATCTACATAGATGAGTTTTTTAGAAAATTATTTAGTAAAATAATTTTTAATACATTATGTATATTTACATAATAGTAAAAATTAATTTTTTATGTATAATATATATAATTAAATTTAAAGTAAATTATTAACTTTAGTACATTTCGTTTTAATTTAAGAATAGACGTTACACATATTTAACAAATATTTAGTTGCATTCTAATACAAACCTAAATAACATTAAGTTTAATAATATTTTATAGAGTTATAGTACAGAGTTCGATAAATATACACAGACTATGTAATTTAATTAACCCTTCTTTCAAACGTTTTAACCAATAATAATAATAGTAATAATACTAATAATATGTTTAAATAATTAATTTTTTAGTCTTAAAACATGGAGTGTTTTAAATACTTTATTTAAAAGATCATATTTTTAGTTTTTACTTGCCAAATTAAAAGCAAATTAGTAACTATTTTAAATAAAGATAAACGGAATGAGTTATTTTAAAAATAATTATGTTTAATATTTTTACAAATTGTAAAAGACTTTAAACAAAATTTATTTTAAAATAACATTGTAATTTTAAATGTTGTAAAATAGTGTTTTAATTTACAAATAATATTTAGTTTTATTAACTTTAATCCTTTATTAATACTTTTTAAAAAGTAGATAAACACTAATTGTTTTTAATATAATGTTGTTTTGCTAAAATAAATTTTTATTAAGCCTATTTTGTATTATGTTTTATAGAAAGGAGGTTATTAAAATTCTGTTTAAAATATCTATTATTTATAGTATCGTTTTAACTGTGTTACTTGTTTGATTGTTTAAAATATTGTGTTTAACTAATTGACGTTTAAACGTTTAAAGTACACAAGTACTGTTTGTAATAAAACTCAAACCCAGATTTACTAAGTTTTACATTTAACGGTAACCTAGTTTTACTATTCCGGCATATATATATATATATATATATATATATATATATACAAAATCCTTTTGCTTTAAAAATAAACATGAGGCAATAAGACAACAATTGCAACAAAACAACAACAACAAAATCTCGTTGGCATTAAAAATTCTTCAAATCAAAGATTGATCTACCTTTCGGCTTTCACCCAACTCTGTCATCTGTGTAACTTTGTCATCCAGATACATGCGATTATTTTTTTGCTGTTGTTTGCTGGAATGGCGCCCTCTTATTGTTTCTGTAGCAGTATAATTTTTTTACAGAGGCCAGGTTGCTAACCTAGAAATCAAACCCTCCTCCTTTATCCAGGCTTGGGACTGACTAAATTGAATTAGGTGAACTAGGTGGAGTTATATATATATATATATATATATATGGTCTAGCGGTACAGCGCTCGAATTTGGACCTTGGTGGGCATTGGTTTAAATCCCATTACCGGCACTAAAATGCGGGCCTACGTTCGGCTTCTCTAAAATGTCTACTGTTAAAAAATGTTTCTCGTGCAAACATTCAAAATAGCAAACATTAAAAAAATTAATACTTGATAAAAAGATTTTAATTTTACTATATTTTTTACTTCTATATTATAATAAAAAATCAAAATATGCCATTAATTTAATTTGTAAATCAAATTAATTTAAATTTACAATTTTATATGTAGTTAAATTGTTTAATAAAAAAAAATAGATAAATATAATATTGCAGCAAATGATAGCAGTAAACATCATTTGTATAAACCATTATTATTATTTTTTTAAAACAATATTATTCTGCTACTTTAAGTGTTATACGAGAAAAATCTTTCAGCCGTTGTGTTTATAAAATAAGCCGAATGTCTTCCCGCATTTAGTGTCCTAAATTGAATTCAAATCTATGCCCATCCAGGTCCAAGTCAAGCGTTGTACCGCTAAACTATCCCGCCAAAAATATTAACTCAATTTTTTTGGCATAATACAATAAAATACAATATATTGGTTACCAATAAAAGTATTAATTTGCTACAACAAATTTTCAGGCAGATATTTTACACCTAAATGCGCAAACAATTTAACAAATATAAGAGTGTTTATTAACTATTTTTATTTCAATTTATTAAAAACAATAAATCGTACTAATACAAGAATAGAAAAATTATTTTAATTTATTTCATGCTTTTTAATTTTAAAAATTATTTTGGTATTAAATAAAAGTTTAATTACGGTAATAAATTTTCTGTTAGTAAATTTTACACGTAAATGTGAAAACATTTATACAAATATAAAATGTTTCTTTTACAGTCTAAAACCTTTAACAATTTATTTTTTTTATTTATAGAAATAATAAACGTGTAATAATAAAATAATAAATTACAAATGGTAACACATACACATATATATGTTCGTAGCAATCAATATTCACTGAAATGCAGAAGATTGTTTTTAATTGTAATAGTTTATTTATTTGTTGTATTGGACTAATGTAGTTCATATTATTTATGCTATTAAATTTACTTGTACACACAAATGCGCAAATGTATCTCATTAAACTTTTAAAAACTATACAATACAAACAAAAACAAAAACAATTTCAACTTAAATAAAAGTTATATTTCTTACATGTATTGTACAATTATATATACAATTAGTATTTTATATACAGTTCATAAAAGTCAATTTAAAAATTAAATAACAAGAACAATCTTACACAAACGCATGCACAATAAGGTATTTTATAACAGCTGTAAATTATTTTAGATGTATTAATAAAACAACTCTTATGTAACTGTAACAAAAATTATATTTTTGTCTTTTTATATTTAAAAACAGAACATGAAAATAGAACACTTATTATATTTATTATATTTTATTATATATTAACCACTTTAGATATTCTACGAAAAACATCATTCGGCAGTAAATATATTAGAAAAGCCCGCATTTACCGCCAATAGTAAGAATCAAATCAATTCCTACTCAGGTTTGAGTTGATCGTCAGAAAGACTAAAACTGAAACAAATATCACATGGGATAAGATTAAAAATTTGGCAAAACGTTCATTGAAACACATGCAACCAATTTATTGCCCCCTCACTTCTTCAAAACAAAAGCGTTTTTTAATAAAAACGTTTTTTTCAATATTTAAGTAAATTAATATTATTTAAGAATATATGTATTATTTAAAGATAAAATAATTACCAACTGTTTAGTGCATTTATATTCTTAATATTACTATTATTGTTATTACTATTACAATTATTATTTAATTATATCTTGTTTTAATGTTGCAATTTTAGGGCAGTGACTGAGATAATTAATTTAATATTTCTTAAAACGTTTCTATTATATGCTTTTTAAAGAATTTTATTTTAATAAATAATATATAACCTTACTAATTCTCAAATTTTGCACATTATAGTTTTGTACATCTTTATAATCCTCAACATATTGCCACCATTTTCTATTGTTAGATAAATATTTTTTTCAATAACTTTATAGCATAATTTCAAATTTGTGTTTGCATATATAAAATAATAAAAACTAAGATTCAGCTTAATCCAATTATTTGTTATCGGTTGTGTAGTTACATTAGTATTTACTTTAATGAAATTAAAGCTTACAATTGTGTACAATTTAATTATATATATATATATATATATATATATATATATATATATATATATATATATATATATATATATATATATATATATATATATATGAAAACAATGCCAAAATTGTATATTAATTAATGTTCATTTCCGGATGGCGTTTTTAATAAAATTAATAAATTCTAATACATAAAATACATTATTTGTATTTAATTGTACAATTACTTTTAAATAATTGTTTTTAAATATAAAAAATAAAAAATATGTATTTTAGTAAACACCTAGATAAATGTAATAATTACCTTTAAATAATTAGTGTATTACTTATTTGCGTACATACTACTACTTTTTTAATATTTTTTATCATTTTAAACTTATGTTTATTAAACAGAAAATTAACCTTGCAATAATATCATAATAATAATATTAAAAACCAAAACGCAACAATTTAAACAACTGTAAAATTAACCAATTTCTTGATTAGCAAACGTGGTTGGAAAGATTCAAACCTGAATTGACGAGAATTCTAGTTTTACTGTTGGCACTTAAAGTAAGTCTTTGTTAGTTTTGCTAAATACATAGTGCTAAAATATGGTTTCCGTTAAAACATTTAAACAAAAAAACACAAATTAATTAATTAAAAATGTTTTAAAGTATATTTACTTAAAAATTGTAATAGTAATATTTGTATTTGTATTTATCTGTAATAATGTTGTTGTAACTTACATTAATAAATTCTTTTGCATAAAATTATATAATTAAATTTGAAGTATTTTTTTAATTAAAAGTTGGTCTTTGATTTAAAAGTATATTAATAAAAATACACGTCAGCAATTCAAAATACACTGTTGAACATTATGTTTTAAACTGTAAAATGTTAAAAAAAACTTTTTTCTTCTTTGTCAGAAAAATTGTTGCGCAACATATTAATTAAACAACGAATGGTTTTAAAAATTGTACAATACAATTTAAAAATTTTAGTTAGTTGCTAGTAAGAAATGAAGCAAAATGATTTAATTTGACTATATAACTATTTTGTTTAAAATTGTATTAACAATGGACAAAAAACACCAAGTTTACTTTTAATACTATACAATTCTAAATAAAAATATTAAATGATAAATTTATTAATATAATAAATATTATTAGAATAAAACTTTAAAATTAATATTTATTACTACACACACAGTACAAGCAATTAATAAAAGCAAGTTGAATAAAGTTACAAATTGTTTTCGTGTAGACTAAATAAATTTATTTCACAGTTTAAATCCTTTAGCGTTTTAGTTGGAATTATGAAGTAATAATTGTATATTTTGAGTTTTATATTACTTCTGGATATAACATTAATCAACTTATCTACAAACCATTTATCTTTAAAAAACAATATAATTTATAAAGTTTATTTTTCAACATTTTACTCTCAGTAATAATAAAAAGCTCAATTTGAACAATTAGTCCTTTTTAACATAAAGTATAATAAATATAACAGATGATAAATTATGTGTAACACCTTAAATAATAAATATTTGTTTAAAAAATAAAATAAGAAATTTATGTTAAAGGTTGTTAGGCATAAATATTACACTAATCTACCACAAAAATGTTTTAATTTGGACCTCTAAAAAAGATTGTCAAATAAATGCAACTTTATCTTGTTAATTTAAAATTAAAATATTGATATTACACTTCTTAAATTATAACAGTTATTATTTAAAATTTCCCATCCATCAGTCCTGACAAAAGTATTATTGAAATAATTGTAGTTACACTAAAACGCAACATTAATAAAAATGTAGATTTAAAATTTTTTATATAAGTATTAAAAAAAATTCAATTTATCTGCACAGTATTAAATATTAATATAATCAAACTATATTACATTATTTCAACTATTTTTAAAGTTTACCTATGTACAAATTTTTAAAAATTGCTTAGAACAAACTTATTTATTTTATTTAAACTTATGTAAAAACTACATAAGTTAAAACAACTTAGATTTATTGCATAAGATACAATAATATAGTATAGGTAAAACACAATTATAATTTTATCAAAATAAATCAATAATAATAATTAATTTTAAACATTATGTGTCACCTAGTTCATTATCAAAAATTGTGTAAAATCTTTAATATAACAATAAACGTTAAAGGGATAATAGCAAATTATTATCCCTCACACAATTTTTTATAGTAAATAGAATATTTCTTGTAATTTTTAATTTCAGGTGCTTTGGTATGTTTATAAATTGGTTGTTATTGTGGTTTTATTTAATTTTATTTGTAACATAAATATAGGTTTAACTATATGGTTTTAGCTTAAAAATGATTGTGAATGGTTTCTTGAATTATACTAAAACAATGTAATATTATTAATTTTATTACTTCTAGGTGACACTATTTGAAAAAACTATTTTTTAAAAGCATTGTAAGTAAACAAAGTAAGTTTATGTAAATTTAGAATTACAATTTTAAAAACACAATATCAAACATTTTCTACTAAATCAATTTTAATACTTTTTATAAATTTATTATATTTTACTTAAAAAATACTTTTACACATGCTTAACGAATATTGTACTAAGATTAAAACTGTATATTTTAAAAATTAACATATAGCAAAACATTTAGGGTAGTTTATGTATGCAAAATGTTGTATAAAGTGAACGTACAAAATAAATTCATTACACAATTTACTTGTTTGCGTACGTTTAAACTGAAATTACAAAAATAAATAACCATGGTTTGCATCAAAATTATTTGTTTATATTTATCTTGTGTGAAGAACGTTATTTATATGGATGTATTTGACTAAACGGAATTATCAGTATTATTTAATACATACAAGCAAAAACATATTAAGATTATAAATTTACGTTAATTTATTTGTTAATGTTATATATATATATATATATATATATATATATATATATATATATATATATATATATATATATATATATATATATATATATATATATATATATATATTATATATAGATATATGTATATATACATGTTTGTATAGAGACAGACTTCAATTTGTTAACAAAACAAATTTTGAATTATTTTTTTAGAATTGACATTTGAAGCAATATGGAAAAAATTATAAAAGCACTTTTTATACTAATTTTAACATGTAAGCAAAATAAAACCATTTGTTTCTAGATTAAAAAACATAGTGTTTAAAATAAAATTATTTTAATAAAATCAAAAACAATTTTTTTCATAATTTTAAAATTATGTAAATGAAAAGTTGTAATTTAAAGTTTATTTATAATTTTGGTATACACATATCGATGTACACATTATATGCTATGAATGTTAACGTACCATTTATAATACAAAAAGTTATGTACTATAGTGTATTTTATTACACATTATGTAGATTTTGACAAAATAAACAAACGTTAAAAGAATTGTAATATATAATTATACAATAAAAACAAAGTAATAAAAGAATCTAAAGTACTAAATTTGCACTGGTTAATTATAGATTTAAATAAAATTATTGGTACCAAGTTTAGATTTCGCTTAGTTTTTTTAAAACGCCCACAACCAGAAAATTTTTCTTTTAATATTTAAGCAATAAACTAGAGAAAAATATTTGGTTTTTTTAATTAGAATTCGTTACAGGAATTTATTATGTATTTTTATTAAAATCTACATACATATATTTAGAATCAGAAACGTTTTGTTGTATTTATGTATACGTGCAAAATCTGTACCTACAAAACTAATGACTAAAACAAATAATTTAAAATAATTGTTTTAAAAAATTATATTAGTGATACAAAGTTAGTAAGGTTAATAAGAAAAAAATAAAATTAATATATTTCACAAACTGCCTATACATTTTTTAAAAATCATAAAACCAAAACACCTAATTAATGAAATGTAAATACTAAATAAGACATTATAAATATAAAACCTTATAAACTAGCAATTAGTTTCAGTAAACTGTTTTAGGTGTAATAAAATTATTTAATTTGAATACTTGAGAATTATATATATATGTTGTACTATTAACGCACCATTTGTACCACTAAATTTATTTAAACAGTAATAATTATTTATTTATTAAAAATTGTTTACTGTTCAAATATTAATAAGCTCACAAAACAAAAGTTTATCATAAACTCATATTTATTTACTTTTCTGACACAAAATCATTAATTCTATTTATTTTTGTACATTGATTTTATGTTAAACACAAAAAAATATGTAACGTTTTGCACAATAATTAATTGTAGTTTTACAAAACAACAAAAAAACATTATATATATATATATATATATATATAACACATCAGTCATTAATTTATAATGTCGCCCATTTTTTATTTGTTTTATTTTACCGAAATTTTCCTTTGATAATTTAGAAACAAATATTTTTGAATACAAATTAGCATCCACTTTATATATATATATATATATATATATATATATATATATATATATATATATATATATATATATATATATATATATATATATATATATATATATATGTAATTTTAGGATTACTAAAATTACACATGTATTCTTTTTTGAAATATGTCTATGTATACAGAGTGTACATTTTAGGATTACTAAAATTACACATGAATAACGGTTTTGAACATATGCTGTAATTGTTTGTAGTAATATATATATATATATATATATATATATATATATATATAACCCTTATCAAATTTAAACCAGTACGACTGAGTACTAATTTAACTGTAATTAGATATGGTTTATTTTTGAAAAAAAAATTAAAATAATTAAAATCATGTGCAATGTTTCATATTTTATTGTACTGTAGTTTATGAACATTTGTTTTATAATTAAAAGCACATTGATAAGTCATATACCTTGTTCAACACTTACGTTACCACAATTATCAAGCGGATGTTATATAACGTTTTGTGATATTAGTTTATTAATATTTTATGCGATTTAATCTAATAAAAAATTACTTATTTATTAAACATAATGTTAACCTTATAGCAACATTAATTAATAGAAAAATATGACAATTTAATTAAGATTTTCAAAAAATTAAATAACTACATTTTTAAAGACAGTTTTAAAAATTATTATTATGTATTTAGATTATTATTATTATTATTATTATTATTATTATTATTATTATTATCGTACAAATGCTATAACAAAAATATTTATTTCACAAGTAAACATTTTTTATAAACAAAGCGAAGATCCATATTTCAATGTCAGGAGACATCACCAAGCTCATTTTCACCCAAATTTGAGTCCAATGCTGCATCTTTAGTCCACCCCGGCTTTGACATAATTGTATTAATGTCTGTTCACTAATGTTTTTGTAAAAAAATTAATTCAAATAAAAACGTTACATACTATTGTTAATAATAAACTGTTTTTATTTAAAAATAAGTACATAAGTAGATATTTATTTAAACAGTTAATAAAATAATTTAGGAATATCTTGTTAAACAATGTGGTATTTAAAAAGATAAATTAATAAAAAATGTTGTCAAAATTGAAATAATTTAATTTCCCTTATTAAAAAATTTATTGTTAGACATCAAAGTATTGAATAAAGTAGTTTCTAAAATTGTAAAATATTATATATCATAAGTCATCCGTTTGTTAAAAACTATTTACACAGGTTTTAAGTTAAATAGTTATAACTAAATAAAATTACCACTTAATAATCTTGACATAAATAAAATAAAAGACAATATTTAACATTGTGCAGCACGAACTCAGTGCACATCCAAATTGTAAAGTTTCTATTAAAATCCAGGTTTTGTTACTAATAAACGTTTAAAAAATAGCCAAACGTGACTAAACAATTATAATTTTTATTAACTATTTTTTAATATATAACACAAAAATTATTTGGTAACCAAAATAGTAAGCAAATATGCACTTTCTTTAATATCGTAATAAAATTTGTTAGTAATTTAACAGAATATTTGATCATAATTCATTTAATGATTAATGTATATTTTTTGTTATTTCTGATATAAATTAATAAAATTTTAATTGTATTTTATTAACAATATAATTATGTATATTTTATAAAAATGAGTTCCTATTTAACAATTTACGATGACTACAAAAGTTTAAGTTAGATAAATACATATGTGGCGTCAATATGGGTAAACGTTATATATATATATATATATATATATATATATATATATATATATATATATATATATATATATATACAATATCTACAAATGTTTTTTTAAATATAATAAATTATATTTTGCTTTAATTGCACATGTATATTATTAAATTATAAATAGTATAAATTATTTATAACGTTAATGTAAAAGAACATTTTTAGTCTAATATTAAAATACCAAAAACATTTAAATGTTTTTTAAATTACATTTATCATTTATTTATTTTTATATTTTCATTTTCAAATAATAGCAAATTACAAATTTTATATTTAAACCAAATGTTTTTGTTTTGTTTTTTATAATTAGAATTTAATGGAATGTAAATAAATGCATTTTTTAATATATATATTTGTTTTAAATAAAATTATATGTATGTTAATAGTAGTAATAATTTTTAATTTATAATTAATTTAGAATATTTAAATAAATGCTTTAATAATTTCAATTTTTAATCAGAAGCATTGTTCAACAGTAATTAGTTAAACAATTCAGTTATTTCGGCACTAACCATTTTCTAAAAATATTTTTTAAACAGTCAAACGCTTTTTTGCATCAAAAAATGAACGTGTTTTTATATAATTGTGTGGTTATTGTAAACATTAGGATTATCAAGTGTTGATAACCTCAATAATGTTGTTGGCAGTCTAATTCAATTATATATTAATCAATTATTTGTTGCTTTCATAACTAAGTAGATGTAAATACGTTATTATTTAAAAATTAACCAAATTTTACTTTTTTTTATTCAATCTGCTTAGCTTTTAAATGCAATACATCCAGTTGTTTATTTAAATTTGTTTTTTTTTAATTCGACAACTATTATGTAAATAAATTACAACATAAGATCCAAAAACCAAATTGTTTAATTAAATAAAATAACTAAATAGTAGTAATTTAGTTGTGTGTGGTATCTATGACTAAATATATGTTTTTCTAAACAATATTTTGTTTTGTTTACACAACTAAAAATTATTGATAAAAAAACAAATAATTAAATAAAACCATTTGTTACCATATAATCTCGATGCAAATCTTTTAAAAATTTGTATGTTAATGGCCCTACTATTATGTCATTATTTTGTGCTTATTATGTGATATACGTTTTAAATCATTTTTTAGTATCATTCAAAAATATAATTTAAGTTTAAATTTATTTTACCAGTTAACATTTTGCACAATCTGGAAAAGTGTCCAGATAATTGCAGCTGTATTCTAGCAAATAGAAATGTACATGCTAATTGTGCACTTGTCAATCAATGTGAGTTGTAAAAATTTTAACTAACACAACAAAATAATAATTAACAACTAAAATCATTATTTAAATTATTACACTTTCGACTAATTAATAATTGTATATTGATTAAATATTTTGTTAAAAAGTTGAATATTTTTAGTATAAATTAGTTGCATTACGCAAACCATTAGTTAACAAATATTTTGATTAAATTATATAAATAATTGAATTAAATAATTTTAAAATAGTATAGAATACAATTTATATTTTGTTTGTAAATAAATTTAGCTTCCAATATTATTTTTTGCTTATTTATCACAATTATGTAAAATAATAAACTACTTGTTTAAATTATGTACATTAACATAATTTTTTAAACTTGTTATTAATTACACTCAATAGTAGCCTCAATAGTAAAGTATTATTATTATCTTTTGTAATTTATTATATTTTTAATTTGGTGATAAAAACACGTTTGCAAATTTTGTTCGTTAACAAAATAATACTTGTTATGTTGTCACAATAAATTATTTAATAAATTATGAATAATTTTATGCAAAATTAATTATTGTTTATTATACATGTTCATGTACAACTAAATTATTAAATATTTCAATAAATATTAATTTTTACATATAAAAATGTTAAGTATATTAAAAAGCAATTGTGGGTTTTAACAGAAAACCAAAAAAATAACTTTAATAATGAGTAGTAGTTTTTAAAATAAGCATTTTTCTATATTAAAATTATTATTTAACACTATAATAATTCAATCAAATAAATTCAATCAAACCAAAGTAATATACAATCATATATAATTAACTGTAAATTTAAACATATAGTTTTTGTCACAAATTTTAACATAAAAGTGTTCATAAAATATTACTGAATAGTTTATATATATATATATATATATATATATATATATATATATATATATATATATATATATAAATGTTTTACGCAAAACAATTTTAGCAGTGGACATTTTAGCAAAACCAAACGTACATCTTCATGTAGTGTCAGCGAAGTGTATTAAACCTATGCCCATCAAAGTTTTAGCCAAGTGCTGTACCGCTAGATCACCCCTGTATCCTTTTTTATTATTCTCATTGTTATATTAAACTTTAATACGTTAGTAAATATATTTTTAGTCCATAAAAACATTATTACCTTAAGTTATAAAAATACAACACAAATAATTGTACTAACATTAAATAATATAAAAAACAGCAATATTGTTAAATTATTAAATAAGAGGAAAAGTTTGTTTTATTACTATATCACACTCTTTTGCTACCGTAACGGTGAGCCTAATTAATTTACGTAATATTATAAAATCTTATCATTCATACTACACTGATTTTGACAGCGGCTTGTGGACTCACTATATGTATATATATATATATATATATATATATATATATATATATATATATATATATATATATATATATATATATATATATATATATATATATATATATATATATATATATATATATTTTTGCTTTAATTACATTAAACTTTAATATAGAATTAAACTATAAAGTAAATACGATATTTATTTTAAATTTTATTTAATACTTTTTTTGTTTTTTTAACGTTTACAAACATTAATTTAAGAATAATAAATATTAAAAATTTCCTACAAAAGATTTATTATTATCTATCATTAGTTCTTTTGTGCACTTTTGAAAACATATAAGAAATAGATAGTATTTATTCCAAAGCAAACATTTTTTCACTTTTGTAGGTGCAATTCGCACATGTATCTTGTTTGTTAGTATCAGTAATTATAGCATTTTCCCGATTATATATAATAAAATTAATGTTTAAAAATATGATCATTTATCATATTTAACTTTTTAAAAACAAAAATGTGCATTATTTTGTTATTTTTGTTGTAAAATATATTTTACCAGTTAAAACAATTTCAACTTTAAAATAAATTTTTAAAAAAAGATTTTTGGCTTGAATTTATAAATACAAAAATGCAACTCATTTGCATATATCTAATGACAAGTGCCAATACTATCACATTCAGATATTATATATACATATATATATATATATATATATATATATATATATATAGCCTAATTTAAATGCTAATCCCAAATTTACATTTATTAACATTTTAAAAATTTTTATCAAACATTTGCAAAACTAATTTTTAATAATTTTAAATAATTGTTTTTTTATTTTTATAAATACAAAACATGGTGTAATTAAAATTTTAACATAAATGCTACAGAGCTCCATGTAGTAGCTAACACATGTATTTCTACGGGGATTGTTACAGGAATATGAGCACAAAATACAGACCTATGTTTGACTTTACTAAATTTGTTTACTTGCTAAAAAATGTTTATTCTAAAACATTTAGGTAATAAAAATAATAAAAAAATAAATCTTAATGTTAATGTTTAATTATATATTAAAGCAATTTTTTAAAAATATCCTGATGTCTCTTATGTTTAATGTTTGACACTTATATAAGAACGTTTTTCACCAAGTTAAAATTTTAACAAAACCAAACAAAAACTTGTTTTTAATTTCCGTAGTGTAATTCATCCATATGCTTATTATTATTATTAATAGTAGTAGTAGTAGTAGTAGTAGTAGTAGTAGTAGTAGTAGTAGTAGTAGTAGTAGTAGTAGTAATATAATAGTATTATTATTATTAGTGTTAATAATAACAGTTATTTATTTAAAAAAATAACATTGAACTAAGTTTTTAATTTGTTTTACATTACATAATTTTATCTATTTTTAATGTGTTTACGCAATTCTAAATGTTTTGTTGCTATAATTTACAACGTAGCTGTTACATATATATACGTTATTTTTAATGAAATAAATACGTGTAAAACTTAATGATTATATACACACAAAATATTATGCTGTTTTTTATAAAAAAAGTACATTCAAAATATGATTTATTATAATGCATAATTGTTTTTTATCGAAATTTACTAGTCAGTATGCACATATTTTTTCCGTACACAATAACGTTCGTTTAAATTAATTTATAATTTGTTAAGTGCTGTAAATTAACACCATTTTTTATTTTTTACAATTAATAAATATTAATTTTTTTATAAACATTAGTAAACGTAACTAAAATACAACCAAGAAATAAGTAATATATATAGTCATGTAATTATTTATTTATAAACCAAGAATACAATTTTGCTAATGTTAGAAGACAAGTATTTTCTGTTAAATTTGTTTATGTTAGAAATTAAGGTAACAATTGCAACTGGTGAAAAAAAAAGAATTACAAAAGTGTCCTAAATAAATAGTATTTACAAAACATTTAAAATTAATTTAAAAAATACAAACAGTAGTTAAAATTGTATGCAAGCTAATTGCAAAAATAAAAATACAAAGTAGATTTTGATGTGTTTAAACATCAAATGACAAACAAATTAGAGTTATTATATCAAAAATACAAAGTTATTGTTTACATAATTTTGAAACTAACAACTAAAATTGGAAACATTAGAAAAATATTAAATTTTTTATTGCAATATAGGTATTTTTAATAGCTTGTTTAATAAAATTTGCAATAAAAAACCTGTAATAGAGAAAATAAATAAAAATGATTTAAATATTTTTTATCAATTGTTAAAATTATAATTAATTTTAACATTATCATTATTAATGTTGTTATTGTTTATGTATTTTGTTTTACTGTATCGATGTCAATAGAAGCTTCTATTTGTAACACTTTTGATATTGTACCATTACTGTGAGTTACTGTCAATAATCCTTCTTCCGTTTGTTTGTCTACTTTTTATCTAGTTACAATAAACGGATAAAATCTTTAGGTTATAAACGATACAAGAGCAACGTTAATCAGGAATCAGATCAGTAGCCTATTTATTAACTCGTTAAAAAGCTCTATTGTTATTCTGAGTGCCAACAAGACAAACTTTGTGTTCATAATATGTTTACTTTGTTTTTATTGACAATATTTAATAATTTATTAATAAAATATTCAAAGTTTCAAAATTTATTTAAATGTATGTAAATAATATTTTTTATATAATTTAATTATATGTATAAAATATTTTTTTAGATATTATTATAATATTATTATATTATTATTTTTTGTAATTTTATTATTATTATTATTATTGATAAGTTTTAATATCTCGCAAGAACTACATCCAATATTTATATACATATATAACACATAACTGTTACTGATAAAAAAAATCACTACAGCATAAAAGTACAAAATAACAATAAGACAAATTAAATTATTATCCATGTATTTAATTAACCAGAATACTTGAACTAATATTAAACGACTGCTGACATAATGAGTTGCACTAATCAGTAGGTGTAGATGATAAATTTTGTCAACAATAGATCCTGAATTGAATGAAACATGTAGTGGCGGTGACTTTTGTTTTAATAAAATTAATTTTAAAGCAAATTGAAAGCCATTATGATGATATTATATTTGTTTACGTTTAAAATATTACTTTTTCGTTATATTTAAAAACGTATATTTGTACAAATAATAAATTAATTCCACCCTCTAATTTTTTTGTTGATAACATAGTTCTGTCTAAATGACTTCTTTTTATTAATTGTACTAAAAAAAGAAATTATATTTATTTATATAAATAAAATTCTATATATATAAAAAAAAAACGTTTACTACTGCAGAAAGTGATCTATGGAATTGAAAAGTAAAAGCAATCAAACAAGATTGATAAGATGGTAAAAGGTTTTTTTCACCTGTGCCTTAGAAGTATTTTAAAGATTACCTGGTACGATCACATTTTAAATAATAAAATAATGAAAAGAACGAACGTTCATTACATTATATCATTCCAGTTACACAAATAAAATTACTTGGTCAAATTCTACGTTTACCAGCAAGACCAGCAAGAACGGTTTTAGAATAGACAGTTAAAAATGGTAAATAAAAATTTGGTAAACCGCATAAAACTTGGGATAGAACCATTTGGAAAGATCCAATTGAACTAAATATTTCATGGCATTAAACAAAACGTTTGTCAAAATGTTCGAATACCATTTTGTTGTCCCTTTTTTAAATTATGGGACTTTGTTATTGTTTTTCTGTTGTAACTCTTATTTTATTGCCATATGCTTATTTTTAAAGCAAAAGAGTTTTATAATAAAAAGTAGTAATAATAAATAATATTGTTATCTGAGTATTTTGTATGATTGGCGTCATAGACAGTTGATATTTATAACAATTAATTTACCTAATTAATTGTTATATAATAAACGTTAAAATGTATTTGTTTATTTTGACATAACATATGTTTTAATAACAATGCGCTTTTTTAATCCATTCAATGAATATAATAACAAAAGGATGATTGTAAATAAACTATAACATAGACTTATTATATTTATTAGTACATATTTACCGACACCAACTTATTTTAAACATTTGTTTATTTAAAATAAATGTAATGTTAGAATAAATAATTATTTACTTATTAAACCATTTAATATGCTTAATTAAAACAAACAAACTAATTAACTGTTAATTTAAGTCCATATTTAGACATAATTGTGCTAAATGCATTAAACAATAAGCGGACTTGCTAAATACAAAAAAATTAATACACAATAATCACTGTTTTTATTTAGAAAATTTTAAATATACATGTTTATACAAATGTACAAAATTAAAAAATTATAGTTAATATTAGTAATACCGCATTAAATATATTTTTAAAAATTTATTTAAAATGTTAATTATTCCATTAAAATATAAATTATATTTAAAAAATTAGGAAGTATTTATTTAAGTTTAAAACTAAACACAATTCAAAATTCAACTGAAAAATAGTTTTAATTTGAAAAAATTTGTTGTTTTTTAAAGTAAATTTAAATTGTTTTTACATTGTTTAAAAAACAATTAGATAAAACACAAATTTCCCACATATTTACACATTTTAAAAATTAATTGTTTTAATGTATTTTAAAATCTTAAATTACAAAAACGTTTTAAAAGCATTTTATTTTTGTTTTTTTAATAAAAACAGTTTTGAACTATTTTTTTTATTTTTAAACATGGTTAATTATTTTATATTGTTCGGTAAAATTTATTTTTATTGTTTACATTATCTAATGCGTGTCCAATTCAATTGTTATTTAGTTAGTTTATTTGCTTTATTCCACAAAATACATTTAAAAACAAATTGCATTTCTAATGTGTACAGATTTTGATTATACTATTTCACCTTTCCTTAAAATGTAAACTAATGTTAAACTTTAAAATATTGTAATGTATATATATATATAAATTAATCTAAAAAACGTAATTATTAAACAAAACAATTACCAGAAATTACATAACATAGAAAACAACTTATTTTGATCATATTATACACAATACTGTATGATAAGTAAAATAAAATTATAACTAATTAATATATGTTGTTAAATATAAGGAAGACATTACAAAGATTGAATAAAAATTATAAACATAAAATATAAAATTAAATATTACATATCTAACCTTTTTTGTTACTAAATAAATTCTTGTATAATACGCTATAAAATATTAAGCTTGAGAAATATTACAGTATTTTTTTAAATGCTACCGCTTAAATCAATGAACCTAATTTACTCCATAACGACTGTTTTATACTTTCTACAAAACAAATACAAATGATATTTTAAACTACCAAAAATTTAATTTTTATAAAGTTCACTAAGCACCATAATCCATTTCGGTATGCAAAATTTTAATCCTTTTAAATCAATGTTTAATTAACGATAAAACAAAGTGCCATCAATTTTAAAAACCTTTAATTTTGTTATTTTAAAATATAACTTCAGCTTTTTTTAAATAAACGTTGACTACACTTTCTGTAATTAAAAATAAAAACCTACTGCTTTTCTGTTACTTATTATTAAATAATTAAATTTGTGTTAATTATATTTTATAACTTAAAAAAATCGTGTATTTTATTGCTTTAAGTTAGATGAAAACTTTTTTAACAAATACAAACATTATTCCAATCTCTTAATTATTTTAACAAGATATACAACATTTTTATTTTTACTCTTTATATAAGTATTTTTTTTTACAATAAATCAATATTTTTTAGTAAAAACCAAAGTAATTTTCCAAATGTAATATTAAATCACTAAGTCGTTATTAGTAAAAATCAATTATTTCTATAACAAGATTACACCTAAATAAAAATATTTTACAAAGTATATATTTAAAAACCAAAATATTTTTTAAAATAATTAAGTAATGTTTTTATTATTATATAACACTAAATTTTATGTTGTAGAAGTTGTAGAGTACTAAAATATTTTTAAATAACGATTTTAAGTACATTTTATTACCAACTTATTAATTATCGTAATAAATACTTAAATTACATTTTGTAAATTCATTTATATGAGACTGTTATTATAGTATAAACTCCTTCCAAGCCTGGATAAAGGAGGTCGTTTTGGGCTCAAAGTTAGCAACCTGGCCTCTGCAAATAATTTATATTGCTACCGAAACAATAATAGGACGCTATTCCGTCAAACAACGGTAAAGAAATAATTTCACATACCTAGATGACAGGATTACACAAATGACAGAGTTCAGTAAAAGTCGATTTGCAGAATCTTTAAAGTCAAAAACTTAACCAGTGTTGAAACGTGGAATGTGCACACCTTTTCGTAGTGAACACTTAGAACAACTCCTATTAGAAATGAAAAAGTACAACTTAGATATTTTGGGTATTAACAAAATGTAATGAAAAGGTCAAGGATATCTTAAAAGTGAGGACAAATTTTGGCAACACATTTTTCGCTCACAAAATATACACAAGACAACGTGGGTTTCTCACAACAGAAAATCAACAAACAAGATTCACTACATTTGTATTAGTACAAAATAATGATTTTCTTTGCAGGATGTACATGCGTATCGCGCTGCAAATGTTAGTTTTGATTACAATCTTGTTGGAAAATGTTTTTTAAGATTGAAGAGAATAGAAATCACAAAAAATTACTCCTATTTTCGTGTGAAAAAATGAAAGCAGATAAATATTGCAAACCGATTTTACGATTCGTTAAAAATACATTTCAAAATATGGAATAGAAATGGTTTTAAAAAGGAATTACAGTCTATGTAACAAACCCGTTGAATAGAAGATATGGCTCTATCGAAAAACAATGAATTCTGTCAATCTTTCCAAATCTAATTAATTTCAGCAAGAATACAAATTTAAAAATAGATTAATTTAACAATTCTGTGATTTGGAAATATTTGATGATAAGTATACAACTTTGGATAAACAGGTTAAGAAAAGTCGTCATACGGAAAAGAATAATTGGCTAAAAAAACAAATACGAATAAGCTGATACGGCAGTAGCAAAAAATGATTCCAAGACACTGTAAAAAATAATAAGTCAACTGTGAAAATTTGGAAAAACACCAATATTCCAATCACAGGAAAAGGTGGTCATTTACTTCGAAGAGATGATGAGTTATCACCAGTTGGTTAGAGCATTTTAAAGACGTACTTCAAGCTAAATAAACTTATATTAATTGACAACGATGAAGATATGAATGTGATTCATATTTCAAAAATGTATATTAATGACATTTCTGTAACTGCAGTAAACCATGCAATTCAAAAGTTGAAGAGCAATAAAACAAGACTTGACAAAGTAAATGCAGAAATGCTCAAAAATAAAGGTGATGATGTAGCATGCGAGGTTGTTCATTTATTTTGTGTTATATGTATAATAAATAAGTTCCAAATGATTGACCACAAGGAGCAATTGTTACTCTTCCTAAAATAGGAAATCTGAACGATTGCAACAATTGGCGCAGAATAGCCTAATTGTCTGTTTCTCAAAATGTGTTTTGCAAAGTAATTTTAAACCTTTTAAGTAATGCGGCAGATAAAAATCTTTAAGAACAACAAGCAGGTTTTCGGAAAGGAAGAAGTTGTATTAAGCAGGTACTCATTCTCCTTAACATTATTAAACAACATAAACAATTTCACCAGTCACTTACAATCAATTTTATTAATTTTCTGAAAGCATTTGATAGTGTTTATCGAAAATATTTGTTATACTAAAATTCAAGTTGTTATGTTCGAACTAAATGTGGTCACACTGCCATGTTCTAAATAATCACAGGAGTATGTGAATAATGCATTTTGCAACCTTGTTGTTTCTTCTGGTAATCGATTTTATTATGACTCGGTTGATAAATAATTCACCTTATGGTATCAAATAGTACCATGGCAGATTAACAGATTTGGACTTTGTTGATAATATTGATGTACTTAATGAAACTCCAAAAATGATGCAACATTTTACACGCTTTAGTAATATTAGTTTTTGTGTTGACTTACGTATAAACTGTTCAAAGATGAAAGCGTTGTGCACAAAGTGAAATAATTACTTGCTCTTTAAAATTAGTGGACATAATATTAATACTGTTGACTCCTCTACATATCTGGAAGCATCATTAGTAAAGATAAAAAACCAAAATTGATATTAAAGTCAAACTTTGGAAAATAATGTCAGTCATTCATATACTCAAATCAGAATAATCATATTTTTCCAAAAAAACATTTGTTTGTACGCATTAATAATTATTCCTACGGTAGTATATGGATGTAAAACTTGGAAGGAAACATACAAGATTGATAATATGGTGAATGTTTTTATTGCCGATATCTTAGTATTTTAAAAATTACTTAATGCGATTACATTTCAAATAATAAGATCATAATAAAAACTGAATCTTGTTTACTACATGACATTATTACAATTAGACAAAAAAATTACTTGGTTAAATTTTACGTTTACCGTCCGGTAGACCAGCAAAAACAGTTTTGGAATAAAAGATCAAAAATGGTAAAAGAAAGGTTGGTAGTCTACAATAATTTGACTAAAAACCATTCGGGACAATTTAAATAAAATAAATCATGTATGGGATCAAACAAAACGATTGTTAAAATGTCCGAATAGATGGAAATTTTGTGTTTTTCCATGTTCGTTTTTTAATTACACAACCTTGTTGTTATTTCTCCTACTCATGTTATCTTATTGTCTCATTCTTATTTTTAAAGCAAAAGGGTTTTCTAATAGTAATAAATAAATCATGTATAATGTATTAATTTATTTATTTTTTACTTGTGTTTTTGCAAATTTTAGTAAAAATTATTATTAATTAATAAAAATCCAGCAGTTTGTATTTTACATTTTCAAAATTAATTTAACTGTCAGTTTATTAGTTTTGCACATTTTTTTTAAAAAACACCTGTGCACTAGTCGTACTTTTTTATATATTAAAAAAACGTTTTTTTACATATATATATTTTGAAAAAAACTAGCTGAATATAAACATAATTTAAATCAAGTCTAAATAACAGCAAGAGTAAAATTATAAACCCCAAAAAACTTTCTGCAGATAAGTTAGGTACGTAATTAACATTTTTATGATAATTATGTTATGTATAATAAGATCTCCTTTTTTTATGCAATATACAATACAATATATGGCAATAATGTATAATGACTTGTTAAATAAAACTTTAAACTGTCATTGTAAATCATACTTTCTATTTGTCAAAACAATTAAAAATAATTTTATCCATCCACCACATTATAGCCGGAAACGAAACTAAATTTAACTTGACCCACCATAATATTTTAAGTTATTGAGCACTTGTTATTTATTTTAAACATGGTAAAGTCCCAGTAAAAAGGTTCTCTCACTTGCTAAACCGGTAGTAACGTAGCAACACTGGGCAATTAGAATTGATCAGATTCATTATAAATAATAAATATACAGGTCCAAGGTCATTATTACCAGATAGGGCATGGGATTTAGTTTATGTGTGTGTAAAACTTCAATGGTATGCGCTGATGATGATTCCAAATAAGGATAAAACAGCTGTACAGCGCTCTTGGTTGACTTATAAACCTAGTGTTTTATTATTCAAGTGAATTTGACAATTTTAATATAACAATTTTAGAACAAATAATCCCTTATAAACCCATTGATATATACAACACTTATTAATACACACCTTAGATAATACTTTACTACTGTTTATTAAATTATTATACACAAAATATAATTTTTAATCATAATATACAACAACATGTATTCCAACAATAAAACATAATTCCATCATTTATTAAAACTTAAAAACAAACATAATTTAAGGCATTGGATTCCCTTTAGAAAACCAAATAAAAATATTAGAAGACATTAGCTATAATATGAATTTATTAAGTATATTCCCGTCAGTTACAAACATATATATATATATATATATATATATATATATATATATATATATATATATATATATACAATTGACATTTAAATCAATACAATTTATTAACATACACAAACACATATAACGAATAAGCTAAGCACAATGTAGTGATGATCTGTTTTTGTGCACACAAACTAAGTTTGAATGGGTGAATAGAAACAGATTCAAAAATTTTTAATATATTGAAAGCTTGAGAAGTAATTAACATTTTAAAACAGTTTTCGAAGCCGATTTGATGTATGGTTTTCACTAAATGACATAATACGGAAGAAGTGCATAAATGTTCACCTCTGTTTGACCTCTTATTGATCCAAATGGGAATGTGTTGTTTAACCGAATTAGCTAAGTGACGCATCGTCCGAACAATATATTTGTCACCACAGCTGCAATTAAACTGATAAATGCAATGTGATGCGGGAAATGCTGCTTTGGCTGTTTTAATAATGGGAAAGGCAGACCTTTGGTGGTGTACAACATTCGTAGCCTGATTTTGAAAATATGCATAATGTTATTTTATTTGAATGACAATTTTAAATAAACCGGTTTCTTTTCATCAGAGTTTTTACCCGGTTTTTTGTGTGGTATTCGATAAAATTTTATAGTTATTCTTGGAAAGTTAATTTCTCACTACATAAATAAGGATCTTTATAAGTAATATGTTATTTTTTAAAGCTGTTAACCTGCTGTTTAAAAAAAACAAAATTAATAACAGTTAAATCTGGGCTGTAAAAAATAAAATGTATCAAGGTTAGTTTGTTGGATAACAAATATTTTTAGTCTAAATAATTTAAAACTATTTTATTTTTATGCTATTATTATTATTACTATTATTATTATTATTATTATTATTATTATTATTATTATTATTATTATTATTATTATTATTATTATTATTATTATTATTATTATTATTACAAAACCTTTATGTTTTAAAAATAAATAATGGTCTATTGCCCGTTTACAGCAGAAAAACAACAACAAAGTCCCATAATTCAAAAACAACTTAAAACAACAAAATGTTTCCACGTACTTAGACATTCTGCCAAACGTTTTGTTTAATCTTATAAAACATTTATTTTAATTAGATCTTCCCAAATAGTTCTTAGCCAAGTTTTTATGGTCTACTAACCTTCCTTCTGTCATTTCTAATCATTTATTCTAAAACCGTTCTTACTGGTTTTTCAAAAGGTAAACAAGGAATTTAACCAAGTAATTTTCTTTATCTAATTGTAATAATGTTATTTAGTAAACGTAAATTAGTTCTTCTCATGATCTTATTATTGAAGTTCGTTCAGGTAATTTTTAAAATACTTCTAAGACACTGGCGATAAAAAACATCATTCATTTTATTAATCTTTTTGTTCACTTCCACGTTTCACTTTTATATATTGCCGTAGGAATAATTATTAATACGTACAAACGAGGTTTTGTCTTCATGTAGATGGAAAAAAGTGACTATATTGATTTGAGTCTTTGGAAGACTGACATTACTTTTCCAAGCCTGGCTTTAACATCAATTTCAGTTTTTACGTTTTTACTAATGATGCTTCCAGATATGTAAAGGAATCACCAGTATCAATATTTTGTCCACTAATTTTGATAGGCAAATCCTTGTTTGACTTATTGCACAACACTTTTGTCTTTGAACAATTAATCCGTAAGCCAATACGAGAACTGAGACGTGTTGTCATATTTTGCATCATTTCTGAAGTTTCACTGAGTAGACCGATATTATCTGCAAAATCCAAATCTGTTAATCTGTTATGATTCCATTTGATACCATAAGACAAATTAATTATAGACCGAGTCATAATGAAATCAATTACCAGAAGAAAAAAAAACGGTGACAAAATACATCCTTGGAGTACTTCTGTGAAGATTTTGAAAATAGCAGAATAACCAATTTTTATTTGAGCACAACAACTTGAATTAATTTTATTGATTTTATGAAACGTACACCAAATAATAAGTCATACAAAAAACACATTACTAATTCGAAAGTGTATCTTGCAAGATTATTTTAAACACTTTTTTAATACTTTAAAACATCTTAATAAAGTAACAGATAAAATGATTTGTTTAATTTTTTATAAATTTATTACTTTTGAAAGTGTGTTTAAAATAAATCTATTTTTGTAAATTTACATACTTGTAGCCTAATAATCGTGTAAACAATACAAGTTTATAACTTCCTTTGCAATATTTGTAGTCTATTACCAATATGACTCTGAAATGTTAAATCCAAAATTCGTAAAAAACAACAAGCTCATTTTTAATTTTGTCTTTTAAAATAATAGAGGTTAATTTTTATACATTTTACCTAACTGGTGTAAATTCAATCTTTGTTTACAGCTTAATGGAATATGTATTACGACAGATTTTAAAACCAAATTTAGCAATTTTATACATTTTATATATTAAAAAAATCAAATATCACACATTTTCTACATTTTATTTGTTTAAAGTTCAAAAATTTATCATTTAAATTGTTTTTAATTTTGCAAAAATAAAATAATTATATTTATGTGTACATGCTGGGTGTAATTATAGTAGAATTATAGAACTTTCTAGTACTAATTAAAATAGTATGTTAGGCATAAATTAAAGAAACTTTAGTTAATATATTTTATTAATAAAAGCTTTTGTACATTAAATGTTAACCAGTTTATAATCAAAAGTATTATCAACATGAAACAACATCAAACATAGAAAATTAAAACTGTGCAATTTTTAAATTATTTTTATATTAAAAAAATATTATTATTATTGTTTTATTCAGTCATATAATTTTTGTTTTTAGCATTTTTTTTTAATTATCAAAATCTTAATTTAAACAATCAAACTAAATTATCTTTTAATTTTAATTATTATTTAATTAGTAGATATTTTTAGCTAATAAAATATTTTGAGTTACGTTGGTTTTAAGTATAAGTACAATAGTTAGATCAACTTTATTATAGTCTGTCACGCGTCCAATTGGCGGAGGATGAATGTTAGAAACCAGGTCAAAATCTTGATCCTTTTAAACAAATAATGTTAAAAAAAGAACAAAAAAAGCCATTAAATCAAACTAAGTCAATAACGTGAAAAACACAATACTTTTGATTATAAGATTAAGTGTATAAAAGCTGAGAAAATGCTCAATCTGAAATATGCATAATTTTCAATGCTAGAAATTATATGAAAACTCTTGGTGTTTTATGCTCTTAGGAACAGAAAAAGACGATTTACACTTTGCATACATTTATATGTATGTACATGTTAAAGATGGTCCTATATATGGAATATTATTAATCACTCTTTTTTAACGGTTTATTGCATAAACTTTGTACCGAAAACATTTTTTAAGCAAATAGATGTTTTGGCACCTTAAATTAGAAATCAAATTTTTACACATTTAATAACTTAAACAATCTATAATAATTGGAAACATTGTTTTATTATTAAATATTAAACTTTGGATTATTAACTAAGAAATTAAAAATAATTTAATTGTATAAATTGATCGTAAACTAATAATTTTTGCTTTATTTGAAAATCAAATTAATTTTCTTTAGCTTAAATGCACTGACTACTAATTTAATCTAATGTTTAGAACCTAAAACACATTTTGCTTAACTTAGGTAGATTGCATTAAAAAGATACACAAATTATTTAAATTTATTTGTGTATTTTGTAATATAAAATATTTCAAATTACTATTAATTGAAATTTGCGATATAATATATTAAAAATATGTTATCTTTCCCACTTAGTTAATATAAACATTTCCAAATGTTATAAAAAAATTGATAATTGCTTAGTGTAATAAACTGTTTTTTTACATTAATTTAACTTGAATTATATTTTAGTGCAAAAAAATGTTTTTAATTAAAATAAAAAGATTTTTTAAATGGAAAAAAAAACATTTTTAATTTGATTTTGTCAAATGTCAGATAAATTTTATATCTGGTTTTACATATCATACTGTGAAAACAAAAAAAAATAAATTACTTTATATAAAAGTTATGATTTAAAATAATTAATTAAAACATAATCCAATTTAATGAAATAATTTGAATTCTGCTTTATTTATTTTACAATGTTTTTACTGCACAATAAATAAAATTTTAAAAACAGTGTTTTGTGCTATATTTGACTATTAATAATTACATTCTTGAAATTCATAATTAAATTGAAGTAGTATAAATATTTTATTATTAACATTTATACTTTATTAAACACTTTTTTTATTTTTGCTTGACCAAAGATTGTGTAACAAACTTTAAAAATTTTGTACAAATTAATGTTAAATTACCTATGTGCGTGCACAATATATGGAAGTTCGACAATTTCACAAAATTTATTTTATTACATAATTGGTTAATAAATTAAAACAAATAATTGTGGGATACATAGTTAATATTTCAACTATACATCTCAATAATTATTATCTACAGATAGATATTTACAATGATAACAAATCGCATGATTTTGGCTAATCATTGCAATCCCACACAACAATTTTAAATGCCTTTAATTACTTATTAAATAACAATAAAAATTAATTAATTAATTTTTTTATTAATATTTATCAGTTTTTATTATATATTATGTATACTTGAATAATGTCGGTTTTGATTACAATCTTGTTGTTAGAAAATGTTTTTTAAGATTGAAGAGAATAGAAACCATAAAAAAACTTTTTTTTTATTTTTGTGTAAAAAATATAACCAGCTAAATATCGCAAACCGATTTTACAATTTGTTAAAAATACATTTCAAAATATGGAAAGGGTAGAAAAGTCTAATGTTGAATAAAAATGGTTTTAAAAAGGAATTACAGTCTATGTAACAAACGCGTTGAGTAGAAAATATGGCTCTATTGAAAAACAATGAATTCTGTCAATCTTTCCGAATCTAATTAATTTCAGTAAGAATACAAATTTAAAAAGAGATTAATTTAACAATTCTGTAATTTGGAAACATTTAATGACAAGTATACAACTTTAGATAAACAAGTTGAGAAAAGTCGCCACACGGAAAAGAATAATTGGCTAAAAAACAAATACGAATAAGCTGATACGGAAGCAGCAAGAAATGATTCCAAAACGCTGTATAAAATAATAAGTCAACTGTGAAAATTTGGAAAAACACCAATATTCTAATCACAGAAAAAGGTGGTCATTTATTTTGAAGAGATGATGAGCAATTATCTAGATGGGTAGAACATCTTAAAAGCGTACTTAACCAACCTACGCAAAATACACTTTTAGATTTTGATAAAGATGAAAATAAAAATGTGATTTAAAATCTGGAAATATGTATTTATGGCATTTCTGTAACCAAAGTGATTTATTCAATTAAAAATTTGAAAAGCAATAAAGCTGGAGGACTTGACGAGTTAACTACAAAAATGCTCAAACATGAAGTTGACCTTGTAGCATGCTAGCTTACTCATTTATTTAATGTTATATGGCATAATGAACAAATTCCAAATAATTGGCCACATTGAGTAATTGTTACTTTTCCCAAAAAAAGAAGTCTGGTCGATTACAATAATTGGAGAGAAATAACTTTATTATCTGTTGTTGATAAGGTGTTTGCAAAGTAAAATCTTAATACTGTCGATTCTTTTACATATCTGGAAAGTATTATTGGTAGTGGTGAAAAACCGAAATTGATGTTAGAGTCAGACTTGGAAAAGCAACGCCAATCTCTCATAAACTCAAATTAGTGTAGTCATGTACTGTTTGACTGTGTATTTTATTAAAAAACAAATTTTATAAAATTTTATTTGTACCTTGATAGTCTCATATTCTAAACGGCCGGCAGAAGTTATAAAAAAAAGTAAATGTTACTTGAATTGTTGACAATACAAAGTTTCAAACTTTTTCTTTATACATTAATGTATCTTAACCAATAGTTTTTTTTTACCAAATTACATATGTTTGTTTTTATGTTTTAATATTCGGAGGTATTATGATAAAATGCTAAAACAAGCGTTTTATATTATAATTGCAATGTTTTTTTGCAAATAATATTATGTATATATATATATATATATATATATATATATATATATATATATATGCTAGTAAAGTATTATCCAACATATGCACTAATAAGTATCCAAGATAATCTACAAGTGCTGAATATTATCAAATATCTTAGTAGGTCAACATGGGATTCAATTATGGTTATATATATATATATATATATATATATATATATATATATATATATATATATATATATATTATATATATATATATATATATATATATATATATATATAATATTGATTTGTATTGTGTCTTGTACACATGTAAAATATCTGAAAATGCAGTTGTATAAAAACTGATGTACACCGTGTACATTCGTACAATTTATGGGTTTTTTTTACAAATATGTGCATAAAAAATTATTTATGAATACAACAAATAAAAATAGATAATGTTTTTTCAAATCATGTACATATTTTTAAAAAGATTTAGACTTTCATTTTAGATTACAATAATTTTTTTTTAGAATTTTTATACAAATATTTAATAATAAATTGGGTTTTCTCCAATAGATAATATATTTATTGATAAAAAAATATTTTTATTTTGCGAAATTATGTATTGTAGAAAATTTGATTATGTGTTGTGAAATTGAATAAATTTGTTTAACTAGAATATTGTTTAATTAATCATATGTAGTTTTCACTTCTGGCAAAATGTTTAGTAGAAAAAAGCTGTGGTTTCTAACGTCAAACAACAGCTCAAACTACAAACTGTCCTCGTCTAGAGCTCTGTTAAATGTCCAACTGGTAAAAAATGTATTTGGTTAAATATTTAAACAGTAAATAAAAATCAAATTATTAAAGCAGTTGGCTTAACATTACGTAATCAGTATACCTTAAAGAGAGACCATGTTGTAAAAATTATTGACTTAATTTTATTTAAGTTTTATTTATGTTTTGGTTAATACTATAGTAATTTTATACTTGGTTTTATTATTAATTTAATACGTTCTGAGAAATTTTAAAGTTAACTCAAAATTATATTGCACGTAACATGCTTTAAGCAACAGTGCATACTGTTCTAACCATCTCATTTAACTCACTCTCAAAATCTATAACATCTTGGTTTTTTCTCCTTACTTGATTTATAGTATCACTTTTACTAAATACCGACTGTGAAAAGTGTTTTTGCCTTTAGTATACGTTTCTCCATTAAAGGTTTAATTTCTTTATGGCTTTTGCCCAACCTTGCACAATATAATTTGTATCTTATACATACATCCGGATACATTATATTAATTTCAATTTTTAAAATTAACATCAATATTTTTAAAAGTACAGGTGCTAGCTTTGCTCCTTAACTGGCCCTTTTTTGTTAATACTGGATTATGAACTGCTTTTCAAAGTTCACAGCCAGTAATAAATGCAGACCCACGTTTCGTTTTGTTAAACATTCTCTTGGCAAGAAATATTTTCTACCAAACATTCGAGTAGTAGAAAACAAATAATAAAAATTACTTTTTCAAAAATAAAGTTAATTAATTTGTTAGAAATGTTTATTTATTTATTTTTAATTAAAAATATATTGTATATTTAATTTGCAAAACATTTTGCAATTTTGTTTAATCTATAATAAATTTTTTTAGCAGAAGTGCAAAAACAATGTAATTGTGCAAATATTAAACTAAACAAATTGTAGTGCATCATTTCACCTTTCTCAAAGTGCGTTTTACAAAATAAATTTTATTCTAACAACAATTAATAATAAGTTGAAGAAAGTATAAGTATTTAAAATATTTCGTTTTTTAACCAAACTTCTTAGTTAAACTACATAAAAATAATTTATATGGCAAAAAACCTATCTTTACTCAAAAGGTATTCTTTAACTGCCCTTGCATTCGTCAGTTTATTTACGGTTACAGTAGCAAATGAGTTGTTTAAATAAATTTTTACTGATATAGCCGAGTCAAGAAATGCATTCTTAATTAGATCAATAACGGGTTTACAACAAGCAATTTATTAAATTAACGTTAATAATTGTTTGCAGGAAATTTACCAAGCTTCTAGAATGTTACAAATTTTCTAATGTGTTTACACACACACAAACAATTAAATACATTATTAAAATTGGCTAGATCATAACCCATTTTTGTGTATCACTTTGCTAGTGAATGTTTATTTAACTGACTACATTTATGTAAATTAACTGTAATACTCTATTGTAACTATTTTAAAATGTTATATATACATACACATACAAATGTACCAAATGCTTGTGACTGTAGAGAATATAAAAATTAATCTATGTAACAGTTTACTTCTTCAATATTTTTTATTTGAAATTATCAGCGTAATGAAAAGCTCTAAACTTATAGTAATTTATTTAATAAATAAAAATCGCTATCAATTATTTTGTAAGTTTCAAAACAACTGGAAAAAAATTAAGCATTTTTTAATAAAAGTAGACATCAAATGGCAGTTATAAATAAATATAACATTAATTTCTAACATAAATGTTATCGGACCAGAAACATTTATATTTTGTTTTACACATTGTTAAAAAGAAATAAAATTAATTCATTTGTTTTAAATATGTTTTGACATGCATATTGTTTTAGTAACTTTATTATATGTTTTGGATTTATTATAGTACTTTTGTTAAATCTTTTAATGCTTTAAAAATAGTCATTTAAAAATTTCATTTGTTTGTTAATGTAGTATTTTTATTCAACAATTTTGACTAAAATGAAATTTGATACATAAACAAAATTTTGTCGAATACAATTTGTAATTTGATTTTTTGTTAGTATTTATTTCACCAACAAAATTTTATTATATCTTATAAATATAGCATCTAACACGTTAAAATTGAAAAAATATTTAGTAACATATTTATCATATATACTAAGTAGATAAAACACTAAATATTAAATGTAAATATTTTTTAAATTTTTAATGGTTTTATTCATTATAAAAAACGTTCGTTGCAAAATGTTTTAAAAAAACATAAGATATTCGAATGTTATATTTTTGTTTTTATTCACATTTTGATTTAAACATTTCTTTTCAAATGTACATTTTAACACCTAAAAAATTGTCACTTTCTTTTTTTAGTAATTAATTAAACATAACCATTTTAATAAAGCAATTACAAAACGTATATATTGCATCTTAACATCAATAACGTACTTTTATGCAATTACAAATTGTAATACTGAAACTTAAAATTATTTTATATAATATTACAAAATAAATATTTTTATTTTTATGTTACTTCGCTTGTATCTAATAGTTTTAAAATATTTTTTAGTATGAAAAACAATAATTAGAAATTATTTTAACCGAAGATGTTAAATGTATGTTAATAATTCCATTTTGAATTTACTTAATAATACAATTAATTAATTTAATATTTTAATAAAACATAACAAAATTTTAATTTTGCAAATCAATGCACTAGAAATAAATGCATTATAATTTTTTTAAGTATTATATGTATATATATATATATATGTATATATATATATATGTATAATACACTTTAATCATAATATTTTTAACACAGAAATTCTAACCTTTACTATACTAACAAAAAAAAGAAAATTACAATTATAATTTCTGTTAAATGTAAAATACTACATTTTATTTGCGCATACTTAAAATTGATTTTTTGCAGTACAATTTTAAAAATTACATCATTTTAACATTCATAATTTCTTAGTAGCAACTAAGGTTTGAGAATATAGTTAGGTATAAAATATAGTTGATAATTATATATTTGATAAAAAAAACATATTCTGGGTATTGGATTTAGATTTTCTTATCTTTATCTAATAAATTTAACATTTTTATAGATAAAATATAATTCTGTACTAAAACTAAAATATTATAATAGTGTTAAAGTTACTCACTATAAAAATATAAATTTATCATAAACGGCTTTTTGATTATGAATATACGGAAATGAATCAAATGTCAGAAAACAAAAGTGTTGTGCAGAAATTCGAGTGGCATATACAACCTTGTTGTCCCAATCTCTTTAAAACAAAAAAATTGTAATTTTTTTTAAATTAAAATATTTTTATTTTGCACAATTTTATTTTAATATATTTTTTTTTTTAAATTTAATTGAAAAACTTTTGAAAAAAATTTGACAGGTTACAGTAATAAAAGTTGTAGCAGAAAATAAAATATAGAATTGTAAAAATGTAACTAAATAAGCGTATATTTTAAAAAACAAATTTTCTAATAGATGGTTTTACAATGACATTTGTAATTTTACATGTCAAATCCAACATTTTAACAGACCAACTAATGTTTGAAGCTTTAATTTTTAATTTTAAATAAATTATTTATGTGGATAAAACATTTCAGCTGTTTTATTAAAGAAGCATATATAAATTCAATCATCTATAAATAAATTAATACTAATATATATATATATATATATATATATATATATATATAACTGTAAAATGTTTGTTTTAATATTAAGGTAATGTTATATTAAAAACAATTTTTACTTTTAATTTATTTTAAGCAAATATTAAGAATAAAAAATTATAACAAGTAATATAAATCATATTATATTTAATTGTATGTTCAATTTAAAATATACGAAGAGTAAAATCGTATTTAAAGGTCAATATAAACATAATTAATGAACTCAGTTTAGGTAATTTTTATAATAATTAATGTATTATTTAAAATTGTATTTAACTTTAATTAAAAACTGTTTAAATAATTATTTATTATTAATTAAAATGCTTTTAGAAATATGTTTTTTATTATTAGATTTAAAGTCACCTACAATGATCTTTTTAATAAACTTATTAACAAAATAATACAATTAAATACTTTAATATTTTTATTCTAAAAATGAATGTTTTATTTTAAAATAAGTTATAATATCTATATTTCCGTAAACAAATAAAAACATAATTAATAATAAATTATTAATTTTTTAATGTGAAATAAACTAAAGTTGTGATTTATTAAAATTAATTCAAACTCGTTGTTTAGTTTTTATTATTTTACTTTATAGCAAATTAAACATCAGTTGAAAAAATAAGATAAACATTGTAAATTTTAAGATTTTAAAAATGTAACCAACAATGTTTTTATTTTATACAAAATATTAAATAAATGGCTGTTATATTGTGAATTATACTAGTTATTGTCAGCAGTGATATTTTTTACTTCAATGTGTAAAAATATTTTTTAAGCTGAAAAACAATACCCTTAGCCAAGAGTTACAAGTGTTTTAAAAACAATGGTTCGTGTTACCTTTTTTAAAAATTTATTTTATTTTTGTTTACTAAAAAATAACTTTAAACATAACATGGGCTAAAATCAAAATATTTATTTTTCTACAAGTTACTTAATATGCTATTAATTGTACAATACAAAATTGGTAAATAATTAAATTGTTTTAAATTTAAACATTTTGTATAGAATAATTGATAAATGAATAATTTTAAAAGTCACCAACAGAAGGCTTTTTTATTATTTATTACAAAACACTTTAGTTTTAAAAATAAGCATGGGACAATAAGATGACAGCTACAGAAATAAAACAAAGTTCCATAATTCAAAATGAACATGGGACGACAAAATAATTCTATGTAATTAAACATTTTGCTTAACGTTTTGTTTGATCTTATAAAACATTAATTTTATTTATATCTTTCCGAATAGTCTCTAGCGAACCAACCTTTTTTTACCATCTTCAATTGTTTATTACAACACCTTCCTTGCTGGTCTTTTGGGCGGTAAATGTAGAGTTTGATTACGTAATTTTCTTTATCTAATTATAGTTATGTCATGTAGTGAACAAGAGTCAGTTCCTTTTATAATCTTATTATTTGAAATGTAACTATGTCAGAAAATCTTTAAAATACTTCTAAGACACCGGTAATAAAAATCGTCTACCATCTTATCAATTTTGTCTGATCGCTTCTAAGTTTTTTTTTATATATTGCCGTAGGAATGATTATTGATGCGTACAAATAAATTTTGGTCTTTAGACGAAAGAACTTACCCAGATAACAAATTAGCGATGGGAGAACGTATTCACTAATTCAGATCATCAAACATGTCAATTTTTGCAGAAGAATCAAAACTATTTTTTATCAACTCCAAATCCAATTTGAGGCAACTCAACTACTTTTGGTAAAAACAATGACGTCACAATTTGCGGTTTCTTTGTGTTCAGAAAACGTAACTGAGCAAAATCAAATCATAGACAGTCTCATCAACGCTATTACTGGATTTAATGTTGATCCAGTAAATGGCTCAACATTTGAAGCGTGGTTTAAGCGTTTCGACAATATATTCAGCAAGGATTTTAGAAATAAAAATGATCAATGGAAGACCAAAACTGGACACAAATGTTTAATTAAGAAAAATTAAATCAGACAATTTTGTCACTTTTGCCGGGCTAGTTAATAAAAAATGTGAGTGGTTTAAACTAAATTAAATGTCAGTTGATCAGTTTAAATATTTGATATTTATTTCCGGGTTGCAGTCGCAATATAATGCTGATATTTGTACTTGACTATTATCAAAACTGCAGGCCGATCCAGAATTAACGCTACAAGCGTTAACAGATGATTGTTAACTATTGCTCAATTTGAAGCAGGACTCAAAACTTATAAAAAAGTTCAACCTACCATTAACAGCAAAAGTCTTTAAACACAATGTAACTAAAGTACCAGCCAAACCACCTACAGCGTGTTGGCAATGTGGTCAATGGCACTATGTCAAGATTTGCAAATACACCAAACACAGATGTGATATTTGTGACAAAATTAGTCATAATGAAAGGTACTGTAGACACAGTTTTATCAGAAAAAGCAAACAATTTCAAAGGTAACATCAGCGCAACTATACATTTCACGCAGTCTTATCACTGAAAGTGAAATCAATTTATAACAGAGAGCATCTTAATACTGGATTAAATAGAACTCTAATAAAAATACAGTTGGACACAGCATTAAATATTTCCTTAATTTCTAGAAAAACATGGATTAGATTGGAAAGATCGCTTTTATCTCCGACGTCGATGATTGCAATGAAGGCGTTAGGGAAAAAAATCATCTTCATGGGTGTAACATGTTGTTCATTATCGTTTGCTAATAAAACAATCAATAAAAATTATATGTGGTCTGTGAACAAGATTTAGATTTATTTGGCATTGATCTAATAGCAAAATTTGATGTGGAAAACTTGTCAATAAGAAAACTGTGTTAAATCAGCAACCGTTCAAACAAACGAAAATCATTCAGAAACTATCATTAAGAATATTTGTTCAAAATATCGTAATATTTTTAACATTCTCTTAGTTGTTGTAGAAAAGCCAAAACACATTTGCAACCGCGTCTAAATGTAACGCCAGTATTCAAAGGAAGAAAACTGGAAGAAAACCATATGCTGTCACATCAACAAACAAAATAAGGCAAGTTAATGTTCTATCACGATTAATTTTACCAAAATCCAGTGAGCATAATCAAACGTTTATTGCATCAATAAAAACGAAATCTGAACTTCATCAATCGGTAATAAATTCAACAGCAGTTTTTTCAATTACTTTCGCGAAAAATCGTAAAAAAACAAAAAACGATCATTTAGTAACCAAAGTAATTTACTATTTATCAACGTACTGGCCAAAATGTTTTAATCGCTATCTTATAGAATTATACAAGAAAATATTTATTATTATTAAAAGACAATTGTTTACTGTTCAATGACAGGATAGTCATACCTGTTTTTTTTGAGACGTTGTTTGTTAAGTCAGTTTTATTCAGGTCATCCAGGCATCAAGAGAATGAAAGCTCTGGTGCGCAACTGTGTATATTGGCCATATATGGATCGCGAAATTAAGAATCTGTGTCAAAAATGCACCAAGTGTCAACGAGCAGCAAAAATACCAAAAAAATAAAACTATCTCCGTGGTCACCTTTATCAAGACGTTGGGAAAGAGTATATGTCAATTTTGCGGGACCAATTGACGGATTACATTACCCATCTATATTTATGGAAGTAAACCCTAGAAGAAAAAAGTACGTTCACATTTAAAAAAGAGATGTGTCAGAACGACACCAATAGATAACAAGCCCATTTCTATATATATATATATATATATATATATATATATATATATATTTTCTATATATATATATATATATATATATATGTGTATGTGTAATATTTGATTCTGGTCTAAACTTTGTGTTGTGTTCTTGTTTTGAACCCTGGGACTTATGGGTTAGCAAGTCAAAGTATTCAAACAATAAGTAGCTTAGTTGAACGCTAATCTACTCAACACCCGTCGGTTTTTCCGTCTTTACCAATGATGCTTTTTACAAATGTAAAAGAATTAACAGTATTATTTTTTCCACTAATTTTTTAATTGCATAAACACTAATATAATGTTTATGTGATGCATAATAACCATAAGTTAAGTAAATATATATTAAGGTATGTGTCAAATCTATGCAATATTATTGATTAATTTCTGCAATATTACTTAATTATATTAGTATATCTAAGTTTTACTAAATCATTTTTCAAACATTACTTTAGCTGTATTAATAAGTAAATTAAATAAAAGCAAACATATTCTACCAATATCATTATTAAATTATACTTAAGATAACATTTATTTTTTAAATCATTTATATTGTGTTTTAATATAATTTTTAAAATTACAATTATATTAAGGTTTGTGTTATCTGGAGGTAATTGTATAAATGTGACGTTTACAATAATCAAGGATTTTCCACGTTATATAATTAAAAAATAATTTACTTTTAAACTTATATTAAAAATCATTTTACTTTTTAAAACAAATTAAAACATATTTTTAATTTGCTCGAGTAAACTCTGGTATACATGTCTATTATGCGGTAAAATAAAATATATTCTACATTATGCAAACTGCTTACAACATATATTGATTGGAAACGATCCTTAACAGTTTAATCACTCTAATTAATTTCAGTATTTTTTCTATTAGTTGATAATATGTTCAACTGTTTATTTTATTTACAAGTTTTTTACATACAAAAACCATTACGTTTAAGCAACAAAAGTAAAGAAATGTAATTGTTTTTTGGTTAAAAACAAATTTGTGCGATTACATATAACCACCTGATTTCCTGTCAATGTACTTTTCAGTTGGCTATAAGTAATTTTGATATACCAGTATTAATAATAACAATAATATTAACAATGATGATAAAATAAATAATAATAATAATAATAATAATAATAGTAATAATGAGTACGTGTTTAAACGTTTATAACTGTTCCAAACAATAAGTTAACTTTTTATTAAAATGTTATTAAAACGATTTACAACTAACTCTATTAAGTCTAAGTAAGGTATTTTCTTTGCTACTGTTTACTAATTTTCGAAAATCAACGTTGATTAGAGATTTTTGATACTTATTCATCACTTGATGTACTTCAGTTGTTTGTAGAAAAATAATCACTTAACTTATCGTTATCCATCTTAATTTGATTCAATTTAGATTTATTAAAAATTTTGTTTATGTTATTGTAAGTAAGCATTAAATTACGGTTCAAAAAGTATTTACTTGTAAGCAAAGTTATTATTTCTTATGGTTTCCAATTTTATTTTAAGTGTATAAAAAGGTGTATGCAATTTTGTGGAAAGATAAAATAAAATTCAGTAGTGTCGTGTAGAACATTAACTGGATTAGCAAAACTTGCTAAAGTTAGTGTTTGTACCAACTAATATAATTTTACTGGGTGGTCTAGCGGCTCGGACCTGGTTAGCATGGGTTTAAATCCCACTGGCAGCACTAAATGCGGCCCACGTTGGGATTCACTAGAATGTCCATCACCGAAAAATGTTTCTTGTAACACATTCAAAAAAAAAGTTTTTAAATAAATTTTAATTTAATAAGATAACTAAGTAACTGATCATACAAATAATCAACTTTTACAGTTTAAACAAGAAGTAGTATGTCAACGTTGATAATAGCTTTACTTTTCTATATTTGCATTTAGCAATAAAACACTTAATTCTATTTTGTAATTAATTAAATAATGGTTTTGGATTTGATAAACATTTTTTATTACCTTATGGTATGGAAACCAACTTTACATTTTTGGTCCAATTAAGTCGAATATTTAAATTTTTATTAGATCCTATAAGGTTGTTAGCAACGCGCTTTAATAAATGTAACACAGTATTTAGAAATAAAAGATTGCAAGTCTTAATTTTTATTATGTAAAAATCGTCAGTTTTCGTAATAGTAATAACATAAAAGACCTTTTATAAAGTTTTTCAAAACCGTTGTAATTATATTTGGTCACGTTTGCATACTCGTAGAAATTGGTTTAGTGAAAAATGCTATTTGATAGATAGGTTAAACATAGTTTAAAAAAATTATATATATTTGCTAAGTTTAATAGTGCTAATTTTATTGTATAATATTGCAAACAATAATTAAAAGTATCTAATTCTGGTGTTGTAGAAATGTAGCGCAATTGTTTGAAAGCCCGCGTAGTGTATAATATATATTAATATCCTTAGTGTTTTAGTTAAGAAACCGGAATTGAGTTAAATTTGTTTTTAATAAATTTAAAATTTATTGTCAAGCAGTTTTAAAAAAGATTTATTAATAAAAGTTATTTCAATTTAGATTAAACTTTAATATATAATGTTTAATTATATATATATATATATATATATATATATATATATATATAGTAGATTTAAATTAATTAATTAAACTATAAACAAAACGTTCTAATCATACTTCACGTTCAACTAATTAACTCAATGTTCCTTCGTTCATTGTAACTAGATAAACAGAAAACAAACAGAAAAACAACTATCGATAAAACAGAACGTTTTATAAGTGACACCTTTAAAATGTTTTTTTTTCTAATTTTGGTGTAGTAAAACTACGTATAAAAAATTATTATTGTAAAAAATGTTAAAAACTTAATTAATATAATTTTAAATATTAATAAAAATATTTTAATTTTTTTTTAACTTTTGTTTACTACGTGTACGAGATTGTAAACAATGTTAATTTCAAAAAGTTAGTTAATTTAATTTTAAAACAGTTAACGGTCAGAAGCATCTAATCCTAATGTTGTTTCAATAGAGCACAATCATTTGAGAATACCTAAAAATATCCAGTAACTATTTTCAAAGTGCCTTGGGCGTAGTCTTTTCTTATTTACTGCGACTAAAAACCATATATATATATATATATATATATATATATATATATATATATATATATATATATATATATATATATATCTGTGCATTTAGCTATTGCTTTACTTTAGTCTAGGTTTAGAATGTTCCACGGAGGAATGCAGAACTAAAAGCTACAAAAAATATAAGCGTTGCTCAAGTTTGTAACAACGTTGTAACAACTTATTTTGTTTATTTAAAAACAATAATTTTTTTTAATTTTTATTATTATTATTATTATTATTATTTGTAATAAAATGTTTACATTAAAATATTAAATTACAGCTGTGGTTAAAGTAGTAAATAAAATTTGATTTAAAATTATTATAATAAAAAGCTAACATTTAAAAAAATTAATTTTAAATAGATATACATATAATAATATGAATTAAAAATTAAACAACCAAACATTTTGTTAAAACACTAGTGTAAATATGTGATAAAGTATTACTGTTTACAAAATATGTGCAATTGAATTTGTAGCAATTATTTTTAATTTATTCATTGTTTTTGTTTTTTGTAAGAATATTATTTGTATTCAAATACGGAAGTTGTAATTTAAAACGTTTTAATGTTTTAATTAGTTTACAGATTACGTTTAATATTTATGTTTGTATTTATCTTTTATATAATTTACACTTCTAACGACAATAATATTTCCGACTACATACTAAAGCACGGATGGAGAGGATCGAGAGTAAAACGATGTAGCTAAGTTTCCGTTTTGTAAAATAGCTATAAACATACATTTATTGCATTTGAAAATATTTTAATAAATGTTAATGCTACATGTAGCTAACTACAAAAGACAATCTTAACAGAAAATGAAATTGTTTTGCAAATTATTATAAAAATAATGGCGTTACTACAACAATTTAATTTTGTGACTAAAAAACTGTAAAAGAGAAACAAAAAAAGGAAATTATTGACCATGTTTCACATGAATAAAAATATTAGTAAAAATAACTGTGTTAACAACCAAGTTGATTCAATATATATATATATATATATATATATATATATATATATATATAATTTTAAACTCACAATAATTTAGTTGATTTTTGTGTAATATCTTTACTCACAATGTGTTTTTATATTTAACAACGCCGTAATTTACACCAAACACGTTGGCTCAACATAATTTAACTTTATTTATCTTTATTGTGGTGGTCTAGTGGTACAGCGCTCGAATTCGGACCTCGGTAAGCATGGGTTCCAATCCCATCACTGGCACTAAAATGCGGGCCCACGTTTGGTTTCGCTAAAATGTTCACTGCTGAAAGATGTTTCTTGTAAAACATTCGAAGTAGAAAACACAAAATTAAAATTTTAAAAATAAATTAATTAATTAAATAAAAAGTGCTTATAAAGTTTCAATTGCAGCAAGTACATCTTTCTGGTTGTACCACTTTTTAATTATATTTATGCATTATAATTCATTTTGTAAATCGTTCCCCCTTTTGTTTGTTTAGTCATAACACCGACTTCACAAAGCAATAATTGTCAGTCAATCACTTCTTTTTCTGGACATCAAACGCTTGTGACAAACTTGAAAGGAGTTGATCATGCATGTATAAATAATAAATTTTATTACTTGATTATTGGTCAATATAAAATGTCATTATAATATTTGGGTTTTGAAAAGTCGTCTTTGAGGTTAATGCTAAAATTCCCACATTTTAATTTACTACTTTTATCTATCAACAAAACAGTAATTTTGTGTTGTTATTAATAGAATGTTTGGTTGTAAAGAAACGAAATAAATAACACAAATAAATAAACACATAAATGCAAACTGTTGTCAAAATATATAAATCAGGTAAAATAATATATCATCTTGTCGCTATTAGTTTAAGCGTTCCAAATAATAATAATATTACCTTATTTTTTAAATTGTATGAGTAAATAAAATTATTGTAAATTTAATAAGTATCAAGTTGAACATAACATATTAAATAAGTTATTAATGTTTTTTTCAATTTTTTATATTCCGATTTAGAGTAAAAAACTTCAGCTACGCAATTTTCAATGTAGCGTAAAGTGAGAAAAGTTATGATAGATTGAAATTATTTTTTTATTAAATGATTATTTACCAAATGCATATTAAATATGCAAAGTTTTGTTTACTTTAAACAAACATACAATGATGGTTGATTGAAACTATGATTAATCAATGGGGCAAAAAATTTTAAGTATTATTTGTTATAAATGTTTTTTTCTCATAATTAGTTAAATCACGTGTTCGACTTCTTGCATTAATATCTCATAAAACCTAAATGTCGTTAAATTATTTCTTAATTTTAAATTTGAATAAATTTTTAAAAATTTATAATTTCTGTCAGAAATAACTCAAATTTATATATATATATATATATATATATATATATATATATATATATATATATATATATATATATATATATATATATATATATATATATATATGTACAACTCTCACAACAATTACTGCAAAAAAGTGATTATTTAACTAAAACCATTCCATCAACTACATAGCATACAAGAGAAACGTCACTTTGATTATAAAATATACAATACTATATAATAATTGAAAAAAACTATAATTATATACACATATATATTGTAAGTAAAAAAAATTGTTTAAAATATCAACTGGTGCAAAATCGAAAATGGGGTAAAATTACTAACATGATTTATAAAGACAACTATTGACAAAAATACGGATTACATGCAATTTTTTTAGTTACCAAATAATTAAAGACATTAGAAAATTCAAAAATTCAATAATCTATGTGATCGCCTTTTTTGAACAACCTGATCCAGGCGTTTTGGAATGCTGTCGATAATAGTGTTCATATATTCTTGTTTCATCTCATATTAAACAACAAACCAAATACGTTCACATAAATCCTCAATTTCAGTATGCTTATTGATGTTGCACTTTAGCATACTAAAACATTTTCAATAACATTTATATTCGAGCTGTTAGGTGGTAATTGAGTGAAAGTTAGTTTTTCTGATTTTCGCCCCTAAATAAAAATAAGGATAATAACTTTTAATATTTTAAATAAAAATTTTAAACAAATTGAATTTATTATTTACGTTTAACTTTGAGATTCCGCTCATACGCTCATTTCTGCTTTATTATTGCATTGTTTGTAAAATGGACAGTAGTGATAAAAATGTTTTCATTTTACCGAAAATGAATTTCGTGTTATCAAAGAATTAAAAAATAAAGGATTTTCGTCAAAAGAGTTAGCGAATTTATATAAAGTTAACCTTCCGACAATTTATCGGATTATTAATTGTCAAAAAACACGAAATTATGATAATATTGGAAGAAAACGTGTAACAAGCAATACGGATAATCAGAAAATTTTTATAGAATTTTAAAAAATTATAATAAACCTATTTTAGAAACTAAAAAAATAGTTTAAACAATTTCACTTATTCGACAATAAGAAACGAGCAATTGAATCTGGTTTAACTCTACAATCACCAAAGATTAAGCCATTTATTACCAAAAAACAAAAGGATGGTAGATTGGCCTTTTGTAAACTATGGAGTGAACGACACCTTTGTTATTGGCATTCCGTATACTTTGCCTATAAAACAATGATTCAGGACGAACCATTTGGCCTTAAAAACAAAGTGTTGTGTGGGTCGAGTTTTTAAAAACATTCACTCCCGGTTGCTAGAAAAAAAATCTTCCTCGACAAGTAATGTACTGGTTTGGCATTAAGTATAATCAACCTATCAAATGGAGAATTATATCTGATAACTTAAATAGTGAAAAATTTGTTTTAGTTATGAAGGATGTTTTTCATTATAAAATGCTGCACGCTTACACCGGGGTTACTACTATTTTTGAGGACAATGCTCCATGTCATACGTCCAAAAAGGTAACGTCATATTTATCTAAGTTCACTTTATTTATTTTTTTTTTACGTTTATTATTTTTAATATTTTACGAAAAACATCTTTCAGTAGTGGACATTTTAGCGAAGCCAAATGTGGGCCCGCATTTTGGTGCCAGTAATGGAATTTAAACCCATGCCCGCTGAGGTCTAAACTTGAGCGCTGTACCATATATATATATATATATATATATATATATATATATATATATATATATATATATATATATATATATATATATATATATATATATATATATATATATATATATATATAACTCCTCCTAGTGAGGATCAGAAATGAACCGATCTAGCCAGTTCCAAACCTGGATAAAAAAGGGTTTGAGTCAGGAAGGGCATCCAGCAGTAAAACTTATGCCAAAACACTAAAATGGTCAAAATGTTTCAAAATGGTTCGATAAACGATAGGGCGTTCCCCATAAGCGACGCGCATGACCGTTGCCTGAGTCATGTGATAAATCAGCGAAGGCAACCTGAAAACGGAAGAGCCAGATTAAAAACGTTGATCTAAAGGAGATGTATAAAAGAGAAGTTAAAAGTGGGCACCTTAAACATTGGATCGTTAACAGGTAAAGGAAGAGAAATTGCTGAACTAATAGATAGAAGAAAGCTGAACATATGCTTCCAAGAGACGAGATGGAAGGGTAAGAAAACGAAATAGTTGACCAGAGGATACAAACTGCTGTACAATGGGGACTCAGGAAGGAATAAAGTAGTTATCATCTTATCAAGCAAGACAAGAGAGAACCTAGTAGAAGTAAAAAGGTTCAGCGAGAAATAATGGTGAAACTGAATATAGGTGGTTCGTACATTAATATTATTAGTGTATACATGCTGGACATGAGGAAGAAGTAAAAGATAAATTCTGGTTACACCTTGAGGAAATACTTCGCAACATTCCTCTGACAAAGAAAATAATTTAAAGCATTGGGTTTCTTTATAATTCCAAACAAAAATAATAAAAAACGTAAACTGTGAGATGAATTCATTTCGTATATTCTCTTCAGTCACAAACATATAAAGAATCAGTATATATACAAAATATATATAAAAATATATATATATATATATATATAAAATTATATGATGTAATTAACTTAACATTTATAACTATACATACATACACATATGCAACATGCATATGTTAAGTCCACGTTAAATTTAATGAAGTTACAAATAATACAAAATAATACTTGGGGCTAGTTTAAACGGACATGTAGAACAGTCTAGAAAAAGTGTTGAGTGATGCCACGGCGAATGGAGAATTGGAGATACAAATGAGGATGGCAAAAATTTTTTAGAGTGTATGGTCTCATAAGACATGATTCTCATTAACACATTCTTCAAGAAAGAAAAAAACCAAATGGATACATATCAAAACGGTGAAAGACAAAACCAAGTAAACTTTCTAGTAACGAGGAGAACATATATAAAGTGAGTAAGAGACTGCAGTGGTAAATGGAGAAGAAGTTGCCACTCAACCCAGGTTGGTGCTAATAAAAATGAGTTTTAAAAACAAACAAAAGAAGGTGACGGAGATTCGGGAGAAACAAATAAAATGGTAGAAATTAAAGGAGACCAACCTGACTAAACAATTTAAAAACGAGGTCATATAGAACTGTAAGTCCTCAGAAGGAGTGCAGGAGTGGTGTACATTAAACAGCAAAGTAATTACCAAAACAACTGAGAAGGTTCTAAGGTTAAGACCTGCAGTCAAAGAATCTTGGTGGTGGAATGTGGAAGTTTAGTAAGCGGTCAAAGATAAGAAGATTAAAAAGAAAATATAGACCTAAATGGATTGGAAACTGACAAGTTGAAATATCAACAAGCAAAGAGGGTAGATAAAAGAGCGGTAACAGTGGCAAAAGCAAAAGCGTGGGATGAAATGTTTGCTGACCTGGAGACACCTGAAAGAGAGAAGAGGTTGTTTAGTGTTGCTAAAGTCAAAAATAAAGCCTCAAAAGATCTGACACACATTAAACAATTAAAAGATGGAAGCATATTTTGAAACACTGTTAAATGAAGAAAATTTTAGAGTAGTGATTGAAAACTGGACACCTAATTAGGCATAACACAATAAATATCTCAGGAATAAGTAATTAAAGGAGTAAGTAAGATAAAGAATAGAAAAGCTTTAGGACCAGACAGAATACCTATTGAAGCTTGGAAATGTTTAGGAACTATGGAATTAACAGATTAACTTAACTGTTAAATTTAATATGGAAAGAAGAGAAAATGCCTGACGAGTGGAGAAAAAGTGTTATCACGCCAATTTACAAGGAAAAGGGAGATGTTTAAAACTGTGGTAACTATAGGGGTATTAAGCTTATACTACTTTGGGAAAAAATTATTAATCGAAGAATCCGCAAAGAAACAGACATTGAAGAAGAACAATTTGGAATTCTGCCTGGACGTATTACAACGTAGAGTATTAAGAAATTCCAAGAAGGAAAACTGAATTCAATAGAAATAAAAATGTTTCGATGGTCGTTGAAAGTGTTCAAATTAGACAGAATAGAAAATGAAGTGGTTAGAGGAAAACTGAAAGTTATCAAAGCTCATAAGAAAATTTAAGGAAAAAGGTTAAGGTGGTACGGCCATATTCTACATAGAGAAGAAAACAACGTTACAAGGCGAATAATGGCATTGGAAATGGAAGGTAAAAGAAACCGTGGCAGACTAAAGAGAAGATGGTTGAATTGTATGAAAGCCGATATGAAAGAGAAGGGACTAACAAAAATTAACGCTACAAACAGAACCAAATAAAGAATGCTGACCAGAAACAGCAACTCTTCATAAAAGAGGGAAACGCTGTAAAGAAAAAAGAAGAAGAATATATATATATATATATATAAACAGCTTATAAAAGAGTTAATATCGTACAACTGTAAATTACCCAAAAAACTATCTAAAAGTTTGTTTGTAGAAACATTTAATTTAAAAAGTATTTAAATGGATTTTATTAAATACTCTAATTATTGTATTTCCAATTTTGTTAATTTCTATTAAAAAATACAAAAATACTTTATTGTGAAAACATGTTTTGGAATATTAAAAGTAATAAAATTCTGCAATGTATCCAACAAATAGACAATAATTTAAAACGCATTTACTTAAGCAATAAACAATTTTTATATTTCTAACTCAAAGTTATAACGTTTTTAAGTCATATTTTCGTTTTTTATTGCTATTAAAAACGTTTTTTTAACAATAAACACTAAAAATGTTCTATTTATTATTGCGTAAATGTACAATGAAAAACAAAAATAATGGTATTACTAAAACAATTAATCGTTTACAAATATAAATTTTAATTCAGTTATTTTAGTTAATTCTAAGAATGATAATAATAATAATAATAATAATAATAATAATGTAATTTTAAGAAAACTTTTATTATTGTTCCTAATAACGTATTTATTCCATATATTAATTCTGTATATTAATAAATAATACAATTCTTATTTTATATCCCACACACTAACAAAATATATTGAAAGGCGTTAAAATGAATGTTTCAATTTTACAGCCAGTAAATTTAATTGAAATTTCTTTGATAATCCTTTTTCCAATGTTTGCATAATTTTTTTAAGTAATTAAGATATAAATAACGATTGTATTTTATTTAAAGCACAAATTATTTGACTTATATAAACAAATATTTACCCCACACATAACTAAATTTAAATAAAATGTAGCAATGCGACACATTTTATTAGTAAAGTAAAGGTTTATTATCTAAATTTATTACAAAAAAAAAACAATATTTGGCAAATGAATCTTTAAAGCAGTTATGTGGGACTTCTTTATTTAGTAGCTTTGGAACCTCTTTATGTGTAAGTGTGATTTCCAGACCTTCACCACTCATATTACAAGAACTAAATTGGGTCCCGTTATTAAACTTTAATTTTTTATTTATTTTGTTTTAGCTTAAGAGATTTTATAATTAAAAATATTAGTGTCTTGGAATTTTTGGATAATTAGCATTTAAATAAGTAAATGGTATTGGTCACACTTAAAATTGATGTGCATATTAAATTCATTACATAAAACAATTACTCAACAATAATTTCAAACAAAATGATTATTTCTTTACATAATTTTACAAGTGTTTACATAATCTAGCACACGTTACTGTGTATCTTTAATTTATATTAAATTACTTTTGAAATTCTGTATGTATATAAAATTTAAAATAAATAGTAATGTTAAAATATTTAAAAAAAACGTTTAAAAACTTGACCCCCCATTTCTGTTTTATCTACCTGTCAGACTTTTAATTTGACCCTTTAAATTAATAGTAGAAACTTTTTCTTAATTACCAAAAGTACGAACAAATAAAAAATCAAAATTTTGGTTTGTCTAATAAACAAATTGCAGTTTATTACCGATAAATACTAGGACTATATACAGAATTTTAAAAAATTATACACGTCCAAGAACAGCAGAAACTGGATCTGCATTGTTGACAAGTAAACGGGATGATTTGATTGTAGTTACCTTGTAACAGAATAAAACCGATTAAACAAATACAAAAAGAAGAAGCAATTATCCGCAAAAGGATTAAAATCTGCCAATCTGCAGTTGAAGAAAACATTTTAAATGTTCCTTTAACAACAGAACATGGAAAAAAGTGTGTTTTTTGAGATCGCTTTTTAACTGATGAGTGTGCTTTCAAGTACGAATCATGGTCAGTGCAGTCCAACGTTATTTGTGGTCCCGATATTTCTCAAAACTAGAATTGCATTGTCAAAAATGTTGCGCATCTATCATGTCTTGATAGATATTATAGAATTAAGTACGTACAAATACAAAAATGGAATAAAAAGTAACCATTTAAACAACTCAGAATTTGTAACTATTTTTAAAAAATTTTTAAGAATTTATCAAAATGCTTCAGAGTATTTAGTGATTGTTTAAAATAATGTTCCAGTGCATACGTCGAAAAACGTAATGTGCTTTTATTTATAATTTAAAATTAACGCATTTTCTATTGTTCAGATTAAAGATTTTTTAAATAATAAGAAATTGAGCTCGATTTAGTTACCTCCATACGGTCAGAATCTCAATGTAGTTAAAAAACGTTTCTAGTTATCTTTATATATAATGCAATTTATTTTTAAACAAATAATGTAGTAGTATTTTTATCTTCTAAAAATGTATAAATTTTGAGTTTTTGTCTAAGCGATAATTTGGTACTCCTATTTATAAAAAACCTTATCGTTTTTTATTATTAGTATTGCTAAAGTGAAGTTTAAGGATTATTTCAGAAAAATGTTGATGTGCCTAAGTGATGTGAAGAAAGTCAATCAACTTCGATGTGTTCATTTTGACAGGACCTCATCCATATACTGTACTAAGGCACTTACAGTAGATGTATTATTGATTAGATTCCGTAATGTTAGTTGATTGTATTAAGCACATCTGCGTTTCACTGAAACATTTTTCTAGCATTACTTTTAGCGATAATGATAAAAAATCAAATAAAAACCAATGTTTTCCACCAATATCACTACAAAATTCTCATTTAGACCAAAAACAAGAATTTTTGAAAAAGTAAAGACAAGTGAATTATCTGTTTAAAAATAAATTAGATAATTAAATATGCATACATATGTAAAAATTAGACAATAAAAGCTATACATTTTTATTATTTTAAGTAATTTTATTATTTTCCTTTAATTTCGTTTATTTAGACCACAGATTTATTCCAAATATCGATCTGATGTGTAATTTTATTATTATAATAATAATAATAATTATTATTATTATTATTATTATATATTATACAAAACCCTTTTGCTTTAAAAATAAGCATGGGGCAATAACACAACAATTACAGGAAAATAACAACAACAACAACAAAGTCTCGTTGGCATTAAAGATTCTGGCTTTCACTTAATCCTGTCATCTGTGTAACTCCGTCATCCAGATAGGTGCAATTACTTCTTTGCCGGAATGGCGTCCTCTTGATTGTTTCCGTAGCAGTATAATTCTTTTACAGAAGCCATGTTGCTAACCTTGTGCTCAAACTCTCCTCCATTATCTAGACTTGAGACTAGCTAAATTGAATCATTTCTAATCCAAAACTATACATGTATTTGTAAAAACGTACAATAGTAAATTAATTCTAATAATTAATGTTGCTATCCAAACTATATATATATATATATATATATATATATATATATATATATATATATATATATATATATATATATATATATAACAAAATAAGTATTTATTAATAAATTATTTCAATCTATTGTAATCGTTTCAGTTCTATGCTATCGTTCAACTTAGAACCATTACCACTTTCTAACTGCCCAGTTTTGCATTATCTGGATTTTCATTTATTTTTCTATTAATGAGTACGTCTTATTACAAAAGTGTCACCAAAATCAAATGGTATATATTTAAATTTATTTAACTATTTGTGGTTTTTGTAAAATAAAATAACAAATTGTCTAATGACTAAATGGACATGGTCCACTGCTTTGGTTCCATTACCGATTTATATACCAAGTGATTTTTTTTTCAAACATCCTTATCTCATTTATCAACAAATAATTAATTAGCTAATTTATTTACTTATGTTCTAAATTTTTTTTATTTCAAAATTAAACAAATAAAGCTTTTTATACTTGACAATTTACTACTAAAAATAAATTAATTATTAAACTTAAATGTCTGATTAAAATATTTAGTATTTTTAATTAATGAATTAATAATAATAGCAACATTAATAATAATAATAATAGTATTTCAAACTTTTACCAAAAATACAGAATGATTGCACTGGTATCCTGTGGTAGGAGTAATGTTCTACACTTGCTGTGCAATTTTTTATTAATTAAAAAAATTAAATTATCATGTTTAAAAAAATTAACCTTTTTGTTTTTTAATTTAAAATACAAAATTAACGATGTTACTGCTATTGCTACAGCCCCATATGGAAGTGAAACATGAAAAGGAACAGACAAGTTTTACAAAATGCCGAATGTTTTGTCGCCAATGTTTCTAGAAGCATTTTAAAAATTACTTTTTGTAATCAAGTTTCTAACAGTAAAATTATAAAAATTGGCATTCGTCTACCATTATGATCACGATCCGAAAGACCATCAAACTAACAAAAGAAAAATTGATTGATTTCAATAACTCCACCAGGAAAAAACCTAATTAAAATGAATACCACGTGAAATAAAATGGACACTTTAACAAAAGTGAAAATACATGGTTTTCAAAGCAAAGGGTTTGTAATAATAATATTTAAAATATATATTCCATCTTATATATTGAAAGTATTTCCCATTATATTTATAAGTTAATAAAATTATCAATTAATTATACCTTAAAAATTATTGTAGTGCATTAGAAAGAACAAAAAAATTGATGTTATCTAACTTTTTAACATTCTTAACTGTTAAAAGATATTTAAAATTAGTTATAATTTTACTGGGTAATGTAAATTTTTTAACAGATAAATTGACTCTTATTCTCACTATTCCTACTGTTTTGCACAGATTTGAAATTTATATTGAAGGTTTTTATTTCCTACTTATGTCAAATTTTTCCAAAATTATTGCAATTAACATACTCCAATTTTTTTTAATTTAAGTGTAAAATGAAATTGGTTATATCGCCGAAGTTTTGTATTTTTTTCCAAAATTAAAACATACGTTATTTTGTTTGTGAGTAGTAAGGTTGCATGGAATAAATATATAGTAGTCGAAATACCCCTTAATATGCATTTTCAGTTTCTTTAGTGTTGGTAATCAATTTTCTTAATTTTAAATTCACAAAACCACCAAATATATTATTTTAAAAGCTAAATTAAAAATGCCTTCTACAGTATTATATTAACCCAAGCAGCTCAAAGAAATAATAAAAAACACTGCCCAAATTGTCGAAATTATGAAGTTTGTTAATTTAATATATTTAGATATTTTTCTTATTATAATTTAATTTTCTATCAAATTCCGTACATCTTCGAGTTTAATAAGTAGTAGTATGACGCTTTTTATAACAGTAAAAGTATATAATCAACTAAAATCACATTTACGACGTTTCTTAATAAACATTACTAAAGATATATACTAGTCAAAGTTGAATATATCATGATACAATCATCTTTACATCTGTTTTGTTACATACTGCACTCACGAAATATATATATATATATATATATATATATATATATATTGTAAATGTAAAATTATTTATATGAAAGATGAATTAAAAAATCGCATATATTTAAAAAAGCAAATAGTTTAACTGCTTATTAATAAATAAATACACAAAATATTTTTTATAATTTAGTACCTAAACATAATCAATAAAAATTATCTTTTAATCAATAAGAATTATTTATGTAACTATATCATAAATAAACAAAACCAACCTTGTGAATTTTTGTTACATTTGGCGAAAATTATATATCCTATTATAAATAAAACCCGTTTATACCCATCATTATCAAAACTCATTTTATTGTAAAAACAGCTCATCACAAAATTGCTTAACCGTTGTAAGTTCTGGTAGATGGAATGTATCAAAATTTTATTTTGGAACAAAACTAGCATATTAATTCTCACAAACACCAACCATTTACATTTTGGTTTTTGTTTTCAAAACTGTACGAAAAACACGTTTTAAAATCAGATCAAACTGAATGGGCACCCGTATTTACACTGACGAATGTGGGACTTCAACCTAAGGTCACCAATCTGGCGTTTTACCGATTGTGATAGCCGGGACCAATTCCAGTTTACATTTTTCTTAAATTATGAAAATCCACAAACAAAACAAATGAGCAGTTTTGTAAAATGCGAATTCAATTAGACAATAAAGTGGTTTGGATACAAAATTAAACACTGAAAATGGTAAATGCTACAGGCAGAAAAATGTCAGTAGAATCACATGACAGTAGATAAATTTCGCACATTAAGTATTCAAAGCATTGTGTATATAATTTATATTTTGTTTTGTTGCTTGTCGCAACTACTGCTGATTATATATTCTGCAACTGTGTCTATTTTTGTGTGCTTTGAGTTATTCTGCTAAGACCATAATAATACTCACAATTAATGATTACATTTTCAAGTCATGTACACATTTGTTAAACTAATCAATAAAACAATCCTTAAAATGCATATATATATATATATATATATATATATATATATATATATATATATATATATATATATATATATATATCCGACAATGTACATTTCGTAACTCAAACTGTATTTACAAGCTACTTACAATATAAAAAATTGCAGTCCACATATGTATAACGTAAAAATATGAATAGATTAAGATACATTATAGCAAGTAGATAGTGAAAAACAAATCGCTTTGTATACAATTACAAAAATGCATCTTTAAACCAGATCCAACAATAGATCGAAAAACATTGTTTTAACAAAAACATTTCTTTATTTATCCAAGTGTACAATCAGTATTTAAATATGTCAAACATTTCAAAATTGAAACCAAGTAAAACGAAAATATCAGAATAAGAAATAAGTTAACAATTGGTTAATCTAATACAATGGTACCGCTTATCCTCAAATTCAAACATAGCTAATGACAACGTGCATTTAATGGTAATAAGATCAAAAGCTCATTAAAAATTCATTTGGAGGCAAATAATACATATACTTCCATAACAATTCAATCAAACGCAGATTGTTCTGTTTACAACTCCCTACCTGACGACTTCCTTGTCACCTAATAATCTATACAATTGTTCTAATCATTCCACTTGACCTAATTACAGTTTGAAACACCAAATAAGGATTTTCAAACGTTTGACACACACGTACACAGGCATACATACAATGCAAATGCAAACACTAAGCCGTATCAACTGACATATATGTGTTAGTGTGCGCAGATCATTATATCGTCAACTAAATGCAAAACTTTTACAAATTTTCAAAACTGCCACAACAGCACGGATTAGTGAGACTAGATGTTCGAAAGCAATGGCAAAAAAAACAGGCAGGAGGCGTAAACAAACAAGACATGCATATAGAGGAGCAAATATGAATGCTAGACTTGGTTGAAATTGGAGGGAAATGGAAAATTGTGGGAGGCAGCAACGTGGGACAGACGAAAAAAACAAAAACAACAAAAATTAGCCGTCCTCATCATGGTAAACAATATCAGATTAAACTATGTATACATAATTGTACATACATACACACCTACTGAAAATAATCAAATTGGGCAACCTCAAGGTGCACATACAATCAACAAGAGTATGTGCAATAATCTGCTTCTTTGTCAAATCTATGATTATACTTTATTTTAGTTTAACATGAACTGTTAAAAACTGATTAATGATATGCATGTATAAAAAATAAGTCATCATCATGATACCCATAAACCGTACACCCCGATATAGATGTTCATAAACGTGAAAAATAATTCAAAACAAGAACAAAATCATCATCATCATCATCATCATTGTAAACCAGCTAATAAAAATTCATAAAAAATAATCTTCAATCTTATGGAATAACTTGGAATGCATAGGTGAATGTAAAATGACATTTGGAAAATCTGAAATCATGTCCTTCAGATTTTAAAATATTAAAAACCTAATAAACACAATTCAAAATTCTCTCTCTCTCTCTCTCAATCGTGATATACATATATGACAAGGTCATTGTCAAGTTAGCAATGTTCCCGTCGTGAGGACAAAAGTAACGTATTGGATCGGCCAATGACGCGCACAGACGACGGAATCGAACTGTAAAAATCCGCTTCTCCGTCGTCGTCATCATCGTCATAATCTGGACTGGCCAAATTGGTCGAATTGCCAAACAAAACTGACGTTTGCGAAGCAGCTGTGCCAAGCGTCTCTTGGGAAGCGCGAGGAGCTGTTACGTCGAGAGGCGAAAATGCCAAACTAAACCGGTGATCGTTTAATCTGGCATTTGGATTGGCTTGACTGTTTGATGGAGTACACAATAAATCTGAGTGCAGAACATGAAAACATGGAATTTTGTCAATTATGTTACTATATATATATATATATACAGCCCTTGAATAAATTAGTGTTGAAAATTCAAAAAAAATTAATCTAAATTAATTTATCATCTTTTAATGTATTTCTGTAAAAACAATTATTATGAATCTAAAATAATGTTAAATATTTAATGGTTGATTTATATTTACTTAGAAATACTTATTTAAAAATGCCGAGTTGGCCTAAAAAGCATATTTTAAAAACAACACCTATATAAATGGAATAACTACTAAACGTAATTAACATCTTTTTAATAATAATTAATAATTTTTTAATTAATTTGTTTGAAATAATTATTCAAAAATGCATTTTAATACCTTAAGTTTACGTTTCTACATCACAAAATTTGTTTTATTACCTCATAAAAAAATTTAAATCAAAATTAAAAAACACTACTTTATATTAAAAAATAGCTAATTATTTTTTTAATATTTCAATATTGAATAAGTATTTTTAAAAGTGTTTATACTCAAAAGTTACCATAGTTACCAAAATTTTGAAATAATTTAAAAACCGATTTTTTGTGTAATGTTACTTTGAAAACGTTACTTCGGTTTTTAATTTTAAATATTGATTTGTTGTTAAATTTAAGTTAAAGAGTAATATTTGCATACGAATTAAAAATTAGAAATACAGTGTATCTTGTTAAAACGATTTAAAAATTATAATGTTTTTAATAATATTTTAGGTATTTTCTTAAAGATATTAAAAATCTATTTTTTTGTTTAAAAAAAGTATTTAACTTCAAAATAATAAAATATATTAAATTATAAAATATAATTAACACAAATATAGTTATTTGCTACCTAGGACAGAACATATTACATATTATATCTTCTTTATCACAGGAAGTTTAGTTAATTTTTTATTACAAAATAAAAACACCAAAATTATATTGTAATAGTAAAATAAAAAATTTTTGATACTAATTACTTTTAATTGTAGCTAAGAAGACACTGAATTAAAAGGATTAATACGTTGTTTAATAAAATACGTTGCTGTGTATAAACATTTTTGTACAAACTTAAAATTTTATAGTTGGAACAATATACATAGGCAACAAATATTAAATTGGTTGTATAAAAAGTATTAAATAACCCTTATATAAAAAATTATATTAACCAATTTAAACAGTGGTCTATTTCTAGTAAAATGTATCAATATTTTTTAAGTTAAAATGTATTTTGCTTATGCCAGTGTTACAATTGTTTATAAAAATAATAATACGTATTGTAATTTTACAAAATTAATTGCAATTGTATTTAAACTTATTTTGTTTAGATAAAAAACTTAATTTAACCATAACACGGGCTAAAATAAAAATAATTATATTTTTGAAAATCGCTATTTAATAGTTCTACTATTAATCTTATTTTTTGTGTAATGAAACTTAACATGTATAAGCATATTTAAATCAAAAAAATATATTTCTAAACTAACTTTTTGTTAAAATTTAGATTACATAAAACTATATCAGCATTTTAACCAAAAGTATACCAAAACACCTAAGCCAAGTGGTTACAATCATGAGTCACCTCATTTATTATTAAATATTTTATAGTAAATTATACATAAAACAATGTATTAACCCAAAAAATTAGATACGTTTTGCATTTTAAAATATATTAGAAGTCATATTTTATGTTGGTAATTTTACGCAATCTTAGATTATGAATCAGTTAATGTTTTATGTATTTTTTTATTAGTTACAATATATATATATATATATATATAATTATACTTGTATTTTAACTATCACAAAATATAATATTGTACATAATATTGTACGTTTTATAATTAAAATGACGTCTTTATTGCATGTGATTGTTATAAATGTTTTAGTTTAATAACTACGTTTTCAACACTAATTAGTTTAGGAGTTGTATATATAAACATGTTATACATATACAGGGGCTAAAATAGGAGCTGTCAAAATTAGCATATTGAAATTGATTGACTTTCCTTACATCACTTAAGCATATTAGGCACATCAACATTTTACTAAAATAAGCATTAAACATCACATTAGCAATATCAATATTCAAAACACTAAAAATATTTTCTTTTTTGCAAATAGCATTATCAAATTTACGCTTAGACCAAAAACCCAGAATTTACACATTTCGACAACATGAAAAAACTACTACATTATTTGCTTAAAAATAAATTATATTATGAAATATGTACACATATATAAAGCAGACATCACCAATTGTCCAAAATTAATAATTCAGGGGATAGCCATGCTTTTTTATAACTTCCTTTAACCGTTTTGGATACGAATCGACCAAATTATTGATATAATCCTGTGGAATTCGATTGTCGTACACATAATTGATTTTTTCCATGAGTGTACCTCGATTTTCCGTCTTATTCACCTCTCGTTTAAGATAACTGAAAAAAATTTCATTTACATTGAGATTTGGGCTATATGGAGGCAATTGAACAAAGCTCAGCGTTTTGCTATTTAAAGAATCCTTGGTCTAAACAATAAAAAAATCCGATAATTTTTAGATTATGATAAAAACCAAGTTACCTATTGCGATGTATGCACCGCCAAATGCCCTGAAGCCCTTTGTTGTAGTTTAGACTTGAAAAATTCTTTGAAAATAGCTACAAATTCTGAGCTGTTTACATGACTACTTGTTTCGCTCCATTTTGGTAGTTGCCTGTACTTAATTCCAAAATATCCATGAAGACATGATGGATGTACAACTTTTTTAACAATACAATTGTTGTCTTGAAGAAAATCGGGACCACAGATGATCGTGGACTGCACTGCCCATGGTTCATATTTCAAAGCACACTCGTCTATGAAAAACACCGATCTCCAAAAACATAATGGACGGTCTTCATACGTTTTGGCAAATTCCACACGTTTTCTTCTATGTTCTGCAGTTAAAAGAAACTTTTTTTCGCGTTTTCCTTAACTGCAGATTAGCCGATTTCATCCGATTACGAATAAGTGAATATGAAAAATTGGGTACTTCTTCGTTTTGTATTTGTTGGATAGGCTTTATTCTGTTTCTTTTTAGTTTGGTGATAATAAAAGTATCATCTCGTTTGCTCGTTGATGGTGCAGGTCCTGTTCCTGCTGTTCTTGGACGTGTATAATCCTTTAACACACAGTATACAGTTCTTGTAGTTATATAAAATAAATCCGTTATTTGTTCAACAGTCAAACCCATATTATTACTTTTTTTGATTTGTTCGTAATTTATAACACTTAAAAAATAGCTTCCAGTATTTAAACTCATTGTAATCACACTATATATATGTTCAAAATTGTGCCAAGGTCAAGAGTTCAAGTTTAATGTTAGATAGGTTAATAAAACAAAAATAAAAGGTAAAGTAATTAAAAATATTCTTTGATCTTTTCACACCATAATTAATGTTAAATTTTCCATACATATAAAATATAAAAACTGATCAATTTTTTTTATATATAGTGTATGAAGTGACGTGTGCTGGGTTATGTAAACACTTATAAAATTATGTAAAGAACAATTTATTTTTTTTTTGAAATTTTTGTTGCGTAATCATTTTATGTTATTAACTTAATATGTATATAATTTTTAAGTGTAACTATTACCATTTACCCACTTGAATGCAATTTATCCAAAAATTCCAAGGCACTTAACCATTTATAATTATAAAAAAGTGAATAAACAATTAACTTTAAGTATTGATAGTCCATATTATTTTAGCATAATTACTTTGTTCAAAAAAATATAACTTTCAAGTTAAAACAGCAAAAATTGAAAACTAAGAGTTTACTGACAAGTACCATTTTAGACCCTGTATATATATATATATATATATATATATATATATATATATAGTGGTAGAGTGGCTCATTGGTAAAAGTTCAGACCCATAGATCAATGGTTCAAATCCTGGTGATCACCATCTTTTTAGATTTATCATCACCATCATCGGGGATAAACACCCCCCATCGGTCATTACCGCATGCAAAATATCAACTTTTAAAACGTTCACTTAATGAACGATACTTGAGGTATGTTGACGTTAAATGTCAATTCGATCCCAAATTAAATCTCTCCAATTATATCTATAAACAACAGCCAGTTGCCTAATTAAGTAATTCGTTTTAACCTTATCATAAATCAAAGGACCGAGGTCGCGTGCTACAATGCCCGTCCAAATTATTTGTTGGTCACCCGGTTTTTTTACCATCCGGGTAATGGTTGGGCTTCCGTAGCTATCATGGTTGGATGAGTTGGCAATCTTCGAAGAATATGGCCAATACACTTTTAGACAATCTAACAGTATTACAATATAGGACCAACTTATAGTAATCCTGTTGGTTCTACATTACTTCAACCCAAAAAAAAGAATAAATTGTAAAATCCGGTACATAAATTTAATTTTGGCTTTTAATACAAACGTCAGTACATATGATTTACTTTTTTCAGCACTGTTGTCACTTTAGAAACCACCATTGCGAAAAATGATGGGTACTAGGTACACTTCAATAATTTTTCTGTTAATGGTGTAATGCTGCATTGCAATAAAGTTCTCATGGTAGAATTGCAAATTCTAATCCTGAGTGTTGATAACATTAGTGATCGTGTCCCATTATGATTTCACCTTGGTTGTAAATAAACGCCAACCTAGTACTGTTTTTAATCAATCACGCAATTCAATTGTAATTATGTTGAGAGTAGAAACACCATGTACATATTAATAAATACATCAACCCAAAAACAACTAAAACAAAGATTCTGATCACATTACTTATCATTGTATAACAAAAAATGCATGCATAACCAACGTTTAAATGTTTGGTTGTGAAAAAATGGTGTGCATTGAAACTAACTTTATAACACAATTAACCTTCTTATTTATCTTCTAGGAAAATTTTAGGAAAAAATAAATAACAGAACAACTGGATCGACTAGTTGGTAACAAAGTTCTACCTTTCCAAGATTCCGAAACATGTTCAACAATCACTCTCCTTTATTTTAAAAAATATCCTCTTGGTGATAACACTATTCATGATCGCCTAATTTTCCCTTATAGTAAACTCCCTTAACAGAATAATTGGTAAAAATTCAAACTCGACTGATCTGGATGAGCTCAGTTTTTCCATCTAATCGCTTCCCATAAAGGCTTAAAAAATCCAACAGTACTACAATCAAAATTAAATATCAATGTGGAATAAACTAGTAGTGTAATAAGTTCTACCCGATGGAAAAGCCAGTAATTAGATTTTTATTCAAAAATTCACTCAAGGTCAAATTGACGAAGAAAGGTGATGGGCAAAAAACACTCTCAATTTTAAAAAACAAAAGCTTTTTTATTATTCTTTTATAGAATTCGTTATTTTAAATCTAATACTAAACATTTTGTTTTTAAAATAATTTATTCATTATATGTAAATGCTATTTCGTACGCGTTTTTAGGTAAACACTCATATTTATATTAAGAAATAATTAAAATATGTAATTATAGTAGTGTAATTATTCTAGTTTAATATTTTTTTTATAAATTTCAATCATAAGTATCGTTAACCTAACACTCAAATACTATTAATTCAACAGTTCCAAAAACATAACTTGTTTATAAACTAATTAATTCATAAATTAATCATGTATAACATTCATTGTAATTGATCACGTAGTCACATCTTCATTATTTCTATATTTTTACCACATATTAAAAGATTAACTTTGAAGACATAACAAACGTAGAAGAATAAAGAAGTTTCTTGACTAGTAAACGGCATCCTTGTGACAGCGCCACTATTGACAAAGCCGTCTAAATTTGTGTCAGGGTTATCACCCTCAGTCCAACGGTTACGTATGGTATATATGCATCTTAAGAAATCTTTAAAGTACCCCGAGTGTATGCTTGCACCCACCCGCCGTAGTGGAAGCCCAATTATACTGCCATGCATTCGATCCCTGCTGTTATTAGTCTAGATGCTCATGGGTAACTAGTCCAGGGTGCACCACATGGAGGATGAACAATCAGGAACATCACCATCATTGGCAATTGAGACTTTATAAGCATTACTCGAATTCTCAGGATCATTAGCGTCCCAAAGGTTTAAGTTATTGTGTATTTACTTTATTAAAAAAGGAAATACCATTAATTAAGGTCTAGAGAAGTACTGAGTAACATCATCATCATCAACATCAAAATTAAAAATTCGTGTTTTCTAATAAATATAAATCCATACTAATAACAAAAAATAAATTAACCCATTAAATCAATACCGAAAAGTAGGATTTGCGACGTAAATATTCCGTATATTACAAACAAAACCAAATCCAATGCCATAACTTGGACCACTTAAAAGAAATTTTCCAACATTCCCTCCCTCTTCTTAACACAAAGATTCATTTGTCACATAAGCTCACTCGTATTATTGGCAGGTCTTGTCGAATGTGCCCTATAACCACTACCAGTTGAGTAATTGTCGTATACGTTGACTGATCTACCCAACATACTATTGTTCAAATTAGGCACAAGTGTTTGTCGGCTTGGGCCTGTCAATCGCGATTCATTGTGGCCCAAAGTGTTACGTAATGCATTAGATGTGGATGTTGTCGGTTGATTGGCCACACCGTTCATGTGCAGTCGGTAGGCGTAACTCGAAACGCCCATGTTCGTTGGCGTCGACAATCCTCTGACTGTTGTTCTTGATGTTGAATTGGCAATTGGCGGAGATAAATGGCCATTTATTAGTTGACTATTTGACTGACTGCTAATTGAATAGTTGGGTGCGGAAAATTGAAAGTGATTTTCAATTGGATTGCTATTGGAGGTCATTGGAATATCATAATGATGGGGATCATCGTAATAGTTGCAATACGATCCACTCTTCAAAGTTGATATAGAAAAAAATATATAAACATGTTATATATACATATAAACAAAATATTTCTAATGTGTTTGACATTGAATGCACTACTTACAAATACGGGGTCAAAAGTATCATTATTATCACATCGCATTGGAATAAAGAAACTGCACCCTGCTAAAGATTAAAAAGTATTACTAGCTTAGAAATTAATACCACAAACAAACAATGCATTACTTTTACTAAAATATTTATACCATCGTCTATTATCAATATTACTATAATTAACAATAGTATATTATTATCCTTAAAAATAGTAAAAATAATAACCTAATTTACAAAATAGAAAAAAACCTTAACCCTTAGCAAAACTGAAAGCTTAACCACTAATAAACATGCGCACAAACCATAAAAACAAAATAACCACCTACTTCGGACGACGCAACGCCAGCAGTATTTAATCGCAGATGATCACTACTTTGTGGAACATGTTGACTGATAGAATCGGTCAAAAAAGACGGATATTCATTGACATGATTGGGTACACGGTCGTTTGTCATTTTTGATGTAGTATTGGGAACTCCATTGCCAACGCCACCTAAGCTATCGTTCATGAGACCACCGCTCACAGTTCCATGTCTATTACCACCAATCAGCCGGTCCAACGTTTTCAAGGATATGGCATCTTCCTCACTCCAACCAGATAGACTAATACTTGCACCGTCCACAGCACCGCGGATATTTGTAGAACGTTGATTGAAACTACTATCCAATGTACCTACGGACTCCATAGAGGGCTTGCAAACAAAAACAATATTATTATTATTAATAATAAGCTTAAGTTACATAATAGAAAAAATCTTAACCCTCAACAAAACTTAAAGTTGATTAAAACTACTGTCCAATGTACCCAACAACCAGAGAGCTTACAAACAAAAACAATTTAATTGCTAAAACTTGGTCATTCTAATTCATATAAGGAAACAAAAATTTTAGATGCATTCAAACGTTGACAATTCCTTGCAATACTAATTTATTTTACAAAATAAACAAAAACATCAAGTTTCCCAAACGAAAAACAACATAATGCGTATTGTCGCTCTATTAATTCAACTTTGACGTTAATAAACAGACAAATATAACATAACGTTAGGCGATAAGCGCTTTTTTCAAATCTCCCTTTAAACAATTGGTCGTCTCAGTATTACTGCTAAAAGCATAGTTCTCGTAGTGGTAAAATCGCAAATACTATTCTTGAGTGATCATAACCTTGGAAAAATTGTGTCAAGAGTGAAGTTTGGACCCATACAAAGAATTCGATATCATTATAAATTCTACTACTTTGATAAGTTCATCATTAAAATACTGTAACTGAAAATCAAAAAAAAATCTATGATATGCTAAATGTAACCTGTATCCGCAATCTCATTCGGAAATTTAAAAAATAACTGAGTTGGTAACATAGTCACCTCTTCATTACTTTCGTATTTGCAAAGCATTTCAAACAACTGCCTCCATTTTTATATGCAAAGAAAACCTGCTCAATAAACGCAGAAAGATAATAAAAATTCTTTATTAATAGATGACATCCCTACGACGGTACCACTTTTCATGAAATTTAATAAAATTATCCGGGTATTTTTTGTCACATGGTAGACATATACCTTAAGATACCTCAAGCATCTATACTAACAGCAGAGAACAAGTGCAAAACGGTATAACTAGGATTCTGATTCGGCAAATGGATGCAAGCAAACATCCAGGGTACCTATAAGATATCTTAAGCTGTCATTCATTCACTTTGGTCAGTGACCTAGTCAACTCTTCATTATATCTATATTTACACAACATATTAAGCTATTGACTCCAATGGCGTGATAATACCAGACTTAGAAGAATAAAGAAGTTTCTTGGCTGGTAGACGGTATCCTTGTGACGACGCCACTGTTCGCAAGGATCAACAAGGCCCTTTGATTTTTTGTCAGGGTTCTCCCTTAGCAAAACGGTTACATATGATATACATACACCTTAAAATAACTTATAAGTATCCTGAGTGTATGCTTGCACCTACCCGCCGTAGCGGAAGCCGCTATACTTAGTCCCTGCTGTGATTAGTCTATATGCATATGAGCACCTAGTCCAGAATAGACCACATGGAGGAACAGTCAGAAATATCACCATCATTAGGAATTGAGACTACAAGCATTACTCAAATCCTGAGGATCAATAGAATCCCAAAAAGTATCTAGCACAAAAAACCACACATAAATTTCCCTACTGGACCATTTCACACATATCACTAGGATTGCATCAACCCTTCGAATTAGAATACATCTCGTGTCCAACGGCTTTAAAAGATACTATAAAATCATTTAGTGTCAAACAGCATCGTTTATATAATAATTCCAATTACTAGAATCTTTAATCGTGAATCAGGCCGTCGTTCATCATGAAAATAATTGTCATCCGCACTTTTCTTACAAACCAAACCTTTGTCGTCAACTGCTTCCGTCCGAACTTGAACAGGAACGCTGAAAACAGGAAAACGCAGTTCATTTTCGCCAGAAATTAAAGGACCGCGGGGAATTAGCTGTTGCTTATACCTGACACATGGCGATTCGAGATTTCCATTTTGCATGTAACCACTGTCTGGAGCCAATAGCTTTTGACGATCGGGATCAGAGGAATCAGTTGATCGATAGTGACCCTCATCACCGTATTTCGAAACATTATTGCTAATACTTGTATGAACTTGGTCATTGGTTTTGAATCGAACACCAGCCGATGACTGATCACCGTACGTCACGTGTGTCTGAGCTTGAAAGTCACTAATGGAACTGGAACCGCGCAAGTAGTGAAGACCTAGGCGAGCACGAGCAAAACTACAATTTTTCCAATCACATACGGATGAATCTGGAATTCGACTATTGACAAAAAGAGCAAATAAAATGACTTAAATTTCATCATATAATTGAAAATACATGTTTTGAAACAATCAACTGATTGAACGACTAAAAAGCAAAACAGTAGCTGATTTCTTACTATTATCCCCGTTAAATGCAACAAATAGCCAATCTTTTAACATGCTTGACAATTAATATACAAATGAATGTTCTTTTTAGTTGTGTACATGACATTGCCATATTACTCTATCAAAAGCAAGAAAATGATCAGGATTATTAACTGAACTTTGTGATTAAAAACTTAAAGTCTCAGGACCAATAGAACACGCAAATCCTCAAAATACAAAGTGACAAATTTTTCGGATGCCAAAAATGTCCATCAAAATATAACTTACAACTTGTAAATAGAAACAGAAATCATCTATTACAATTAACTAAAATTATAGTAGTAATCTGTTAAATGCACCCAAATAATTTTCACAATAGTATTATCTCGATGTTTTTTTTAATAAAGCCCTTCAATACCAAAGAAATATTAATATTAATTCACAAATCGAGATTATTTGTAAAAATAAAATCTAATGGAGCAAAATTACATGTCATTAAATCGCATTTTTTATGGTAAAATTATTTTAAGATCAAGAAGCAATATATTTATTTCCGAAATTCACAACACTCAACATCTTTGCTGATAAATTAAGTAGCTTAGTTACCACTACACTCATGCTTAAAAGGGATGCTATGCAAACTTGGAACTAACAAAGAGGTGGTTGTAACTAACTTTTGTTGTTGCTTAAGTAACCATCTATTCAGATAATATTATCGATCCATTTTATACTATTTCATATATAAGCGTTACGCCAACTGGTAAAAGTAAGCATATTAATAATATTAGTATTACTATTATTTTCATTCATTCATTAATTCAAATCAATCATAATAATAAATGAAATTCTCAAGTTATATGAACATTAATAGAATAAAGTAAACATAAACATTTTTTTAAAATTAATTCAGAACGCTCACCTTGGAAACTGAGGGTGGCAACAAAACCTGTGCCAATTTGACAAACAACCTAAAGTGAAAGGATTATTCAAACCTCGAAATTTTGACGTCACCTGAAAAGGTTAAATTGTATAATGCCATGCATAATCAATGTTTACATAGTCAGACAGTAAATAAATGTTAATAGGGTGTGCTAATGATCCTCAAGATTTGAGTAATGCTTATAAAATCTCAATTTTCAATAATGGTGATATTCCTGACTGTTCATCCTCCATGTAGTGCATCGTGAACTAGTTGCTCATAGGTATCTAGATTAATAACAGCAGGGACCGAATACACAGCGGTACAACTGAGCTTCCACTACGGCAGGTGAATGCAAACATACACCCAAGGTATTTAAAAAGTATAATTAGGTATACGTATACTATATGTAGCCCTTGGGTTAAGGGAGATAATCCTAACAACAAATCAGGCGGTCCCATCAGTCTTTGCGAACAGTGATGCCGTCACAAGGATGCCACCTACTAGCAAAGAAACTTCTATATTCTTCTACGTTTGTCACCCTTATCATTGAAGTCGATAGTTTAATATACCGTATAAATATTGAAAATAATGTTGATAATAAAATGTTAATAGGTATACATGCGTATGCGTTTATAATCTCGTGCTATAAGATGTTATAAAAACTAGTCATCAAAAAACTATTTCTTTAAAAAAAGAATAAGTTAAATCAATAGCCTATTATCCTTTGAACTAGATTTAATAACCGGTGTATTATCGCGAGTAATATACACAGAGCACACAGTAGCGTCGCTAGTTACATTCTGCCTTGTTTTACGTAGATCGCCCACTCATCCAGCTAGAATAGCTATGGAAGCCCATCCATTACCCGGATGGAAAAGAAGGCCAGGCGGCCAACGGAAAATTTGAACGAACATTGTAGCATGCGAACTCAGTCCTTTTATTCATGCTAAGCCCCGTCGTCCAAATGAATTACTTAAATGGACGTCCGTTTGTTTACCCTATGCAGCCAACGTAAATCATTGGAGGGGTTTAACTCGGGATGTAATTAACATTTAATGTCAGCACACCTCAAGTGGGATGCTAATGATCCTGAGGATTTAAGTAATGATTATAAAGTCTCAATTTCCAATGATGGTAATATTCCTGACTGTTCGTCCTCCACGTGATGCATCCTGGACTAGGTACCCCTAGGCATCTAGACTAATAACAGCAGGGTCCGAGTGCACAGCGGTATAACTGAGCTTCCGCTACGGCTGGTAGGTGCGAACATACACCCAGGATACTTAAAAGGTATCTGAAAGTATACATATACCATATGTAGCCCTTAGGCTAAGGGAGATAACCCTGACAAAAAATCAGGCGGCCTCGTCAATCTTTGCGAACAGTGGCGACGTCACAAGGATGACGTCTACCAGCCAAGAAACTTTGTTATTCTTCCACGTTTGTTACACTTATCAAACCATCGAAATCGATCGTTTATGTCGTATAAATATGGGAAATAATGAAGAGGTGATCACGTCACCAACAAAAATGAATGAATAATCTCAAGTGTCGTTCTTTAAGTACACATTACAAAAGTTGGCGTTTTTGCAGACGTCTTGGTTTTTGGACTACCCTGGTTGATTATAATCGGTAGGGGATGTTTATCCCCAATGATGCTAATAATTATCCTTTGAACTAACTTATAAATAAAGTTCAGCTACTCCATCCTACTTTAAGCATAACATTAGAAACGTGTGCAGAAACAAATCTAACTTCTTTTTAGTACCTTAAAAAATCCATTGTACTTTTGGTCTTAATGCTTGAATGTTTTAAAATAAATATTTTTTTCGGTAATTAAACATTTTACAAAACCAAAGAGGGACCCACATTTAATGTTGGTAGTAAGATTCAAACTCATGTCCATTTATCGTCAAGTCTAGTGCTCTAACCACCTCTGCACATATCTAAAATTTTATAAATGACCAAGTGAATTATGCAATGACATTCATTACGTCCTTATTTTAAATAACAGAGATGTCATTTATGATCGAAATTAAATAATCACAATTTTCAATTTAAACATTTTCTAGTTAAATTTAAACAAAAGTTTTGACAATAGCGTACTTTACTTTAAAAATCAAACTTCATGTACCATAGACAAAAAAATCATTTTAATTGTTACCTAGTCTGAAGAATAAAAATTTAAATAAACTGCAAAAGCAACGAGTGCAGTCAATTTTTTAATTAATCAACATTATCACCAATGTGGGATGCTAATGATCCTGAGGATTTGAGTAATGCTTATAAAGTCTCAATTTCCAATGATGGTGATATTCCTGACTGTTAGTCCTCCACGTGGTACATCCTGGACTAGGTGCCCCTAGGCATCTAGACTAATAACAGCAGGGTCCGAGTGCACAGCGGTATAACTGGGCTTCCGCTACGGCGGGTGGGTGCGAACATACACTCAGGATACTTAAAAGGTATCTAAAGGAATACGTATACCATATGTAGCCCTTCGGCTAAGGGAGATAACCCTGACAAAAAATCAGGCGGCCTCGTCAATCTTTGCGAACAGTGGCGACGTCACAAGGATGCCGTCTACCAGCCAAGAAACTTTGTTATTCTTCCACGTTTGTCTACGCTTGTCAAGCCATCGAGATCGATCGTTCTACATGTCGTATAAATATGGGAAATAATGAAGAGGTGACCACATCACCAACCAAAAAAAATAATTTAGAAAACGCTATCTAGATGTCAAAACCAAAAAGCCAATCTACATCCTAGTAATAGTGCATCAAAATAAGCTTTCGACGTTAACACCGTTTATAATAATAACAACCATATACTTACTTGTTCATTTGTCGTCACTCCTCGAGATATGAGGTAAATATGAAAGCATGTAAGTCCAGAAATCGGAAAGAAACATAGGCCAGATATTATCAATAAAATAATGCTAAATCGAAATTAGGAAAAATTTAGTCGTTGTATAAATTCAAAAAAAATCAATCTCAACATGTCAGCATTAACATCTTTTTACAAATAAAAACGCAATTTATTTAAAATGAATGACTACAATGTAGTCTAAAAAAACAAAACCATATGTCCTACACAGAAAACGTTGTGCTCTTTAGAAAATTATGCTATTAAAAATATAACAGCTATTATTAACTAGAATTACAAATATACCAATATACTGTATATAATTTATATCATATATGAAATAAAAATAAATAACACTTTTCAAAGATTACCGAATAATGTTAACATAAAATGTTATTGGCTCGTTGCTGCTCAAAAAGGTGAGAAGGGTTATAGTGAATAAAACTACTATGTGTATAATCAAAAATACTAAAAATAGGAAAAAAAATCGAGCATTTCGTTTTCCAATACAGTTGTTAACCCAAGGACAATGATGATCAAAATTCTAAAAAATACAACTAAAACTGTAACGTACATCAACACAACGATTACATATTGAACAATGAGAACAACGTGGTGGACGATAAAAAGAACACGTTTTACACCATTTCACTTTAGCAATAATTCCATTTATGTTGTGCTCTCTATGAATAGGCGATGATTTATACTGTTCATAAAGGCTTTCTTCTTGTGTAGCTGAAATTGTAAATATAACTTATAAAAGCTTACCAAGTACGAAGAAACCGGGATCAGTAAAAGTAGTACGGATTAAATATGTTAATACATAAAATACCAACAAAATATGCAGAGCAAAAATAAGCCATGAGTAAGATGCGGCAAATTGAAAACAGCTTAAAATAATAAAACGGATCAAAAACCTACACAAATACAAAATAAACAGCTGTAACTGAAAGAATTAAAATCCAAGCAACAACGACCGGTATCTGGTCAACCACTTGAGTGCTACACATTTTGATATAAATCACGCTCCATCACTCGAAATGACCATCGGATTGAATTAGTGAAAATATATGCAGTAGTGCGATAGTGCTATATAAAACCAAAATAATTGAAATGCAAGTGACAATAAGCGTTTTAAAAAATATAAATTAAATCTTACTTTTTATAAATGCAAAAATAAAAAAATTCCTATAAATAATTTAAACAATATTTTCTATCGAAACTAAAGTGCCAAGATAATTTGAAATAAAATAGTAATATTTTTTTATTATAAATATATACAATTGGTTATATATATATATATATATATATATATATATATATATATATATATATATACTAGCTTTAATAACATTTTGAATGTACAAATACAAATATTTTTATATTAAATTTTTTTTTATTTATAATTTATTTGCATTTTAAAATATTTTTAAATATTTAAATTGTTAATTATTTAAGTTAATTTAATTAATTATTTTATTTAAATAAGCAAAATAACTTCACTTTTACAAATTATCCCATCATCTAAACAATTTTGAAAAAAATATTAGTAAGATTCAGGGAGAAATATGAAATGGATGGTGAGATAATGGGGGATTAGTCACACTATTCAATTATTTGTTAAATTGTGTTTATTATTTATTCAGGATTGTACCCAAATTGAGTAGACCAAAACACCTTTTAGTACTCGGTTCTTAAATTGTCTCAAATTTTTAAGGAGGAAATATGAGATGTATGGTACGGTAAAGAGGAATTAGTTATAAAAAAATTGAAATTGAAACAATATTTAGATAAATAGTGGCAGTTAACAATCACGGAAAACGAGCAAAAATTACAAATATACAAAAGGACTAATAAAACAGGAAATATATTACAATGCAAAAATACTGCAAGAAGAAGAAAAAAGATAAATAACACTCTAATTGACGTGTAGCGTGAAGCGCGCCTCACCTTGTGAGTTGTTATACTGTTCATCCGTAATCTTTCCAGGTTTAATATTACAACATTTTGTTACTCTAAAAAATAGATTTTTAATAAAACGGCAAAAATTGTATCACTGTTTTTAGGTGAAATTATAGGTTATACATTGATACACGAGTTGAGTAGGAGCAAAACTTCTTTTAATCCTCGGTTCTATTTATCAGTTTTATCAGAAGGATGATAACAATAAATTGAAAATGAATAAATAAATAAGATAACTGAAATTAGCAAAAGTAAAAGAGTCGGGTTAGTTGAACTTGAAAAGCTTATGATTATCATTAGCCTTTATGAAGGCTGGGAGTGAGGATGCAGGTAAGTTGTTCCATGGAGTGATTGCTCTATGGGAAAAGTGGTGACTTTTCAATCTAGAAAAATCTCTAGGCTTGGACAGTTTGAGGTTATTCCCTCTAAGGGAGTTCTGAGCTAAAGTAAAAAAAGGCAAAAAGGAACCAAAATTGAATAGTTGATAAGTCAGGATAATATCACTCCGGAAACGCCTGTCGCTTAGGGGAAACAGTTTTAGGGATTTAAGTCTTTGTGAGCTAAAGGATTAACTGAGATAGTAGAGTAGGCTAAATCTTCTCCGATGTAAAATAAACAACCACTATGTTTGCCCTTAAGAGAATCAAGCCACACAACACTATAACCATTTATAAGAAGTTCAGAATTAAGTACATTATTAGAGAGCCAAGACCCAGTAGTGCCAAATAGATGTGGAGGAGAGGGAGAAGATAAAAGTTGGTGAATCTAATCTAATTTGTTATAAAGGCTTAAAGCGTAACATTTAAAGCCGTGGGAGTAGTAGCAGTGGGGTGATTTGTCGTAACCTGTATAGGATTGAGGAGCGGGAAAAACTCCGGGTGCAAGTTAGATAAAAGGTTGGTAACTAAATTAATCTTAGAGTCGAGCTCATCAACTCTAAAGGATAGGGAGTGATTATCTCTAACTAAATGTAAAATTTTATCCAACTTATCAGACTTGTGGTCGGTGCTTAAAGGTAATGACTGCAATTCGATTTCACATCTGTAATCCATACAGTTATAATCCGGAGGACTATTTGTAAGTTGCGAATAATGCGCCGAAGACAGTCCAGAACATGCTTTGTGAAACCAATTTTGCAAATGGCGCAGAAAATGCCAATCTTTACAGACGTCTTGCACCGTTGAAGGCCACAGATGGACAAACTAGAAGACACCATATCTAAATGTAAAACTTCATGAAAAATAAACAATAAAATAATAAAGTTAAACAAAATCTATCACTGGGGAAGGACCAGTGATAATCTTTTGAAAAAGATTATAAAATAAATTATGTTAGAGCAGAATAGCCAAGCAAAACGCACAAAACATAAAACAAACGCTCAAAAACAGGTAACAAAACTACACCAAAAATAATACACACAGATAAACACAAAAATACCCAAAAAACAACACAAAAATAACACAAAAGCAAGCGGGTAACAATTAGCAACAATAAAAGCTGCAACTTTTGATCAGCACGTCACGCAAGCGTATCGCACAGATTTAAAAGCAAAGTGTTTGTAGAACGTTAAAAGTATGCACAGCTGATAGTTTCGAATAAGGACATAAAACAGCTATACAGTGCTCCTGGTTGACTTAAATTGTAAACAAAAATTTCAAATTTTTTAATAGCACAATGATTGAAGAAAATGTAGTTAACAAAACCAACGTTTTGAAATACAAATTGTTGCCTATTATTTATTTTGTTCCTATTGTTTGTACTTTGTAAACACATTTTCACAAAAAATGTAAACATTTAACGGTGAATGAAAAATTACTCATTACTTATTTTTGAGTTTTAAGTAAAAGTTATCCTTATAGTTTCTTAATGCTTCCAATTTCCCTTTTTCAATACAAATCAAGTTCTTTATTTTTTTTTATTTTTAATTAAGTCTTATTTTTCTATCCAAATTAATTGCCCATTTTTATTCGGTAACTACCATTTTATAGTAGTTTTGACAAATCAGTTGTTTTTGATAGGACAAGGAGATGGCATAATTACGTAAAATGCAAAACATGGTTTTACATAAATTTACATCTGTTATATTTAACAAGATTACTAGTCAGTGGCAATAAAATTAAGTAATATCTACATAAACTTATCCGAAGTGTAATCGCTTCTGCATTTTCCATTAACTCCGTTTTTCTCCGCTCATTTAACACAACAGTGTTTTATTTTAAAGTTAGTGTTTTAGTGCACATATTTACACACGTGAGTCATTTATAATTAATGCATACTGTCTTTTATACAGTTGTTAAGAATAGCCACTTGTCTGTTAATTTTTTACTTAAATAATTTGTACCCTTTGTTTAAAACATTTTAAACAGTTTATTTATAAATTTCCTTATACCTTTGGTAAAACTTTAACATATATATAACCTTTTTATCCTCTTTTTAAAATTCTAGTACCTTTCCTTTGTGTATGGTATTTTATTACTATTGATTTTTAAATTTTGCTACTTATAGTCACTTAGATCATGATTTTGAGGTTTAGATAATGCTTACTCAAAAGTTTATAGTAGATGTTTTTAGAAACTAGGTAATCCTTTTTATCTCTTATTTGATATTTTTTAACTTTTAAATATTCCTTTAGTTTAAAAAACTTACCTTTTAATCGGATTTTAAATACAACTTCCTGAACTACTTTTAATTGTTAGTGAAAGTCTTTAAATACTGTTTACACAACAAATTCTTATCTGAGGAGCAACACTAATTGTTTTTGCATCTTTTTGGCAAACAAAGATACAGCATAATTTAAATTTCTTATATTGTTCGACCTTCTCAAGGCTTTTAATAATTTATTGCACACTATACTCTACAAACTGGAGATCTGGCCATTGCTTGTTAACTAGATAAAACATTATTTATATAGGTAGTTTTTAATTAGAACATTCTTTCCAGTAATCACTTTATCCCTTTTAATGTACTCTACAATTGTAGATCTTCTTTTCCTTCTTCAGTTTATCAGTAAAAGTACTTTTCAATTAAATCCCAAATTGTACTCTATTATAACAATTAAAATTTTTTTTAAAGTGGTATTTTTTTATTTTACGGAATGGCGTATATACTATATGTTTTTCAGCTACCAATAACTATTGGTTTATAAATTCTTCCAAGTATAAGCACCTTACCTTTTCTAAGCCTATAAAATCCTTTCTTGTTTTTAATTTTATTTTTTAAAAAGTTTATTAAGAACTAAAAACTAAGTTTCTAAAATAATATGTTAGAATTCTGTTTGTTAAACCAACACGAAATCTACATTTATTTGTAAATATGGTGTTAAAACATAGTCATGGTTGTTATTAAACAAATACAAACTACAACTGTTGTAGATTATTATTAATTTATTAATTATTCACAACTATAAAAAATGTTTATATTTGTACATTACTTTTTATATATTAAAGTCAGGTTAATATTTATAATTGTATAACTATGGATTTAGGTTATTGCAGGTTGCAAATTGGTACACGAGTTGATTAAGAGAAACTCCTTTTAATCCTCGGTTCTAATATTATTGATATCAAGAAGATAATTAAAAATATAATAATAATAATAAAATTAAAGAGTTAAAATATAAAACCAAATAGGTGAATTTAGAGTGCATAATGATTATAAGCCATTTTAAAAGCTTGAAATGACGAGTCTGAGGCAAAGTTGGAGGGTAACTCATTCCAATATGTAATAATTCGGTAAGAAAAATAATGACCCCTTAGCCCATTAAAGATTTTGGGTGTTTTCAATTTTAAATAATATCCACTCACAGAGTTTTGAGCCGTATTAAAGTAAAAGGAAATAATACCGAATTTGATGAATTGGTACGTCAGAATGAGATCATCTCGGAGCCGTCTATTACTTAAATGAAACAGTTTTAAATATTTTAGTCTTTGCTGGTATGATAAATTGTGGAGGGTTTGAGGTAATTTGGTAACAGCTTTCTGTTTTTTGCCTAGCTTATAAATATCAGATTTTAGTATTGAAGCAGTTACTTGGACACAATATTATAGATGTTGCCTTAAGTGCAGCACCTAGACCAAACGCAAACATTTGGGAAGAATGTTACCTAAATTCCTGTTGAAGAATTTAATAAGCCTGTAGCATGTTTAAATTTCTTCGGCATGTTTACACATAAAATTAGGAGATGAGTTAAATACATCACCCAAGTCTATTTTATTAAGATTAAGATTAAAGTCTAGAGTTTCCACTTTAGTTAGATTTCAAAATAGCGAGTGACATTTGTTTTAATTAATTTTTAAATTATATAATAATAATTATTATTATTAAGTTGGAAACAATAGAACAAGAGGACTTGACGAGGTAACTGCAGAGATGCTCAAACATGGAGGTGACGTAGTACCATGCGAACTTGCTCACTTATATGGCATAATGAACAAGTTCTAAATGATTGGCGACAAAGAGTCATTGTTACCTTTTCCAAAAAAGAAGTCTGAAAATTTGCAATAATTAGAGCGAAATAACCTAATTGTTTGTTCCTGGTAAGGTGTTTGCCAGGTAATTTTAAACCATTTGAATAATGCAGTACATAAACATCTTTGAAAACAACAAGTAAGTTTTTGGAAAATAAGAAGTTGTATTGAGTAAATACTTACTCCCTGTAACATCAATAAACAATATCAAGAATTTCAGTAATCACTTACAGTCAATTTTATTAATTTTCTAAAAGCTTTTGACAGTGTTTGTCGAGAATCTTTGTGGAAAATTGTTAAATTATATAGAATACTAATAAAATATGTAAATATTATGCGTTTGTTTTAACAAAATTCAAGTTGTTGTGTTTAAACAAAAAATGGTTACACTACTATGTTCGAAATTGTCACAGGAGTACGTCAAGATTGTATTTTGTTAGAGCTTTTGTTTCTTCTGGTAATCGATTTCATTATGACTCCGTTCATAAATAATTTGTCTTATAGCATTAAACGGAACTATGGCGGATTACCAGATTTAGACTTTACAGATGATATTGATGTACTCAGTGAAACTCCAAAAATGATGCAAAATATAACAACCCGTTTCAGTAATCTTAGTTCTCATGCTGGTTTACGGATTAATTGTTTAAAAACGAAGGTGTTGTGCACAATGCCAAACAATTATTTGCCTATTTGCGCGATCACATTAGAAATTATAAAAAGAACTGATTATCGCTCACTACATAACATCATTACAATTAAACGAAATAATTACTTGGTCAAATTCTACAAAAAATCAGCAAAAACGGTTTTGAAATGGATAATTGAATATGGTAAAAGAAATGTTGTTAGACCACAAAAAACTTGATTAAGAACTACTCGGGAAGATCTAATTAAAATGAATGTTTCATAGAATCAAGCAAACTGTTTGGCAAAATGTTCAAATGCATGGAAAATTTTTATCGTTTCATGTTTGTTTTGAATTATGGGACTTTGTTGTTGTTTATTACTGTAACTGTTATCTTATTACCCCACGCTTATTTTTAAGGAAAAAAGGTTTTGTAGTAATAATAATAATCTCTTATTATTATTACTATTGTTATATATATATATACATTTCATTCATTCATTCATTTTGGTTGGTGACGTGGTCACCTCTTCATTATATTCCATATTTATACGACATGTAAAACGATCGATCTCGATGGCTTGACAAGCGTAGACAAACGTGGAAGAATAACAAAGTTTCTTGACTGGTAGACGGCATCCTTGTGACGTCGCCACTGTTCGCAAAGATTGACGAGGCCGCCTGATTTTTTGTCAGGGTTATCTCCCTTAGCCCAAGGGCTACATATAATATACGTATACATTTATATACCTTTTAAGTATCCTGAGTGTATGTTCGCACCCACCCGCCGTAGCGGAAGCCCAGTTATACCGCTGTGCTCTCGGACCCTGCTGTTATTAGTCTAAATGTCTAGGGGCACCTAGTCCAGGATGCACCACGTGGAGGACTAACAGTCAGGAATATCACCATCATTGGAAATTGAGACTTTATAAACATTACTCAAATCCTCAGGATCATTAGCATCCCATATATACATTTTTGTATATCTTAAAACAGGTCTTATTTTGTTTGCCTATTTTTATGTAATTAACAATAATAACAGAAAGCTTCACTCTAGACTTTTTAACATGTAAACATTTAGCGTAGTTACATAAAAACCCAGCATTAGTTCTAATAACAGAATATAATTAATTCCTGTTCACCGGTTGTGCTACACCGACACAACATAAATATATTCATTACATCTTATTATACGTGCACTTTGGTATGCAATTCGAAAGTACAAAAGGTTTGTTTTTCTTCAGAAAGCATAAGGCAAAATAAATCCTCCACGTGTTTGTACTTTAAATTTTTGGCATTAACGATTCCGCATCTTAAGAATAGAGTTTCTTCAAGCGTTTACATTTAATCCTGTAATCGAAAATGTGCTGTTTCCACTTATTTACAGCTTAATTTAGTGGCATCCACTTGTTATTTGTTTATTATATATATATATATATATATATATATATATATGAAGATTCTGCAAATGGAAGATTGGGCTTCCTTTCGGCTTTCACTCAACCCTGTCATCTGTGTAACTTTGTCATCCAGATACGTGCGATCACTTTCTGCCGTTGTTTACCGGAATGGCGTCCTCTTGATTGTTTCCGTAGCAGTATAAAATTTTTTACAGAGGCCAGGTGGCTAACCTTGTGCTCAAACCCTCCTCCTTTACCCAGGCTTGGGATTAGCTAGATTGAATCATTTCTGCTCCAAACAAGGCAGAGTTGTTGTTTAGTAATATTATTTAGTAATTTTTATTTTTATTACTTTTAAATGTTTTACGGGAAAAATCTTTGAGCATTGGACATTTTAGTGAAACCGAACGTAGGCCCGCTTTTGGTGCCCGTGGGTAGGGATTGAACTCATTGTGACCCAGGTTCAAGAGTGCTGTACTGAGCATTGTACCGCTAGATAAAAAAAATCAGGTTTCTAACCCCGCGCTTTAACTTTGGTATATAAAACAAATTTTTCTATTAAGATGCTGGTTAGATTAAAAATTAAAAAAATATTTTATCAAAAAAAATTAAATAAAAAATTAAATTAATTACACATAAATACATAAAATAAACAGTTGTAAATTTTAATTACAAAGCTCTTTGTAAACAATAAAAATTAATATTTTTCTAAAAACAAAGTTTATTCACCTTTGTACCAGACGTAACTCGTAGTATATATACTTTCCATTTTTACATTTGGTTTTTGTTTAGATAGAGTTCCAACGGATTTTATATCAGGAATCGGATTAATGATGTAATTTAATGATAAATTGGAATCAACAACGTTTTTAAAATTGTATTTCTGTTCGGTTTCAAAAGTTGTTAAATAATTCATTAAAGTCACGTTTTTAGGCATACTTTCTTCAATTGTTTTTCTAATATGCTTTAATAAGTATATATATATATATATATATATATATATATATATATATACTTTATTTAAATATTTTTAATCAATAAACGACAACTTACAACACACATTTATTAAAATTATATTTAAAAAGATAAAACTGAAAGCTATTGGAGCTAGGTGGATAAATAGTTATTTTACAAAAAATATAATTTGCTGAAAAGCAATAAAAATTACTTGCTACAGATAAAAAAGTTTTAAATTAATTAAAATATTTTTGTATTTATGCTTTCTCTTGCTAAAAACCTTATTAAACTTTTAATCAACCTCACCGGTTCCAAATCCAGAGGGATAGAAAATTGTAGAATCAACAATCATAGGTTTCCAAAACCAAATAATTTTTTACAAAAAATAACAATGTAGTCAATTTACTAAATGCAATTTGCCAGGATGATAGACTTGGTAGAAGGTTTGGATCGAAAGTGGGTGGTATGGGTTTGAGTCCCACCGCAGGTATTAAATGCAGGCCCTCATTTAACTTAATTGTCAGCTTACTAAAATGTTTTGGTACCGCATTTAAATAGTAAAATCTAAATAAATATAATAAACTACCAAAAACTACAAACTAATAACTTTTATTAGTTGCCCTAATTTTATCCCATATAAAGAGAAGATTAAAATTAAGTTAAACTGAAAATTATTGTGCTTATTGCTTTTATTAATTTATTTTTATTATCCAAATAAAAATTAAGTGATGTTTTTTATCAGAATGTAAATTATTAATACTAAATTGAGTGTTGCAAATGACGGTAATTACTGTTTTCAATTGTGCTATTTTTGGTCTTTATAATTCTTCTTTTGTTTTAAATAATAATCTTAAAGTTGTCGTTACTGTCACAACATTAAGAAAATTAGGAGGAAATCATTAATCCAGTAAATAACCTCTAAAGCAAATATTAAATACAGTCGGTAACAAAATTAAATCCTATATTGACATACTTTGAAATTTAAGAATATTTAGCACTTTTTACTTATCTTAGGCATATGTACTACTTACTAATAAATACCTTATATAAAACTTTATCAATATATATATATATATATATATATATATATATATATATATATATAATATTAATTGCAATAAAACATCGTAATTATAATATACAACAACACTTGTTGTAGCAGTAAAGCATAATACCTCCGTTTATTAAAACTTAAAAACAAACACATGTAATTTACTAAAAATAAATTAATTTTTAAAGAAAAAGTTACAAACTTTGTAATGTCAAGAATTTAAGTAGCATTCACTTCTATTTCTAACTTCTGCTAACCGTTTTAAATCTGAAATTATCAAGGCACCAATAAACTCCTTTGAAACCCGATTTTTTATAACATAAATGATATTCTGTATACGTAACACGTTATTTTATAACTTGTTAACCTAGCCTTTAAAAAACCCAAAATAAAATTAATAATGTTTAAACCCGGGCTGCAGATAATCAAATGTACGGTAGGGTTTTTCCAGTTTAAATAAATCAAACCTATATTTAATGGTAAGTTATACTAAAAAATACACTACCAATTCTAAAGTGTATCCTGGAGCATGATTCTGAACAATTAAAAAATATTAATTGATTTCTCAAAATTTTATTGAGAAATATATAGCATTGCTTGAATGTACACACATATGATGGTTGAGCATGCTTTTTGGTGTGCCTAAATCTTTTTAAAACATTTATCGATTTAGTGTAATTGAAAACCTAAAATCCGTTTACCTAAACATAAAGTATTATTCAAAACTTGAAAAATGCAATTAATGCAAATCATCAATTGAAATACTAATTTAATAAAAATGATCAATAAAATTACAAATATTTAGATTTTAATTATACTATATTATTATTACTAACTCCGCCTAGATTGGATCAGAAATAATTCAATCTAGTCAGTCCCAAGCCTGGATAAAGGAGGGTTTGAGCGCAAGGTTGGCAACCTGGCCTCTGTAAAAATTTATACTGCTGCGGAAACAATGAAAGATGACGTCATTCCGGCAAACAACAACGTTTCTAGATGGCAAAGTTACCAGATGACAAGGTTGAGTGAAAGCCGAAAGAAAGCGCAATCTTCGATTTGCAGAATATTTAATGCCAACGAGACTTTGTTGTTGTTGTTTTGCTGTAATTGTTGTCTTATTGCCCCATGTTTATTCTTAAAGCAAAAGGGTTTTGTATAATAATATATTGTTATTACTTAGTTGTTACTGCTTAAAAGCCTGACTATAATCATTTTTCAGCAAGTAGACGCTCAGTAAAACCAAACGAGGGTGTGCATTTAGTACTGGTAGTAAAAATTAAACATATGCCCACCCAGGTTCTAGTCTTACGCTCTACTTCCATATTGTCCAACATTCAATAGATAAACTTATCAAAAAATCAAATATAATCATCTAAATAAACATTATTTTTCACGTAAACAAGTCTTGTAAACAATTTCTAACTAATAATAGTTCCAATCGTTGTGCAGAGATTAGAGAAACAAAATTGTTTCATGTGTTTGAACTTTTTGCTCAAATATTTATACAATTGTACAAATTCATCCATTCGGTTGATGACGAAGTCACCTATTAATTTGTTGTATATTTGTACGGTATATTGAACGATTGACTTCGATGGCTTGATAAACGTAACAAACTATGGGGGTATAACTGCATTCATCCACCAAGTCCAGTTATACAGCTCTGCATTCGGTCCCTGCTGTGTTTGATCCAAGCACTTGGGAACACCTAGTCCAAGATATGCTAAGTGAATACTGAGACTTTTCCGACATGGCTCAGAATCATTCGTCGAAATGTGCAACTTACCGTATTCACAAAAAGTATAAAAATACAACACTCCATATTATAAAAATGAATATTTATTGAGTTAATATAAGTCAATCTGAAAATTAATAAAATGAAATTCAAGTAGAAAAAATAGTTACAAACAACAAAAATGTAAATAAAAATAGTCTCAATCACGTTTATACAAAAATCACAAATTTCAAATATACAAAAACGGTTGGAAACTGAATAACAAAGCAAAACGTACAATTTGTAATAGATAAGCACACGCAAGTAGAAAAATGCACAACACAATTTACACAATGAAATTGAGCACAAAACAAATGCACGTTCAAAATAAATATATCAAAATAATAACTCAAATATTCCATTGATAATTATGCGTCGAAGACAATCGAACGAAATCAATTTATGACATCATAGTTGCTACAATAATCCAATTCAGTTCTCATTGCACTATCCTTGCGCCAACCGACTCACAGCTAAACTTATTGGACTCTACGCTGTTGACACAATCGTCACTGGCTAAATCTTCTCGAGATGTCAAATGATAATAAGTTCCAATTGAATGTTTGTCAAATGTGTTCATTGAAGAAATCCAAGTGTCGTCGATTGGAGTCAATACACTGTTTGGAATACATGAATCAACAAAAGCTAAAATTTTAAATTCAAAAAACCCAAATAAAATGCAAGTTTGTTTTTGGGAAAAAATTGACTGATTCTGTGTGCTAAATAAATTGTCAACGGCATCTATTAAATAAATCATATTATTGTTACAAAACTCTTTCGATCTAATGAGGCAACAAGATTGTTCCATGTAACTGTATTTTAAATTTGGAAACTAAAAACCTTAACTATTTCTGGAATTTTACTCAGCTTTGTCATCAGAATCATGTTTTCACTTCTTTACCATTGTTTGTTGAAATAGCATTTTCCTGTTGCTTCTTTATCAATACTTTTTCCAAACAAATTGCTATTCTTGCATCGTAGTCATCCTCTTTTCTCAATTAGACTTGGAACCGTCTGCGGCAGATTTACTCTCCGAATTAATCATAATTTAATTTTTTTTAAACAATTTACTTTAATCAATAAATTGTACATTAAAAAAATGTTTTGAAGGATATCGTAAGCAACTTCATCTTTCAACTGATAATCTAGAAAAAGGTGAAGAACTAATAATTTTTTTTAATGTTTAGAAAGGCTCATTTATTATGTAGTCTCAAGTTCCAAAAACTTTACTCTTATTTTTTAATCTTTGTCTGGTACATCCCAGTTGTAGAATAAAGTTGGACAGTGACTAGTGGTATATATAAGCTATCTACGTTAATTGAGCATAGAATATTTCATTCGTACAGAAAATACTGGAAAAAAATTGTCAAAAATCTTTCCCAAACTAGGAAATAATAGAGAAGTGACATTATCATTAACCACTAGTTCATCCCATATATGTGTATTTATATAGTTTTTACTGCTTAAATACTTCACGGAAAGCAAGTGAACGTTTAGCAACGCCAAACGAGAGTCTGCACTTGGTGGGACTCAAATCCATATCTGCCACAAAAACGAAGTAAATAATTGTCGCCAAAGATACAAATTTTGGTTTTATCAATAATAAGTCATTCCCGCCACAACCCTAATTATCCACATACCATCATTAGATGTTCGAACGTCTTCATTGGATGTGACCGAATGATTGTGATCCAAATTTGTTAATGTTTCAAAACCTGAAGATAAACAACCCTCCAACTGAGACATTTCCAAAATACTTTCACAATTACTAGCCAATAAAAGATTTTTATTTGTTGTGCAAAACGATTGTGACCGACTGTTGATTTTGTCGACGTGTTTGATCAAATCTTCGACTTCGTTATTTGTGGATTTTGGAACGCTAAAAGTATTAGTTTTTTAATTGAAATACATGAACATGTCATAAAATATATTCACAACATGATGCATTCTACACAGATTGGCAGAGAACAGAAACTAAACGAAGAGAGCTGTAATGAGGTTTCAGTCCTAATAAATGAGTGCAAGCACACACCTAATGTATTTAGAAGGTTTCTAAGGGTGTACATACTTCGTAGGTGGCCACTAGGCTATAAGAGACAACCAACTCAGCCACTCCAGCACAGAGCAAAAGAGTACCGCAAGAAAGTACCTCCATTTACAAAAACTATGCACCCTAGCGAACCCAACTGTAAGTCTTTGTAAGCTTCCATCCGGGGTCACGACATTCGTAATCACTCTAAACCCGAAACTAACAACTTAACAACTTGTATAATTCCAGTAAAATAAATCGTTAACAATTATATTGATGATATAATAATCTTATAAAGAATCCAGGGTTTGAATCCTCAATATTCTAACCCAAAAAAACATAATTCGTAACACTAAACCATGCTACAAAAAAGTGATTAAGAATAAAAAGTGAATTGACAGTGCAATTATGGTAATACACTTGGGTTATGCACAAGACAAAATCTGACAAAAATAACCCTCAAATCAAGACAAGTAAGAAACAAAAATGTTTATTGTGCTTGTGAACATACAAGTGTAGATAAATACTAAAAATCAATTGTTTTATAAAACTTTTAATGTTGGTAATAACTTAAATATGTCAATAGCAATACATTCAGTTAACGTACATTGAAAATAAGTCACTGAAACTAAAAGTGCAACATTGAAAAAATGTAATATATTTATGATTACATACACAAAAATAGCCGCATATAGTTTTACATACAATTTTATTCTTTAAACATCTTATTTAGCTATTAATATATGGTTAACAATTAATTTTTAAAAATCATTCTTGTTGATTGAGATTTCTACACAAAAACGTGTGATACTTATATAAATAAATCATAATTCATAATAAGCGATAGACGCCATAAACAGATTATGCCCCAAAGTTGGCATACATGCTTTCATGCTAATTATGTTGTTGTGCACTGGTAAAGTTGGTGCGTTAACATTTAAAAAATATAAACGTGTGCGCTACTACGAACAATTGTATCAAGTGTAGTGATTAAACAAAAAGATAAAAACCCTTAAACTACATTCTTACAATTAGTCTTCATTTTCTTTAGTCGTCCGCCTCCAGTTTTTCTCCAGTATATTTTTACTAAAAGGAAGTTACATTAGGATACATTACGGTCTTGTTTTGACATTGATTTTGCCCAAAACCAAACCCTAACAATCCAAAAAATTGTATTTATCAAATGTTTTTTTTTATTTGCATATGTATGTCTAATAATTGTAGTCAGAACCTCTATTGATTCAGATTTATCTTAAACGTCAAAAACACAACACACAAACTCAAAAATTCTTTATAATATGGAATAAAATAAATTAATGCTATATTCATATTTATTAATACATTATATAAGTCTAATAAATAGTCAATTTGGTAATCCCATATAATAAATAATCTACTTGGAAAACTACATTAGTGCTGTAATTTAAGGTAGAATATTTTTAATATTCTCTAGTAAATAACTCTTCCCTATCTATGTCAAAGTGATTTGATGGCTAAGACAGTGGAACTTTAAAAATATTTTAGCAAAAAATACCAACATTCACGAATGAAACTTGCAACGTTATAGAACTAAAAATTGTACTATGTTTTTGTCTAAACGGAGATCACTAAAAATACTATTATTGATAATAATAACTGTACCATTATCAAACCCAATCATGTGTTGAATGAAGGAGAAAAACTCAGATAATCAACTACTAATATTTATAAAATCCTACTACACAACCGTTGTCCTGAGATAGAGAATAGTCAGCTAATTTACTGCAATTAAACCAGAACGCTACTCAGCATGTGGTCAAATGAAAAATAGACAGAACTTACTAGCAAGCAAGTAGATTTTGGCCACGAGGCTTAACAGTAACAGCCATCGGGGGATCATTTCCAATCGTATCAGCAAACAAATTATCATGAGTTTCTTGATTCGACAGCACAAAATGTTGGGTTGGAACTTCTTGTAAATTGATAAATATCTGTGCAATACACAAATTAGAATATTAAACACGTTTGATTCACATCAATCAATCAATTAACAACAACAACAGTTGCCAAAAGGGCCACCCCTTTATTAATTTTAGGTTCGCGTAGCAATGCACTGTTCACTTCAATCAATGGGTGGTTTGATTAGGTTGACGTTGTGTGGAGTTAGTAGAGCGCTAAATTAGAAACTTGGTGGGTATATGTTCCACTCCCACCACGGGCATTAAATACTGATCCCCGTTTGGCTTTGCTAAATGTCCACTTGCTGAAAAAATGTTTCACGCAGTAGAAACCAAATAAAAAAGCAAACTTCTTCATTAGCTGTTCCATTTCTAGACTGATAGGTTTAAAATTGAAACCGTCTAAGCACAATCACTTGTATAGACTTTATTGTTATTATTAGCTTAGATATTTCATTATACGAATATTTATTATCGAGTGAAAGCTCACAAATTCGTAGTATTAAAATTATATATATATATATATATATATATATAATCATTATTATTATTATTAAGCTTGAATATCTCACTAGAGATACATTCAGCGTAAAATATATTTTTATCATCAATATAAAAAAAGTAGTAGTACACATAATGGGATCAAAATGAAATAGAATGTCATGTTAATGAATATAAATATAGTTTATATAGTATGCATGTGATTTTTTTTAATATTCAAAATTACTATACATAGAATGAGTCATTATAAGGCACACTTGTTACATTACACTGTCCAAATTAGTTCAAATAAATGCGTAGGTGGAACAATTCCTACTTTGATAGGTATTTTAGTAGTTCAATTTTGTTTGATTCTGGATTGGTTAATATTCTGGATAAGTGTGGAAGATATGAATTTTTGTATTGATTAGTTTTGGCTTTCATGTATATATATATATATATATATATATATAGGTCAAACTAGTGATAAAGTTGGTTTTATACATTGTCTACGTATCCAAAATCGATTAATCAAATGGATACTATTTTTAGTAACTCACACATACACCTGTAATAAAATATTTAAAAGTGACCTACCTTTGACTTTTTATCATCCTTCATTCTTCCATCATTCACCGATTCGGCCATCATACTTTTATTTGAAATGTGCAATTCCACATTTCGACTCAATTTCTCTTTTTTCTGACCAGTATCAACCATAGAATCACCGATTTTCTCTTGAGTTGCCAAACAATAGTCCAAAGCTTGTTGACCAATTTCAAGATCAGGTTGTTCAAACCGCACCAAGCGCGAAATATGTCGCGATGAATCGTCAACTTCTGATTCACCAATTAGTGACGAGGAATTGCCGCCGCCAGAATTACTGATCTGGTCCAAGCTGAGTGCATCGATGCCCCGGTCGATGGATAAAATCGAGCCCATGGCTTGGCGCAGAATGGGTCTGATGTCGTCTTCCATCCTCAATCGTCTAAATGATTTTCCGGCTGGTCGAGATGCAACCATCACAGGCTTCAACATGGGAGCGGTCAAATTTGGATTTGAGATGCCCAGACTTTTCAATTCTTGTCTATATTGCTCGTGTAGCAAAGTTCTGAAAAGAAAGAGGATTTTAATTAAACAAATTTGTACAAATTCTTGGTCTCATCATATCAATCAATAAATGTTACAAATATACCCACTGTATATATATATATATATATATATATATATATATATATATATATATATATATATATATAATAAACGGGATCGTGTCAAAATTAATGTAATTACTAGTTGGACTCTCTCTTGATAATTTTAATGTTATTGCAGTTCAAACTATTTTACATTAATTGTGTAACGCAAAATCAAATTTTGCAAAATTAGGTTCAAAAATGGAGACTCATAGCCTAAACGCTCATGAAAAATTGCGAAAAGCAATGACTATTATCTATAGTATTTTTAAATGTATTGCTTTTATTAAGTATAGATATTTAATAATTCAATATATTTTTAAACAAGTGATTCGTATGATTTTTTTTAATGTCTTAATTGTCATTTTTTATCCAATGGTAGAAAATGTTTGTTTTTTAATTTAATTTGTTTGTTCATACTGCTAAAGTAATGTTTGAAAAATGTTTGAGTAAAAGTGAAATGTGCTTAATATAATGAAGTAATGTTGCAAGAGCCAATCATTGATACTGAATCGATTTTGACACAAGTCCATTCACTTGCAGTCCAACTTACGTTTGTACTTGCAAATCGTAAAGTGAACTTTCCAAGTACAAATTTGTTTGCCTCGTTCGAGCCAAAGATGCTTTGTGAGCTTCTAATTGATTGTGTTGCTTGAAAATCAGTTCCTCATTGCATTTCTGAAAGATCACAATACATGTATACTGATAAACAGATGGTTCAAATGTAACTATAAGAAACGTTAGTTTTCAACAACTTATGAATTTAGTATTCAACTCATAGTAAATAGATAACTCTCTTAAAAATAAGCAGAACTACTCATTGTGTGAATTACTTAAGTTCAGTCAGGCAAGTAAAAAATTAAAATATGAAAATAAAATGGTAGAAGGATCGTTTCTTTATTGTTTCCATATTTGTAAAGCACGTCAAATGATTATCCCCTCTCCCATTGTTATATATATGTAGAAAAATAGCAAAGTTTCTTGTGATGGCGCCACTAACTTGACTGACAAATATGATATACGTAAATCTTGAACATTTTTGAGTATTTTGAATGTACTCTTGCACTCATCCATCAAAACTGAAACCTAGTTACAATGCTGTTGACACAATCCCTAATCTGAGTTAGTTTAAGTCCAGATTGTATCACATGGAGGTGCGCGAGATTATTCATTCCACCATTATCAGAAATTAAGATATAATAAGCATTTAAATAAAAAATTTAAGAAAAGAGTGTAAAACAAACAATCGAAGTATTTATTTTACATTCAAAAAATCGTTTCTACAAAAAGCACGTGATTTATTATTAAGCGACATAAAGCATTTTCAAATAGTATAACCTTTATTCTGTTAAGTACAAATTTCAATAAAGTACTAACCAATCAATTATACTTGTAAATAATATTTGTTTTAAAAATTAACATAAAATGGCTGTTAATTATCCTGAAAATTTAAGTAATGCTTATATAGTCTCAATTTTCAATGATGGAGATAATCATGTTTCCATACATCCACATGATGAATCTTGAACGCAAATTAATATGAATTAGAAACCGAGTGCACAGCAATATAACAGGCTAATGGGTGCAAACATACACCCATTACACCTAAAAAATATATTAGGATATATGTTTATTATATATAACTTCCAGACTAAAAAAGTTTATCCTGACTAAAATCAAGCGGTATCATCAACCTTTGCAAACAATGGCACCGCCACCAAGAAACTATTATTCTCCTACGTTTGCAAAACTATTGGAGTCAATTGTTTGATATAGTGTATAAATATGGCAATAATAAAGAAGTGATTATATCACCAACCGTTAGCATGTGCTAACAAGTTTTCATATAAATAGATAAAAATATTTAAAGCATAATTTAATAAAAAATCATTCGTTTTTAAACTGTTTCAACAACCTAAGAACAACAACAACAAACAAATTTCCCTATTGTTACCCTCAACTGGCAAACAAAAGCAGCTAAAGTATTACCGTAAGATAGCTCGTGTTACTAGTACCACCTTTGAATGTTAATATTCCAACTGAAATTGTAAACCCGATCTGAATTTTTATTTCCATCATTGTTAGAACAAATTAAAACACTATTGACCAAAACCACCACTTATATTATAAAAAAATAATTTAAACTACTCATAAGTAGTCTAAAACGTTTCCTATTAATAAACCAAACTGAAATATGAACTATTCAAAACTTATAAAAATCAATAACAAGTCATCATTTTTTTATTAAATTTAAAAACGCTAAAATAATGTAATAAATATAAGACAAGTGTGTTTTAGTGAGTACTACCAAAGTGTCAGAGATTGATAAAGCGCTAAACTCGAAAGAAGAGTTCAAATGCCACTACCCACTTCGTTTCGATAAATGTGCACTAATTGAAAAATGTTTCCCGTGACATGATCAAACAATAAAAACCAAATAAAAAATGTAAAGATTTAATTAACAATAATAAATTAATTTTTGAACTAATCGTTTGCACATTCATTGAACCCATAACTGTAAACATTTACTACTAGAGTTAAAATTATCTTACACAATTCAGTGTTCTACTGTTATCATTACTAATAATAATGTAAAATGGTTGCTGCTTATGTAAAATAAAAATTGTGTACAAACAAGGATGTTAGATGAGTTTATTTAATTGTCAACTTGTACAAAGCAAAACGAAAAATTACTTTTTGATCCGTACATAAGAGATGTGCTTTTTGCAAATTTTCAAAACCTTTGCGCCACAAACATGATTCTAGTAGATGATTTTCATGTGCACCTGCCTTGTCACACTCACAAAACATTAGAAGTTTCGTTTCCAAACTGACAAAAATATGAAAGAAAAAATATTAAAACCATAATCACATAATTAATGTAAAAACTAAAAATTGTGAGTAAATGCAAATAATGAAAACATTTTATAAGTGTTTACATGTAAATACCTCAAACTTATAATTTTAAGCACTATTTATACAATAAAAAAGTTGATGACAGTCATTTCTTGAGTATTTCGATATTTACAGAGCATTAATAAAACAGCCTCTTGTATTTTATATGCAAAAACTTGTTTATACAATATAGAAAAATTATGAAGTTACTTGGCTAATAGAAAACATTCTTGTATCAGTTTAACAAGGCCGCCTAATTTTTTGTCAAAGTTGTCGCTCTTAAGTCAACGCCACCTTACCATGAATGAATGCTTGCACCCACTCACTTATACGGAAACTAGCTTATACCGCTATGCACTCGGTCTATAATCCTTGATAATTTGAGTCCGGAATGGACTACATTCAGATACGGAATCCGGTATTAAACCATACTCAAAATTTAAAATTTTATAAAATTTACTCATATATATTATTTGTTTCTTTGGTTTTTGCTACTTAAACATTTGGTAAAAGTATTTTTCAGTAATTAGATATTTAGGAAAGCCAAATAGAGACCTGCATTCAGTGCTGGTTGTGGAACTCATAAGCCCCATGCCCATCCAATTGTAAATCAAGCTCTCTAGCCACCTTTGTCACCCCAATACTAACTAGTTAGTCCAATAACTAGGTATATTAATTATTAATGCACGCCCTTGTTAATTAACTTAATACACAATGAAATAATTCTACACTTAACATCTAACTAAAATCAATTACAATAATTTTACAAATAAAAATCTCAAACAAATAACTCATCGCGTGTAATAAATCTCTGAAAAATTTTAAGTTGAATAATTTATTGATCATTTGATTTCATGTACAAAACGATACACGTGTTTCAACAGTGTGCATACAAACAAATTAAACTTATTTTTAACTGCATAAAATAAGCATTCACCCTCCCTTTAAACCAAAGTACATTGCTTATAAAAATTATACTTGAATAAAAAATTGTTATCCCTTAGCATATAGCTTTGAATGTTAAAAATATAATTTAGCAGTAGAAAAAATACAGTAATCTTAAACACTAAACATTATTAAAATATACCCTTCAAAATGTGTAAACGTGAATAAATTCAATAAGGTTAATATTCTATAAAAATTTAAAGTATATTTGGTAAAATAAAAATTTATTTTAAAAACTAAAATTGAAATCCATAATAACTCTAATGCAAACATTATAATTTAAATTCATTGTTTATACGCAGTTTCTAATTGATACTGCTTACTAATCAAATTCGTTAAATCATTTTGAATTAACACACAAATACCAAAATGCAATTATCATATATATAATCATTTACATTTCCACATCCAAAGTATATCATTAAATTTAAATATTTTTTTCATTAAGTTCTTTCATCTTTAATGCTGCAAGGAAAAAAGGTATTTTAAGATACATAAATATTATGTAGTCCTTGGATTAAAGTAGACAACTCTGAAAAAATCGGACGGCCTGGTTAATCTTTGTGAACAGTGGCGCCATCACAAAGGTGTCATTTACCAGCCAAAAAACTTTGTTATTCTTCTACATGCCAGAATGGGTATAATGTTGAGTTAGGTAATATTCGATATCAAATCACGTTGACTAACTAGATAATCGTGAAGACCTGTGTTAATCCAGAGTCACAATCTGTGCAGATGTGCTTCGTCTTTGAGAGGTAGCATGCACCCAAGATGCTTAAAAAGAAACTTAACGTATTCGCCTTCCATATATAGCCTGTTAGACTGAGGGAGTTCGCCCTAATAAAAAATCAGTCTACAGATCATTATATCCCGTGTCAATCTCATTAAAACTCCGATCAAATAAAAAATACAATATAGAATCAATCGCTAAAACCCTCAGGGCAGTTGGTTTCCTTTATACAATTGGGAAAAGACTGACGAGATTCCGAGGAATAGAAAACAAGATTCTATCCTTGTTGACCAATAATGACAAGTCTGATTCAAAATCACAAGCATACAAGGTCTCCCATCCATCCTTCAATCAGCGTCAACCCTCCCAACACTCAAAGATTACCTTGTCAATTCCTGTAAACACTTGTGCCAATAAACTTCACTTATCCCTGTTTGAGACGATCTTCACACTATTTTGATCAGAACTTTATCTTCGAAACAACAGCTAAGTCGACGGACTGACATATCCCTATGCGCTTCCGAAAACCGTGAACAATGAAAGGGGATTATTCGAAATGTTATGCAAACTTGGAATTAATAAAGATGTGGCTTTGCCACCAATTTTTATTGTTGCTATTTGTTATTCTTCTACGTTTATTACGCTTATCAAACCATCGAAGCCGATCGTTTCATAAATTGCACAGATGTAAAAATAATGAATAAGTAACCATATCACCAACCAAATATATAAATAAATGAATGATATTTTTATGGTTCCCACAGAATACCTTCATGTATCTTTAAGTATAATTTACCGTAGCTTATTAAAAATCTTCAAGATATTGTGAAAAATAAAATCGTACAATCATCGTTCTTTTTCATAAAAAAGAAACCAGCAATTACCTAAAAACCACAAAGCTTCAATTTATTTCTTGTAGCTGCTAAAAGTACACTTCACCTATCGTTAGGACACGTCCCAATAAATTAGTTTTCGTCTGGATACCAGATGTATCAACCAAATACATACACTTTGGCTTATCCTAAACGTTTGAGCAAAATTTTAGTGTCCTAATATTTATAGATTACTCTTCAGAATTTGACTAACTAAACAGAAAACAACTATGAAACGTTATCTAACGAGCCTTTACTAAAACTTATAAACCCCTTAAGTATTTTGCAAAACAAATGTCTGAAATTGCAACTAGAAAAAAACACATAAGTAACTAAACACATTAAATAAAAAATTCAACTTTTTCCTTTACTTCATGTTTACTTTGCTGCTCATCTTACAGAAGTAAATATTAAGTAACAAATAAAAGTGTTTTAAAAGCGTAATTAAATGCATATATTTTATTCTGAAAAATTTTGTTTATTCAAATCACATTTTAGCACAAGTAAATACAATATTTTTTTAAATTGATAAAAATTTATATATTTATAGTTAATAATTGTTAACTATAATACCTTTCATTAAAACGTAAATATGGGGAATAATCAATTTCTTCAACACTAGCATAATTTACAACATCGGTTTTAACATCTAAACTGAAAAATTCATTAATAAAGTGCATAGATCATACTTAAACTGTATATTTTGTAATCCCAGCAACGAATCGCATATGTATTTAAATTCAGGTGACAATAAAATAGCTTCCAAGTAATAAAAATTTCTAAAAAAAATTGATAAATCCATTGTGAAAAAAATTATTTATAATTAATAAATGCTAAAAGTGAACAACTAAAATGCTATATTCTTTAATTTAAAAGACTTTGTAAGCGTTTAAGATACAAGTAGATATGAATTTAAATGCAAAAATTACAAGATGTAACATACGTAATAAACTTTATCTCTATTCAATATACCAAAATATAAATATATTAGTCTACTTGTAAAGTAAACTATTACAAATTGACCATAAGGAGATCTCTCCTAATCAACTCGTGTATTAACCTGTAACCTGAACAAGTATTTATTTAACTCTAAAAACCGTGTTTAAAATATAAATTTGTATTCACAAACTAAGATAATTTAATTTCTAAAAATTAAAAAGTACATATATAAAAATAAAGTGTTATGTTAAAATTTATATTAATTTTAATTACCGCCTGCAATTCACACACTTTAATAATCGTATTAAGTCATTTTAATACAGTACAATAAATATATAAAATATTATATTTTATTTTGTAACTGTGTTTAGATAAACGTTAGAATCAAATAAATTATTATTTAAAAATGACCATTTTTACTATTGCATAAAAAATTATTAAAATTAAATAAAAATACTATTTGAATTAATGCTTCAAGTTCACAAATCTGCTAACACAAATATTAAAAAATATTTCTAAACTATTCCATATTTTCGTCTATATTTCATTAATTAAATGCAATATATATACATATATATATATATATATATATATATATATATATATAATGTATAACTTTTTTTATCTACTTTAAATCATTCAACCTTTCCAATATTACACACACTGATTCATATACGCAACATCTCATTAACGCCAACTTTAACCAAACACGAAACTAAAAATATAAAATCAAAAAAATAATATTACTCTTGCGTTATCATTTTTTAAATGATCAAATAATAAAACAGATGTTGAATAGTTTAAAATAGGTTCACTCATCAAGGTACATATTAGTTTCCATGGTAGTTCAGCACCAGGTTTTGTGTGAGCTAATAGTAAATCAGTGTACTTTATATCTTACATTTGATCCCATGAAAAAATATATTTTCCAAAATAATTAAAAAATTTCTAACACAAGCATCACTTTCATTCAATTCTTGTTTAATAGATTTTTCCAATAATGATTTAATAGATAATCTAAATTAAAAATAACTAATTTTATGTTACCGTGCAACAGTAGTAATATTCCTTTTGCTAATTCTTAACGATGATAAATGACTTTTATCCATAAAAGGTCTCAATAAGCCCTGGTACCCAAACCCCTACATTTAAGTTCACCTTGAAAAAACCAGCTTTTAAAAGATTTTTAAAACTTTTAAACAAATTAATAACACAAATAACTTTTATTAAAATTAAAATTATTAAATTTTAACAAAAATATTTACATTAAATTACATAATTATTTAATTAATTAATATTAAGTAAAATATTACCTTCTAACAAAAATTATACGTTTTTATTATACACATAATTTTTTTTAAATTTATATAACATAATTAATATTATATATATATATATATATATATATACATATTCTATTATTCTTCCTTTACAACTTTTTTACCTTTTATGAGGAGTCGCTGTTTCTGGTTAGCATTCCCTATTTGGTTCTGTCCGTAGCGTCAATTTTTGTTAATCTCTTTTCCTTCATATCGGCTTCCACACAATCCAGCCATCTTCTCTTTGGTCTGCCACGATTTCTTTTACCTTTTACTTTTAATGCCATTATTCTCCTCATAACGTTGTTTTCTTTTCTACGTAGAATATAGCCGTACCACCCTAACCTTTTTTTTAATTTTCTTATGAGCTTCAATGACTTTCAGTTTTCCTCTAACCACTTCATTCTCTATTTTATCTAATTTGGGTACTCCCAACAACCATCAAAGCATTTTTATTTCTACTAAATTCAGTTTTCTTTTTTGAGCTTTCTTAATACTCCACTTTTCCAATCCGTACATCAGGGCCGGTTTCACTGCCGTCTTAATAATTTTAACTTTTGTTTTTGCTGTTATCTTTCTGTCGCACAGATCCCCTGTAAGTTTCCTCCAGTTATACCATTCTGCTTTTATTTTTTGAGCAATCTCTGCATTCAAATCTCCATTCTCTTCTAGCGCTGAACCAAAGTATTTAAACTTTCTTACTCTCATCAATTCTTGGTGTTGCATTTTGATTCCTCTACTATTTGTTTTTATTGTACTCATGTACACCCTCTTTTTCTTGTTTATTCTTAATCCTTGATTCTCCAGTACTTTTCTCCATTGCTTTAACCGTCTTTTCAAATCCTCTTGTGTCCTATCGACAAGACAATGTCATCTGGAAATAGCATACATTATGGAGATTCTATCTTAATTTTTTTTGTTAGCACGTCCATAACTATATAAAACAAATATGGGTTTAGTGCTGAACCCTGATGTAGACCAACATTTAGTAAAAACTTATCAATTATTCCCACACTGGTTTTCACCAACTATTTTGAGTCATCGTACACATCTTGAACAATCTTTAAGTACTTTTAAGGAGCACCTTTTCTTTTATGTTCCTTCACACTTCCTATCATGCGCGTTGCTTATGGAGGACGCCCTATTGTCTATCAAACCATTATAAAACATTTTGACTATTTTAGTGTTTTGACGCAAGTTTTACTGCAGGATACTCTTCTTGACGCAAACCTTTCTTTTTTATCCAGGCTTGGGACTGGCTAAATCGGTTCATTTCTGATCCTCACTAGGCGGAGTTAAATATATATATATATATATATATATATATATATATATATATATATATATATATATATATATATAATTATATAGTTTGTGATAAGACCTGTAAATTGGTTTGTACCTCAAAAATAAGAAATAATGTAAAAAAAATTGTTAATATATATGTATACATTTTTGTTGTTGTTGCTGCTGTTGTTACTGTTGTTATGACTAAGAGGTAAAATGCGCGTCACGCTACACGCTCTTAAAGCGTTATTCATCATTTGCTCTTTTCTTTTTAAAAAATTATTGTAGTGTGTATGTATTGTAATGCGTAACTTGTTTTATTATTTTATTACTTATGCATATTTATTATTTTTCCTCGTTTTCCATAATTGTTAACTATGATTATCTATCTTAATATTGTTTTAATTTTAAATTTTTTTGTGGTATTACTTTATTATTCTATTCACAGTTTTCCCTAAAAAATTGAGATAATTTAAGAACCGACTATTACTGTTGGAATAAAATGTTTAAAATGGTTATTAATTTTTATTTCGATTACAATTTTCATATTGTACATTTAAATAACTTTGACTTTGTTTGAACCTTGTTCTAAAGCGCCTTTTTATATTTGAATGTATCACATTTGTTCTTAACGTGACTGTGGTTCTGTGAGTATATTGTGTTCTGTTTTTTTTGTTGGTAAACAATATTGGTATGTAATTTTGAATTATTTTGTAATAATAAATTGCAGAACAATAATATAGATTACACAAGAGCTTTTTTGATTAAAATTAGCTGGGGTGTTGATAATTATCCGTATCAAGTTAAATCAAAGAAAATCAGGGCCGAGATCTCAGTAAGATCTTACACTGAGTACTAAAAAGCGTTTTGGTTTATGAGACTCGTGAACTATCCTGATTTCTAGAACAGAAAGTTAAAATGCATTTTACTTAAGCTGCATTTAATACAAGTCATTTTCCAAAAATCTCAGCGTTAATATTAATAATAATAATAATTTATTACTTAAAAAATTTTTTTTAGTTACTCAATAATTACAAATAATTATAGAAACCGGATAAGAAATATTTATTGCCAAAATTACAAAAAATGGAACTAAACAAGAAAATAAAAAAACAGTAAGAAATCAAAGTCAAATTTTTTAAAAAATAGATAAATAAATTGAAAAGCGTAAACAACGATTGTTTTAAAAATAAGTTAACCAATATAAATTATTAGCACATTTACACTTTTGAATCTGTGTGACATGCTTGCGTGACGTAGGAATCAGAAGTAGCCTGCTTTTTGTTATTGCCCAGTGTTATGTTCGCTAACTGTCGTTTTTTGTATATTGGTGTATATTAATGTATTTTTTATGCGTGTATTATTCGTTTTTTGTGTTTTTGCTTTAATTGTTGAGTATTAATTGTTCACTGTGCGTTTACGCGTGTGCATCGTACGGTAGTTACATAGCAAATGTGTGTTCTTTATGCGATTATCGCTAGTCTTTCTCTAGTGATAAATTTTGTTTTTGTATTCTTATATTCGTTATCTATTGTTCTCATAATTAACTTGCATTTTAAACCCCTTAAAAATATATGTGATCAAATCCTTTAATTTGTAGCCTAAAACAATGGAAAATATCTGTGAAGATCGGCATCCTCTGTACAACTTGCTGTAATTGATTCCATAAAACCTGCTCCGGTTTATTATTGGTGCGCTACACGCAGTTAACTAATAGTCCTCTTAATTACATCTGTATGGACTGTAGATGTAAAACAAAATTTCAGCAATTGCCGGTGGAACACATTGACTCAACTGTGGATACTAAGAGACCCTCTAACCAGATATCAGAACTTGAAATCAGCTAAGGGACCATGTCTTCTTCCCTATCAACCTTAGCTGCCAAGTTCTCTAATTCCCTTTCTAAAAATGAAATTATTAACTCCTCAATAATTAAACTCTCGGATTCGGTTCTGGGAGAACTTAACTCCTAAAAGACCGATATGTCCAACTTAAATGCTTCTTCAATTGCTGCAAAATCAGTTTTAATACCCTCCCAAAAAAAATATTTTGGAACTACTAAGAAACACGTAATAGATTCTAAACACGGTTGTAATTTAATCTTAAAAAGTATTAAGACAACGTAATTAATTTTAAAGATTATGCATCGACCATTACCATTAGTTGTTGCTCCGAGGTTTCTGACATAAAAATATATAAACCTACATGTAAACGTCCTCACTCATCCCTTTCTATGCTGATTACGTTTACTAGCTCTTGATTCAAAAATACTGTGTCGGGGTGATTTAGCGGTACAGTGCTCAAATTCAAACCTCGGTTCAAATCCCACCACCGGCACTAAAATCAGGGCCCACGTTCGGCTTCGCTAAAATGTCTACTGCTAAAAGATGTTTCTTGTAAAACACTCAAAGTAGCAAGCATAAAATAATTAATAAATAAATAATAAATAATTGGTGCAGTGTAAAGTCTGATTTTCCTGACGTTTGGTTAACCAACGATTTTCGTTACCTAAACGCTTTTTTAAACGCTCAAGTACATGGACTCTCCTGTGTAACCCTGTTCTCATAGTTCAATTGTCCCTATTAAAACAAGATTTCATTAATGCATCAAATTTTCAGATTTCACACCGGAGTTTCCCTTCTTTTTCGGTAATTTACCGTCTTCGACAATTATCCCCACTACTCCCCCTCCCTCCTGGATCAAGTTTTACTACACAAATGCCTTAAGGTTTAAAAACAAACTGTCAAAGGTCCAAGAATTAGCGCTTTCTTCTTTCTCTCATATTATAAGGATAACTAAAACATGGCTCCCAAAAGACATTTTTGACAGTGAAATAGTAGTAAAAGAATACAATACTGTTAGGAAAGATTCTACGAAGGGTAAATGCGAAGGTTGTATCTTCTATGTTAGAGAAGATATGGACTTCTCAACTTTTCCTCTCTTTACGCTAGTCAGCGAGATGGATATGACCATTTGAACGTAGTTTTACGGTCCCATACTGCATGTTCCCTAATCTATTGCTCTCCCTCAGTCACAAAGGCCATAAATTTAATGCTTTTACAAAATCTCAGTTTATCCTTTCCAAGCCTTTCAAACATTTTATCCTTATGGATGATTTTAATTGTCCTTCCATTTATTGACCTTCTCTATCCGGATCTTCAAACTACTTTAAAGATAATTTTTTGAAATTTAGCATAAAGCATGCTCTTACCCAGCATGTTTTTACACCTACTAGGTATAAAATATGTGCATCCTATTATTGTCTAGACCTTATCTTTACCAATAATGCCTCCTACATAAATAAGATACAGGTTTACAGGTTTACAGGTTTATACACGAGTTGAGTAGGAGTAAAACTCCTTTTGATCCTCGGTTCGAATTATCGATGATATCAGTAAGATTCGGGGGAAAATATGAAATGGATGGTGAGGTAAAGGGGGATTAGTCACAGAAAAAATATTTGAAATCAAGATAAAATCAAGGTAGATAATGGAAGTTAACAATTATAGAAAACGAGCAAAAATTACAAATATAAAAAAAATAATATAACAGGTGCCTATTACAATGCAAAAACACTGCAATAATCTTCAAAAAAGAAGAAAAGAGAAAAGGATGAATAACGCTCCAATGGACGTGTAGCGTGACGCGCGCCTCACCTCGCGAATCTCATCTTCTTCCTCTAGGAAAAAGTGATCGCTCTCTTGTCTCTTTTGAAATCTTTCTCTTTTTTGCCGGAAATAATTTGACTCAAAACTTAGCTCTTATCCCTGATTTTAGAAAAGTTGATTTTCCCTAACTTCGTCTCTACTTTACGTCAGTAAACTGGGATTATATATACGGTAACAATATTGAAAAACCCTACTCCCATTTCTTAAATATAATTAATAAAGCAATTAAACAATTTGTTTTTTTCAGGACTCCAGTTCATTCAAATCCTAAGTTTCTCGGTTTATTGTTCGTTTTATTATAAAACGAAATAAATCCTTCTTTTTATAAAAATTGGTTAAACTCCCCTGCCTTCTTTGTGCGTATCTATTAGCCAGAAATAGTTGCTCAAATCTAATCAAACCTGTTAAAGATAAAATTTTCTTTGAGTTTCTAAACAGAACAACCAAAAACAAAAACTTTTTTTTAGTTTATTAAAGATAAAAGAACAGCTGAAATGTCCCCTTCTTGTCCTACCTAAGATTTTTGCTTGCAATGGTTTCAGAGATCACTTTTAACCAGTTTTTCAAATACTTTGTTTTCACTGCCATACATTTCGCAATTTCATAACTATCATAAGATCCTTTACTTCTAATGTTAATACTGTTCTTAATCTTTTATCCAGTCTTAAGTTTTCTTTTTGCGGACCTGATAGGGTCTTTTTTAGGGTTCTTAGGGAGTGTGCTAATGTTTTTGGCCCTTATTTAACCCACATTCTTAACCTCTCCTCTTTCACTGGTCGCATCACTTGTATCTTGGAAACTGCATTTATTAGACCCATTTACAAATTGGGACGTAAATTTAAAGCTGAAAGCTTTAGACCTATTGGAATCCTATTTTCACCGAGTAAAATAGAACGATCAGTTAGGTCTCACATTTTTGATCAACATTATTAACCCTGTTTAGCATGGGTTTTTGTCCCGTAGATCCTGTCTTAGTAACTTCATAATCTACATTAATCGCATTTCTTCAATTCTTGAATCTAGACCATTAGTTGATGCTATTTACTTTGACTTTGCTAAAGCCTTTGACAAAGTTCCGCATGATCTGTTTTTAATCAAGCTTAAATTCTTTGGCATCTCTGGACTTATCTTATCCTGGATCTCTAATTTTCTGTTTAATTGCTCCTTTAAGGTTGGATTGGGTGCTAACCACTCCTCTTCTTGCAACGTCTGGGGTTTTTCAAGGTTCGGTTTTATGTCCTATTTTGTTCATCCTCTTCATTAATAATTTACCCTCCGTCGTTAGCTCCAATAATCTACTGTATGCTGATGATGCTAATATTTGGAATTCTAATCCAGATGTATTAAACAATGATCTTTCTAATATTAACAAGTATCCGCTTAAAAATTTTTTTCCATTGAATTACGTAAAATGTAAACACAACTTTTGGAAATATCTTTAAAATATCCCCTGATAATGCTTATCTAATCGATACTGTGAAGTCAATAAAATATTTAGGAGCTTTATTTAACTCATCACTTAACTTTACGGATCATTACATTAAGGTCACTCAGACTTGTTACAGCATAATTAAATTCTTTAACAGGAATTTAGGTGGTATGTTTCTTAAATGCGTTTGTTTAATTTATATGCTTTATATCAGGCCCCAACTAGAATATTTTCCTCAAGTGACTGCACCCGTCCTTATATCCGTCATTAAAAATTTACAGGTTTAAAGGACTTTTTCCAAACTGCCTAGATTTTTTAGGAATATGCCTTTGTAACAAAGATTACATTCCCTTAAACTGTTTCCATTAATTAATAAACGGCTCCGGGGTGACTTCATCTTGGTGCATCAATTTACCTCTTTAGGAACACTCAGTGCCTTCTATAACTTAGCTCATAACTTATTTAGAGGGCATAATCTGAAGTTAAGCAGACCCAGGGTTTCCACTAGGGTAAGGTTGTATCAATTTTTTTCACAAAGTTATTAATAATTGGAATAGGTTTTTTACTAAGATTGTAAATGCCCAATCAACTCAGTCCTTTAAGCATTCATATGAACAATATGCTCTAACTAGCTTCCGATAACCTAGATGTTTTTTATTCACTTAGTTGATTATTACTTTTTTTACTTTAAATTTTTTATTATTTTGTTTCTCTTACATTGATATTGCTGATAACATTTGAACCAAGAATCAAAAGGAGTCCGACTCTTACTCAACATTCGCGAGGTGAGGCGCGCGTCACGCTACACGTCCATTGGAGCGTTATTTATCCTTTTCTCTTTTCTTCTTTTTTGATGATTATTGCAGTGTTTTTGCATTGTAATACGTAACTTGTTCTATTATTATTTATGCATACTTATAATTTTTGCTCGTTTTCTATAATTGTTAACTTCCACTATCTACCTTGATTTTATCTTGATTTCAAATATTTTTTCTGTCACTAATCCCCCTTTACCTCACCATCCATTTCATTTTTCCCCCTGAAAATTTGAGAAATTTGAGAACCGAGTACTAAAAGGCGTTTTGGCCTACTCAACTCGTGAAAAATTCTGAATCCTGAAAACACGTGAAACAACCTGTAACCCGTAAGTAAAAATCGTCAAAATTGCCAAAATATTGTTTTTAAAATTAACTGTAATTTTTATAAAGTCGTGTATTATTTTTAAAATCTCTTTTTTTTTGTAAATTATTACTGCTACAATACTCTGCTTATTTGATTATCTGCCAACATTAGCATATGTTGTATTTAGCCATTTTTGCTTTAGATTTAAAAATTGTAAAATAATTTTTAAAAACATTTAAAATTGAACATTGATAAATTTAGCATAAATATTTAAAAAGTGCCGATTTTTTGTCAATTTATGTCGCCTGAAAAGCCAATCTCTTAAAATGGAGTACGCCCTCTTTTTTATTTTGTATAAACCCCTTCTATTTCGAAGGCCTTAGATAGAGCTCTTGTAAAAGAACTCTCTTTCCTCGCCTCCCTAACTCACAAGTACATTGTTTTAATGGGGGACTTCAATGCTCCCTCAATTAACTGGAATTCCCTTGAGGGGCCTCAAGTATTTTTCGAACACAGTCTGCTTAAACTCAGTATTGAACATGCCTTCCAGCAGCATGTCCGTTCTCCTACTAGATATAGAGCTGGAAGCCATCAATCTTGTCTAGACCTTATTTTTACTAACATTCCATCTCTAGTAGACTCTATCAAGCTTCTCTCTCCCTTGGGAAGGAGTGATCACTCAGTCCTGTCCTTCTCAGTTTATTTTCCCACGCCTATCTCTAAATTGCAAAAGGGGAACATATTACCCTCCCCAGATTTTAGGAAGACAAACTTTAATGATTTACGGGAGTTTTTCCAAAATACCAATTGGAATCTACTAGATTTTAATAATGTAAATAGCCTCTACTCCCATATAACAGACATTATTAGTTGCGGCATTAGGTTATTCGTCCCTTTCAAAACTCAAGCCTTGTATAAAAAGATATTAACCAGCCGCATCAAGTTAATCCAGAAAAGGATTTCTGCATTTACTAATGGAACGCTACAAAATTGCCTTGTTTCTATTACAACTATATCGACATTCGAAATCAAGTCGTGGCAGCCATTAAAAGGTATAAAACTCAAAAATTTAACACATTATTACATAAAGGCAAAAATGATTAAAAAAAAATGCTATTTAATTTTATTAAAAAAAAGCTTTGTTCGGAATATTTTCTTCCTAGTATTAAAGACTGCAATGGATTGTTTCTATCAACTGAATCTTCATGCGAAACTTTCAAGGAATACTTTAAGTCAGTTTTTTTGCACTGGAGATATGGTAACCAGCTGTTTTGCCGATCCTTCTACAATTTAGGTAATTTTAAAATTACTAAGGATATAGTCTGTAAACACTTTAAGCATCTAAAATTTAACTTATGCGGGTTTGATGGTATCTACCCTAGAATTCTTAGGGAGTGTGCCGATGTATTGGCATCAGTTTTTCATCATTTATTTAATATATCCCTTCTTAGTTGGCAAGTACCAGAGGTCTGGAAATTAGCTTACATCAGACCAATTCATAAAACAGGCAGCAGATTTAGTCCTGATAGTTACAAGCCGATTAGCATTCTACTTGCACCTAGTAAAGTACTAGAGAGACTTATGAAAGGGTATTTAGTAGACTATCTCCTGGATAAAAAGTTAATAAATCCTGCTTAGCATGGATTCATCCACTCTCGTTCATGTTTAACTAATCTATAAAAATTCACTAACAGACTAACTAGTGACTTAGGGCAACACCCATGCGTTGAAGCTATTTACTTCGATTTTTCTAAATCTTTTGATAAAGTCCCACACTCTCTCCTAATAGCTAAGTTAAAGATTTTTGACATAGGTAATCCTCTATTAAATTGGATTAGTGATTTTCTAAAGGATCGATATTTCAGAATTAGGTTCGGCAACACGTTGTCTACCCAGTGCAAAATAACATCAGATGTGCCACAAGGATCAGTCCTAGGTCCCCTACTTTTCATCTTGTTTGTTAATAATCTATCTGCAAAAGTTCAATCAAATATTCTGCTGTATGCGGATAATGTCAAAATTTGAGGCACAAACCCTAAACTTTTGCAACAAGATATTAATAATATCCATCTTTGGTCGGTTAAAAATAAGCTTCCTTTAAATTTAGATAAGTGTAAGCATATAACTTTTGGACGATCCTCGGAGATGACATTTACGATTCGGGATAAATTTATTGGAACAGTAAAAGTAGTTAAAGATCTAGGTGTTACATTCACATTATTCCTAGTCTTCACACTACATTACAAATTAGCGTCCCAAAAATGTTTTAGCCTGATTAAGTTTTTCAGACGCAATTTAGGTAAAATTCCGTTAGACAACCTTCGACTACTATTTATGTTATATATAAGACCACATTTAGAATACTGTATCCAGGTAACTGCCCCATCAACTGGAAAGAGTCCAAAGGATGCTCTCCAGACTCCCTCATGAGCTTCGTTTCAAGTCGTATTCAGAACGTTTACAAATATTAAAATTATTCCCTTTAGGCGATAGGAGACTCCGAAGCGACTTAATTTTAATATATCAGTTATTCGCGAGCAATAGGATCACTCATTTTTTAATGTAAATAATGGTAACCTTAGGGGACATTGTCTAAAGATTCACAAACCCAGAGCTCTCACTCGTGTTAGACTAAATCATTTCACACACAGATCCATTACAGAATGAAATAAGGTTCTCAGTCATGTAGTCAATTCTAAATCTTTAGGGTTATTTAAGATAAATTATAACTAACACATGTTCTCCACGTTCATTTATTTTCTAATTTATTCATTCATTTTTCTCTCTTTTATATTACTTTTTTTTTGTCCCAGCTTCTTCCTCCTTTTTTATTATGCCCGATTTTAAATTTTCAGATACTTTGAAAACCGAGGATTAAAAAGATAAAGTCCTACGCATCTCGTGTACCGTCCTAATCCTGATACACGCTAAGTAGAGAGTAATTTATCCTTTTTCTATTTTTTTTTTGAAAAAAGTTATTGCAGTCTTTTTGCATTGTAATTAAAAACTTGTTTTATTGTTGCTTTTGTATACATATTTTTTCCATTTTTTATAATCTACTTTAATTTTAAAATTTTTTGTGACAAACCACCTTTAGATAACTAGAGAACCGAGTACTAAATCGTTTTGACCTACTGGACTCGTAAACAATACTGAATCCTGAATAGTTTAGCACGTCAACTATATATGCCAGCTTGGCACATAATAACAAATAATTTTATTTTTTTATATAAGATTTTAAATAATATAATTTAAAAATTTTTTAAAAGTACGTTTGAATATCTACAAAATAAATAATAATGCATTTTAATCTATTACATTAAAATAAATATAAAAATTATATTTAATTTAAAAATTGTCTATAATTAGTTAAAAAATGTAATTATTATTGTTATAAAATTGGCGTATGATAATACGTTTTGTTGTAATACACTGTTAATTAAGTTTGTAATTGTACACGGTTTTGATACGATTATCATTTATAGAATTTGACGTATATTTTTTTTATAACTTGAAAAATTGTAAAGTGTTTTTTGTTAATTGGAAGACTTTTTTTAGTACTATTGCACATACTTTTGGATTAAGAAATAATATATTTAAGAGTTAAATTTTTCCGTTTTTATGTTAATCACGTTAACATTTATATATTTATTTACAATTTTCAGGTGATTATTAAAGTTAATTCATTTGATTAATATAACATTTACATTATTTAAAAATGATTGTTTTAATTATTTTAATATTTTGTAGTTTTGTTTGCTTATGTTTTTACTTAGTTAACTAGGTGTCGTAATGTAAGATGTAAATGCTCTGCATACATTTTAAAAAGTTTAATACTGGTTTATATATGTAAGAATATGTTATTGTCCTAACAAATGTTGATAAACTATATTTGATAGACGTTTGTGCCTAAATTGTAAACATTAGTAACTAATATTATAATTCAGGATTCAAGATTTTTCACGAGTTGAATAGGCCAAAACGCCTTTTAGTACTCGGTTCTCAAATTGTCTCAAGTATTCAGGGGGGAAATGAAATGGATGGTGAGGTAAAGGGGGATTAGTCACAGAAAAAAAATTGAAATCAAGGTAGGTAGTGGAAGTTAACAATTATAGAAAACGAGCAAAAATTATAAATATACAAAAATAATAATAAAACAAGTACCTATTATAATGCAAAAAACACTGCAATAATCATCAAAAAAAAGAAAAGGATGAATAACTCTCCAATGGACGTGTAGCGTGACGCGCGCCTCACCTCGCGAGTTGTAAACTGCCCAAGAATATTGTTTATAACAAAATAAATGTGTCTAATGTTTAATGCTAATTTTTCTTAAATAACAATCTTGAATACTAAAAGTGGAAATAATTTATGTTGTAAATATTATACGCAAAAATGAATATTTATTTGTTTTTAAAAGCTTTAAAAATTCACATTAATACCTAAATATAGCATATAATTATTTCAAATACTTCAGTTTTTTTATTATTAACTTTCATTAGTTATTGTACTGAGTTTTGTTATTGCATTTTGGGCTTTTGTTTTTTTTTTTTGCTGAAAGCGGTAAATAAGCAACCATATAGTAACTAAGAGATTTAATTAATAATTGTGATTATCACCTGATGTTAAGATAACACTGTTATTTTTAATTATAGAGATAACCTTGTTTTTAATCTAAAAAGCATTTAGATGTGGCAATAAACTACTTGATACATTTAATGTATTTCTACTTATAAAATGGGAAGTTTTTTAGCTGAAATTTATCTGATATTTGCATAATGGGAAACTAAATTCCCACATCCGCCGATTCAGTTATTTAATTTATACTGTTTAAAGTACAGAACTGCTATTTAATAAAACGCAGCATTTAAAATGGATCTAATTTAATAATTAAAAGATTTAGGTAACTATGATATGTACAAAATAAATGTTTTTTACTCTATTATATTTCTCTACTAATTTCAAATATCTAGATTGATCCAGCTACTTATGTCCTTTTCGACGAGTTACACGTACACAAGAATGATCTTCACAGTTATTTAAGTGGCAGTATTCAATTTCACATTCGTCTTCTTGGCCGGTGAGTCCATCAATTATTTTAAATCAGTTAACATATAAAATAGAATTTAGCATAAGATGTTTTTATTTTAGTTGTCATTATTGTTGTGGTTATTGGCTTAAATACTTCAGTAGAAGTCGCTTTCAACACACAAAATACATGAGTGTAAAAGTGTTATTGGAAAGCCGAAGATGTTTTTGTTTTGTTACGGGATTTTTTTAAGCTTATTAACCGGGCGGGATTCAAATTTTAGGTAGACCAAAAATGAAAGAACTTTTAGAATATTTCTACTCTACATTTTACGATTAACAAAACTAGTGGAAGGGATCATCTATTTGTTTGCTAGCGATAGTAACGTATATTATTTGAGGACACTGGGAAATTAACATTAATCATATTCACTATAAATAATAATTTTACAGGGTAAGTTTTAACCTCTTGTAGGCTTCGGTCTGACATCAGATAGGGTGTTGTTTAAAGTTCATGTACTACTTGAAAGGTATGCACTGCTGATGATTTTAAACAAGAGTGAAACAGCTGTACAGATCTCTTAATTGGCTCAAACCATTTAATGAATTTGACAATTGTAATATTTCACCCTTGAAAACTCTATAATAAACAATAAGACTGTTAATACTACGAATTTGTGAAGGTTGATAAGAAGGACAGAGTGACTGAAATGTAAGCAATACAGTGTTCAAATTGATGTTTTTGTGTTTGGTTGCTTGAATAATGCCTTCCCTATACATTTAATTAACCTAACAGTATTAATCTCAAATTAAACTAGGATGTGAAAATGGTTAAGTGGCTAAACTTGTATCCTGATTGGGATAAGTCTGAGCTTTCTACCCGCACTGAATTTGGGTAATTGTTGGGTTGTGCTGAATGTCTATTTATTGGAAAATGATTTTAGTAAAATATTCAAAAAATAAAAGTATAAAAAACCTAACGACAGTTGATTTTATTAAACCCCAACTTGGCGAAGAAATTAGTCTTGTTTAGACTACCACTATCATATCAGTTAATATAATTTAGATATACACCACGCAATCGTGATGGCAGTGCCTAGTGAAAAATGACACTAAATAATTTTAATGCCAAAAAATTGTTTAGCCTAATGTTTTAAGTAGTATCATAAAATGCTCTTGCACCTTTACAGACTAGGTTAGCAAAAATAATTTGTTTATTGAAATCTGTTTCACATAATTCAATATTTATTCATTCAATTTGGTTTGGTAATGTGATTACCTTATTATTTTGTGCATTTATACGGTATATTAAACGATCGAATCAGATGGCTTTAAAAGCGTGACAAACATAAGGTAATAACTAAATTTCTTGGTTAATAGAGGGCATCCTTGCGACGGCACAACTGTTCGCAAAGATTGATAAGGTCTATTGATATTTTGTCTCCCTTAGCACACAGGCTACATATAGTTTACGTAAACTTTAAAATATTCTCTAAGTGCCCAATGTGCATGCTTGTATTTGTCCGCCGAAACGGAAACCTAGTTATACTCAGTCCTTGCTGTGTTAGTCTAGGTGATTGGGTGCACCATGTGGAGGTGACAGTTGGGAATATTACAATTATTGGAAATTGAAACTATAAGCATTACTCAAATCTTCACATAATTCACTAGTGATTGTTTATGATTAAAGTAATTTAAGTATTAAACTTTTTTTTTCCAAAACCATTATTTTCAGTTTGCTCTCATTCGATGCAACTAACCAACGTATCAAGCTTATATCACCATTTAAAAGCGATCCCGTCCCATGCGTACATGTCGACATACACTTTTTCACAGATGAACAAAAGCGCAATTTATTCAAGGAATCTGCCTGCGAACGTCTTGTTCAATTCATTGGCGAATTGAAATTTAGCGGGATGATGGACCACGAATTTAAATTAATTGCTTTTAATTTTTCGTTTATGGACGGTCTTAATTTAGATCTTTATCGATCTGTTGTAAAAATTTCACGGCTTTATTTAAAAAAATCATGTCCTTTACCCTCCCATATTGATTAATACATTATTTGTTGATATTCTCTATTTGGTTTAGAATAATATTGTAGCCTGATGTTGCATTTTTTGAAAACAAAATTTATTCAAAAAGAAATAACAAGCAACATTTAATTTGCTGTTAATAAAAGAGGTTAGTTCTGTCTAAATCATTTTCTTTTTATCTTATATTCTCTTGGATAGTTTATTGTATACGTGAGTGCATTTTGATAAACTGTTTTTCTTATTGTTTTTTACTTCAAAACCTTTCCTATTTGAACACGTGTTTGATATCAGCTAAAACAAAACACTACAGTCATTTTATTAAGACATATTTATTGGTTATCGTATTTAATGGTGAATATAGTCTTTAGGAGAAACAATATAATCTTCTATTCATCAATTTATGAAAGCGTAAGATGACATTTTTAATGTGGACTAATTATTCACTTTGACATAATCTAGTTAATTTTATTGCAAAACTAAATAAATATTCTGACTTTGATATAAATCAACGATTAAAATATATAAAAATTATTTTAAAAAAGTATTTAAATTATCTGAATATGAATGACACACGGGCTCTTAGCGTAAAATAATTGTAAATGTGACAAATTAAAAAAAACAGACAAATAATGTATGAATAGATGAAAAATGTTAAATTAAAAAATCACTGGTGTCAATGACAATGGCAAAAATACAATTCAAATTTAAACGAAAATATTCAAAGATGGTTGAATCTTTTATTGGTGCCAAAAAACGTTTACTATTGAGTGTGTAGAACGAAACTATCTTGAAAGAAACAAATTGAGATATTCAAATGCACTGAAAAATGTTATATATATATATATAATACTAGCAGTGTGTTTTTGAGAAACATTTAGTAGCTTCAGTTAGTGACGGTGGTATGAGTCAAAAGCACAACACCGCCTGGAGAGGATCAGAAATAAACCAATCTAGACTTTCCCAAGGCGTCCGGTAGTTAAAATTCATTACGCTCCAAATTGGCTCAATACAGAACTGACTAGAAACAACGACCCCGCATTAAAGAGGGGTGGGGATCAGATGCATGTCCACTCAGAAAATTCATATTTAGACTGTTTTCAGGTAGTGAAAAAATGCAACAATATTTTTGATTTTGTGATGTTCGTTTAGTGAAAAAAAAAAATTAAATTCCAACCACAGATACGTAGTCCGTAAAATGCAGTGGAGATTTTACGACCCTATTGGAATGGGTGGAAAGCTACCTGCTTTTTGAGGCTGGAGGCTCAGTAGAGGCAGACGAAGGAGGCAAGTCTGCTAATAGAAACGTATCTATTTGCGGTAGGGACGGATGCACCATGTTGCCGTAAACATCCAAGGAATCGTCAGTGGATGTAGCATTGAAATCTCGATGTTCCTCCTCCAACTATGCTACTTTCAACCTATATATATATACTGACGACCTCCTTTCGGCCATGTTTTCAATGGCGGAGTTCTTATCATTCCTAGCCAAAACGCGGAATGGGTCTTCGTAGGGCTGCTGGAGCGGCGTGCATACGGCGTCGATACGCACGTTAAATTACAATCGTTTTTCATACCTACACACCTATTTTGAACTGCATACTCAGTTTAAGTGTTTATAATAACAATTAAATCTAATTACATTTTCTCGGTTTTAATAATTAAAAACCTCCTTTTGGCCAAGTAATATATTCAAAAATGCAGTTAAGTCGACAAAAAGTGTAATTTTAAAGTACAATATTTACACAATGAGTTTATTATTAATTAATATTATTTGGCACACATGGGTAGGCTGTGTAAACACTCGTATTTGGATTAGAATTATAGTATCTCATTCAGTTCATTTAATTATCACAAAATTTCAATTATAACTATCGGCTAATGGCAAAGCAACTAATAAATTGCAATCAGTCTGACATCCCCCCTTCGACCTACTCGACATGGGTCAATCGACTCGAATAGAAACGTAGGCCAGTACGACTTTCACGATCAACACGCAACGCTTTAAATGCTTTGTTAATAACTACATAGGGTGTTACGTACAATACAAATGTCATCGCATTTCATAAACTGGATTGGATTTAATTTGCAAACAACTACAGTAGTGCCAAACAAGATTTGATAACTTACATATTCATAATGATTGATTTTTCTCATTCCAATTCGCGGACAACACAGTAATCGTCTGTCTAAATTTAAGTAGGATAAAATCATCATAATAATACATTTGCAAGTAACAGAAAATTAATTTCTTTTAAGCTCTTAATATATACATATATATATTCACTGTCTTTGGTGAAGTAATCACCTGTTCATTATTACTATACTAGTACAGCATGTGAAACAATCGAATTGAACTCCGCCTAAAAGGCGATCAGAAATAAACCGATCTAGTCAGTTTCAAACCTGGATAAGGGATGAGGGTTTGCGACAGGGAGAGTATCATGCAGAAAAACCTACACCAAAACTATTTGATCGTTATAGTGCTTGAAATTGGTTTGATACAGAACCAAACAGAGAAAACCGATCTGAAACAGTGACCTCCCATAAAAATAGAAAAGCTAAAGAAGATTAAATAATCGAATTCGGTGACTTAATAAGCGTAAAAGTATAACGAATTTTCGTGACAAGTAGACGGAATCCTTATGACGCACCACTATTCATAGGGCTTGATAAGGACACCTGAATTTTTGTCAAGATTATCTCCCTTAGCCCAAAGGCTATACATAAGATGTATTTTAAGTACTGTTGGTGTATGCTTGTATCCATCCACCAAGACGGAAGCCCAGTTATACCGTCGTGTACGCAATCCTTGGGTTAGTCCAAATGCTTGAATGCACCATAACAGTCAGGAAATTAAAACCTCACAAGTATTATTTAAATTCTCAGGATTATTGGCATTTCCATATCTATTATTACTTTCTTTTCATTGTATAAGTATTTTAAGAAAAACGTTTTTCAGATAGTGGACATTTAGCAAAGATAAACGAGGGCCCACATTTAGAGCCGTTAGTGAGACTCAAACCAATATCAACTCAGTTTTGATTCTAGCGTTTCAGTTATCTTTGCAACCCCAGTATATGTATGTGGAAACTTACCTCACTGGTAAAGTCCTGAAATTGTTCATAAACAGTACTATAAAACCAATTTCCTTCATTAATGCCCTGCTTCAAATAGTGGAATTTGTGTATCACATCATCAACTACTGCATGAGGCAAATGATTAGATAATAAGTTAATTTTGTTCTTGTAATCTTTGTACAACTTTTCGAAAGCGTTCAATTGTCCATTGTGTTCGTTTTTGTTCTGATTTATTAACAATTGAATTGCTTTCAAGTTGGTCATAAGTGGTTCGCCAAACGACTGATTAGGAGTTAGTTTTGATTGTCTCAAGCATTGCACTAATTAAAAATACAACTTATTCATAATTAACTAATTCAATTTTAATAAATTATTTAATGTATACATAATATTTGAACAATGATACAGAAACAAATCAAATAATTGAACTGCACGTGATAAACAATAGCAACAACAACAACAACAACAGTAGGTAACAGAACCACCCATCTATTAGTTCTAAGTTCGCATAGCATCTCTAATTTTGCAAAGTGGGATGTCCATTGATATGCAGAAATCGCCCATGAGCGTTGATTGTAGAAAGAATATACATTGCAAAGTTCATTAATCATCTTGAATAAAATCTGAGTATTGTTGCACATTGCAGCATCTTCTAATTCCTCAACCACATGTAACCAATATTTCTCTTGATCATTATTGAAATTCCTTGTATATTACTGTATCTTCTTGTCTTTATCCAATTTTCTGTGCTGATTTTTGTTCAAAAATTCATTTTGTGGAATTGGAAATTTGGAATGCTGGCCGTATGTCGAGTTTCTTGGGTAATAACCTTGAGGTCGCATTTAGTTTAGATGTGATTAATTTCCGATTATGTTCTACTTTTTTATTATTATAGTCAATGGAAGGACCAGCATTTAGATATGCTTTTTCAAAGGATTCCTGCATATGGTACGTATTTTTGATAGATTTGTAGTTTAGGTGATTGAAGTACTTTCATTCGGATTGAAAGTTGAGCGACACTATGCACTATAATAACCCATGATCCCTTCCCTTTAGCCTAGCGTTCAAATCCCCCATTACCATTATAAAAATCGATTTATTTTCTAAACTAGTTGGTATGGCCGCCAATAGTTTATAAAAAGTTTTTATTGCTGACTAGGTGTGATTTAATGTAGGAGTGTATACATTTACTATACCTAAAATTAAGTTCCTAGTCTGAAAGCGGACGGTTATAATTCTAGAACTAATAGGGCACCAATCAATAAGAGCTTCCGTCGCACTTGAGGACGTAATGATCGCAACACTATATTTGGCAGGTCCAGAAACATCGCATTGAGAAGGTCAGAAAGTTGATCCTGAGAGTAATTTATAGCACAAGCTCCGGAATGACTGGTTTCTTGAACACAAAATATTAACATTATGACGGTTAGGTTCAGCAGCAACACAATCTTGCGCAGTCAGTGTAGACAGTGAGCGGACGTTCCATGAGCCAACATTAAGCAGACAGTTTGGTTTTTAGTGGGAAAATCCTAAGTTTAATAATTGTGCATTATTGCGAGTAATTTTCACAGAGCAAGCAGTAGCGTTGGGAGTCACATTCTGCCTTGTTTGAGCTCTGAGAATGGTGTTTTTTGAATTTGGCCATCAGTATCGACCTTGTTGACCACAGAATTTAATTGATTTTTGTAAAAGTTTCAACAATGAGTATATAAACCAATTAGCCACGGTCAGCCATTCTGGTGAAAAGACGAGCAATTTTTAAACCACTTTTTCTAGGGTGGAGAAGGCAGTGCTGTCCCTACATAGGGATACTTGGAAATAATATTCAGGGTGACACCGATAACTATTGTCGCCCTCTTGTCAACGCGTTAACGACCTTAACACCTGACTATCCGTTTGGTCCAACGGCTGTTTATTTGGCACAGCCTTATTCACAGCTAACCTTTATTGCTCAAGGTCATTCCACTATCCGCCACCTGTAGACGCGCTAAGTAGGGGTCGGTCTCCCCCATTAGATACGAAGTTTTCTTCACAATAACAATATAAGAGGTAGTCATTTATAATACTCAGCGAATACAGAAATAATGAAGAAATAACCAACCTATTGACTAATTACACAAAATACGCTAAATATTCACTTACCAAAAAATGTTTCCAGTAAAAATTTGAAAAATACAGTGTCTAGACAGCAAAAGGTCTACAATTTTTCAAAACATTTGTTTTCATTTTACACACAAAAATCGATACACAAACAACCAATCACATTATCTCTTTTTCCATAATAATACAAAAATTAAGCTTTATTATATTATAACAAGTTTGAATCAATACAATACTGGTTGGAACAAATATTACTTTACAAGTTGTTAATAAAAAGTTTCGAAATCTGACATTATTGTCAGTAAACTGTTTAAATTTTGATCCGTTGCAATTGAACAATTAATTTACAAATTTAAAAAACTAATGATAATAATGTTAAAATTGGATTGGTGTATAGATAATTTTCAGCATTGGTAACACAGTACTACAAAAACAGTGGTTAAAGTTCTAGTTTTGTAGTCAGATGGTTCAGGGTTTGAATGTAATCATCTCCTTCTATTTAGGACTAATCATTATTATTATTGTATTTCAATATTTAGAAAAATGTGATCTATAAACTCTGGACGCCTACGCTCAAGCTATGGTGATTTTACTTCTATTACATTGAAGCTAGTAATATTCATATTGCTGACGTGATCACCTCTTCATTATTTCCCATATTTATACAACATATAAACAATCAACTTCGTTGGCTTAATAAGCATAACAGACGTGGAAGAATAACAAAGTTTCTGGGCTGTTCGCAAAGATTGACGATGCCGTCTTATTTTTTATCAGGGTTACCTGTCTTAGCCCAAAGGCTACATATGGTATACGTATACCTTTAGATACCTTTTAAGTATCCTGGGTGTATGTTCGCACCCACCCGCCGTAGCGGAAGCCCAGTTATACTGCTGTGCACTAGAACTCTGCTGTTATTAGTTTAAATGTCTAGGGGCACCTAGTCCAAGATATACCATGTGAAGGACGAACAGTCAGGAGTATCACCATTATTAAAAATTGAGACTTTACAAGCATTACTCAAATCCTCAGGATCATTAGCATCTCAATAACAACTGTGTATTAATAATCCATTTAAACCCTGAAGAATTGAGAAGTTCTAGTGATCTATTTTAGTTTCAAGCTCCGGTAACGGTGATACACTCCATGTCTCATTGTAGTGTATAGTGGACTAAAACGAAGCATAGACAAAATGAACAGTGGTATATCTGAGCTAAAATATAGAAAAGCACTTCAAACTATAGCAAATGTATGTAGTCACTCAACTAAAAGACTTATCCCGCTAGAAAAATACTTTGTAGACTAAAACCGAAAGGAAACAGAGACCGAGTGCACATTATATGTGGGATTTTGCTTCGATAGCAGGTGCAAGCGCACATATAGAATAATGAAAGGGTGTATGTTTTCCATGTACAACCATTTGATTAAGAGAGTGTATCCTGATAGAAAATTAGATATTCTTGTCAATATTTGTAAGCTACGGATCTACAAGAGGGATGCTATTTCCAACCACAAAATATCAATACTTTCAATCACTTGCGTATTTAACATAATAATAATAATAATAATAATAATATGATTATATTATTTCATTCATTCATTTTAATTGGTGACATGGTTATCTGTAAATTATTTCTATATTTAATCAGTATATTAAACAATCAACTCCTATGTCTTCAAAACTATTAAAAAACGTAGCAAAATAATAATGTTTTTTAGCTAATAAACCGTATCCTTCCTACGGTGCCACTATTCACTAAATTTGACAAGGCAGCCCGATTTTTTGTTGGAATAATTTCTTCTAGTTCAGCGGTCACATGCGGTATACCTGAAGCTTTCTTTCAAATAACATGGGTGTATACTTACACCGATCTACCGAAGCAGAAGATAAGTTATACTGCTGTGCACTCGGTCCTTGTTGGGTTAGTCTAGATGCTTAAATGCACCTAGTTCAGGATGCGCCACGTGGGGGTGACAGTCAGGGACATCACCATCATTGGAAGTTGAAACTTTATAAGCACTACTCAAATCCTCAGAATTATTAACATCCCAGTACGACTCAATCATCGTCATCAAGCCAATGAAATAAAAAAGTGCGTACAGTAGTTTGGAGGAAGCAGAATGAATTGCAACAAATGGCCCAATTCCACTCTTTCCAATTGCAATTGTGTCAATTCGGTCCACAAACGACGCAATTCAACTCGTTGTGCTTCCAGTATGCCAACTGTTTCTAAGATGCTCTCGGTCAACTTTTCTTGAATCAGTGCCAAAAGTTCATCATCCGACTTTCTAAAAACGCTTTCGTTTTCGTTAAATTCTATCAACTCTTTGCGAAGCAATGCATTGCGTTCGGAACACTGGAATAATGAAAAAAGGTTTGCACAAAAGGTGATTCGACAACTATTTATGATGATTCAATCTAAACAAAACTATTTAAAAATTCATCCAGATTTAATCTATTTATTGCATCTACACGCAACCCCAACTTGAACAACATCTCCTAATGAAGTTGGTAAAAAATCAATTGAACAACTAGCTATTTCAATGTTGTACTTTTAATCAATTAAAAAGGCCTCATTTAGCTGTGCTAAATGTTAACAACAGCAACAACAGATGGGTGGCAGAACCACCTCTTCATTAGTTCCAAGTTCGCAAAGCATCTCGAATTCCTTTGAAAAGAGGTTGTTGGATGCAAATTGAACTTGGGTGAATAAATAAGGATTATTGGCTAGAAAACCGCTTTTTTCCGATGATACCAGTGTTCATAGGAATTGATGAGGTGATGTTTTTCAGAGTTGACACTGGTTGACAGATCCACAAGCCTAACCACTACATATAGTAGATAAATACTTTGAGATACCTCTTAGGCATCCTGGGTGTATGCTAGCAACATTCACTGAGTGGGAATCCAGTAAAAGCCCAATTATTGTGCACTAGATCCCAGCTATTATTCGTCTAGATACCTGTGGACACCTGGCTTAGTATGCACCAAGTGGAGTAGGAACAGTCAGGAATATTACCATCATTGGAATTTGAAACTTTATAAGCATTACTCAAATCCTCAAAATTATTAGCATCCCAAGAACTTGAACCTACGCCCTATCTGGTGTTAGGCCAATACCTTAACCACTGAACCAAATATTAAAAAATGTTTTATTGCCAAACATACGAGTTACAAAAATGAGAAAAATCAATAATTCTATTGATTAGTCTAAACATTTAGTAATGCGGTAATGTATCAGAGTGGCAGACGTGACTAGAGCGCAAAGCTCGAAACTGGATGGGTTTGAGTCCAACCAATGACACTAAATACAGGTCCTTTGGCTTTACTATATATGCACTGGGTAAAATAATGCAGTTTAAACATCGATTGCACTCACCAATTTTATTTTTAAAATACATGCATTAAGAGTACTGTACCGATCTTCAATCTGTCGATCACATGATTCATTTTTCAATTTATTTGGATTCTTAGCATTTTGTTTGATAATGAAATCCAATCTTTCCGATAGCTAAATGTAAATACAAAACAAAGGAAAACAGCCGTCTACTTCAGTTATTGTTGACCATGCAATGAACGTTATTATCGAGTAAAATAATAATGTTCATTACAGATACAAATAATGAATCATCACTTCGGACAGAGCGATTGTCCAACCAGGTGATTGTAAACAGTCTAAGACTAGTCATGTGATGTTGAACTGATTCCAAGTCCGTTTGGAAAGGTCGTTTTAAAAAATAATGTTACACCATTCCATAAGAAGTGAAAGCATGATTATAATAATAGGGCTGCTTGTATAAACAGGGTCTGTAGATGCAGCTCACAAAAATCGTTAAATGTAATCAATAAACAAACAAAACCCAACATACGTAGACTTTGTAGTAAACAACCAAAGGTATTGCACACAACCCGCATAACAAAGCATTTATATTCGCATGTAATTACTAAAGTTCATCTCCGAGTGGCCTAACGATACAGCGCTCGACTTGGACCTGGTGGTGGTTCGAATTCCACCACCGATCCAGAAAATGCGAGCCCATGTTCAGATTCGCTAAAATGTCCATTACTGAAAGATGTTTCCAGTAAAACGTTCAAAGCAGAAAAAATTAATAAATAAGTAATATTAATAATAATGTCTTTTTATTTATCTGAGCGATTAGGTAGTAACCGTGTTAGTCTGTATAATGAAAGGTCCAGGATCACGGCTTTCTGTTCAGGCTTGACAAAGTGGCAATATATATATGCGTGTGTTATTTCCATAATTAACATTCGTCACATGAACTTTATATTTTTAAAAATTATGAACACCTGTCCATAACCCAAAATGTAGTAAATTTAAAATCTAATAATAATAAACTCAAATCATTAACCACAATAAAGTTTGCACCCAGATATCAAAGATTTTTCAAATTACAAAAAGAATATTCATATACACACAATCATCACCTAGATAAAAATTTATACAATATATATGCATTATCAAACTAAAATCTAATTAAGAGAAAATTTTCATGTATTTAGTAATTGCAATTCGAATACTTCAACTTAATAAATAAATCGAAACATACACTGTTGTTGTCAAAATTATTCTAAATATTAATTTGGATCGATTATAGAATGTTTGAATGACACAAGCATTTATTATTTTCGTGGAAATAGTCAAGTTTCATGGGTGGCAAAAGGCATCCTTGTGACTTGATTTGTACTGCCAAAGTATTCTACCTTAAACAAATTAACATAACATTTGGCATACTTTAAAATAAATAGTTTTATTTATTTTTTCATTGTTTCGTAGCTGATAAATGGAAGCCTTTAGATAGCGCCATTGTTCCTAAAGAATGGCAAGACCATCTTATCTTTTGTCAAAGTTAGCTTTATTAGTCTACCAGCTACATATAGTTATGTACACCTTAAGATACCTTTAAGGCACGCTGAGTGTATGCTTGCACCCATCTGTACCCGTCTGAGCCCAGACATGCCGCTGTGTACTCAGTTCGTACTGTGTTAGTCTACGTGTTTAGGTGTACCTCGTCTAGGAAAAGCCATGTGGAGGCAACAGTTAGGAATATTACCATCCTTGGAAATTGAGCATTATAAAAATCCTCAAGAATCATCAGCATCCTTAAGCATATAATCAACCGACCAACTGAATTTTGCTTTTTTTAATATTAAAAAACAAGTACTCACTGGTGCAAACCGTTCGTACCAAGTTTTTGTCTGTTTGATGATTCCATCAATACTGTCAACCAAACTTCCAGATTCGTGAAAATCGCGAATTTCATACAAAATGGTCAATTTTTCGGAACAAACCGATTTTAAAACACTATCCTCAATCTCTTCACCTTTCTTCGATATACTGTAATAAACAGTCATATATATATATATATATATATATATATATATATATATATATATATATATATATAGCAATCCAGCGCTCGAATCGAACCTAAGTAAACATGGGTTCAATTCCCACCACCGGTACTGATGTGGGCCCACGTTCGGGTTAACTAAAATATCTACTGCGAAAAATTGTTTGTCGTAAACCATGTAAAGTAGTAAAAATTCAAAACTAATATAAATATATATATATATATATATATTGCAAAAACAAGTAAAATAATTCTACTAAATAATCAGGAGTTAGGCGTCCCATCCAAAAGATACAACAATTCAACTCTTAATCTATATTCAACTATTAACTTTACCAAAATTAAACTTGAAACTGAGGTGGTGTGCTGGAGTTCGGCCACTGCTACTACATGTGCACTTCTGTTAAATATCCACTTGCTAAAAGCTTTATTCGCAGTTGAAACTCTCACAAAAATGAATAAAATAACATGACCAACAGGGTAGATCCTGATGACCACACAGAAAAACACCATTCTCATATATCAAACAAGGCGGAATATGACTAGCGACGCTACTACCTACTCTATGAATATTACTTGCAATAATGCACCGCTTATTATTTGATGTTAAAAATCGATTATGCAACTTTTCTTCAATTTATATCAGTTTGCTTTCTCCAATCATAAATACATCAATAACTGCGAAATTCTTTCAAACAAGACCTCTCAATCGGATATTTTGTTGGTTTAAAGTTACCTAAAATCAACCGCATCGTTAGTTGCATCTACATACATATTTTTAACACATTCATACCGCTTGTTCGTGCACACCTAAACAGAAAACGATGTTCAAACTAGATTCCTAAAGTTTTCAAAACATACATCTTACCACTGAACCAGCCTGATACTTTCAATTAAAAATGATTGTACTCAGACTCAGTTTTTACGTATATTTAAATCTTTTAAACTAAACTCCCCTTAATCAAAACTTGCTTTTTTCAACTAATTTTTTACTGTTTGACTGTTAAATGGGAAACATTTTTTTAACAAGTGGACATTTGGCTAAAGCGAAACCAAAGCCCAGTGGTGAGATTCAAACGTATGTCCATCTAGTTTTCAGTTTAGCGCTCTACCAACTCTGCCATCCCGCAATTGTCTAATTTGTCCCAGGTATAATTTTTTCAATTGCCTAAGTGTATACAAAAGTTAATACTCAGTCAGTTCGAGAATGGAGCTTTCATCGATAAACTACTCTACCAATGTAACATTATAAATTTAAAAAAGGTAACATTATTTTTAAAAAATACTATGATACCTTTTCATATATATCAATTTTTAAATTGAATAATTGCACTCATTTTTAGTACAAAACAAAAAACGTTACAAGTTGAAAGTATTGATTAGCACATTCTACATAACTGATTAGTTCATCAATAATGATGAATTAGTGAGAAAAATTATATTTTCACAAATTCTTGAGTAAATGCCCGATAATCCCTAAATGCTTACCGTTCAAAAACCGCACTAGTTTGGTCCTGAAAATATTCAACTTGTTCTTGTTTTTTTTAAAGTTCCAATAACAACAACTTTGTGCTTTCATATAATGCATCGTAAATTGAGAATAGTAAAATGATTACAAAAATTAAATAATATACAATTAAACTCATTATAATCAATAAAAGTAAAGTGTAAAAAACGTACTAATAATATATATTATCGGTATCATTCAATAATTTCTTCTCTTCATTAAATAAATTTTGCCAGCGTTCTTTAGCAGCAACAAATTCTTTATAAACTTTATCCGAAATTAAATTTTCAAACAATTCTTCAGAAATAACAGTAGAATCCATAAGTTTCTCGCAAATATGAGGTAACAACTCGACATCAACTGATTTATGTCTCAACGACTTTCGTAATCCTTGTAAAAACTTCATAAAATGAAGAATATAAAAACCAATTTTTAAAAATAAAATCAATATAACTTATGTTTACACTAAGGAAACAAACCATTTATATATAAATAAAATCAATGGTGGTAGCAGTAATATGTACGCAATGCATACTGAACATTCCAATCAAGAACCAAATAGAAAACAGTGTATCTTGGTGAATAGGCCCAGGCATACACCAATGTACTTAAAAATGAATTTCAAATACCAACCACTAGGTTACTATAAGGCAAAATCAAAACACTAAGTCAATCCTTGTAAACACTAACATTATCTACAAACCATAGAGCTTAACTATTCCCGTATGTCTAATTCAAAACACAATAAAAAACAGTTGTCTATAATACTTTTCAAATCTGGTAATTATAAATAAATGACTTTATTACCAAAACATAAACAAATAAAGTACATTATGAAGCATTTGTATTTATTTATTTACAGCATTGGTATTGCTAATGTTTCTTCATTTAGTTCAGCAAAAATATATTCTAGATTAGTGATAGACAAAGTCATTAATACTACTAATATAAAGTTGTATAAATTATGCAAATCTAAGCAACACTGTTTTCGCATCATCCGTTATTAGACAAAGGAGAACAACACAACAACAACAAAAGTTGGTGGCAGAGCCACCTCTTTATTAGTTCCAAGTTCTCAAAGCATCACGAATAATTCCCCTCCATTGTTCACGGTTTTCAAAGGCGAGCACAGATATGTCAGTTCAGCGACTTTGCCATTGTTTCTAAGATAAAGTCCCGGCCAAAATAGGGTGAAGATCGTCCCGAACAGCGTCCATCCAAGTACGTTTTGTGACCACCTTTCCTTTTCTTCCAATCGGCATTTGGACAAGCCAAGGTTACGGAACGTGAGATTGCATCAGAATTTTTACGAAGAACGTGACCAAACCAGCGCAACCTACGTTGTCGCGATACAAAGGAAGGAAGTTCATGGAATTGGAAGTCATCTCGAATTTAGTGGATACTGATCTTTATTGTACAGTCTCTTAATATGGATGATGCAAAATGAGTGTTGTGCCAAATGTATCTGAGACATCTTCCCTCAAATTTGTTAAGCTTCATGATCTCACTGTGCGAACCACTAAAGAGAAAATGTTCATCTTTGTCTTTGGATTGATGTTTTTCCGTCTCCATAATGGATTAGCAAGTTTCTCAAACGCAGCAGCAGCCAAACAAATTCGTCGATTTACTTCGTTAGATGAACCTCCGTCAGAAGTAATCGAAGAGCCCAGATACGTTAATTGCTTTACATTGGGAAGCACAACATCATTCAATATAATCCTCGCATTAGGAGCCTGTGACGTCATGATGACTGATTTTTTGGGATTGATCTTCAGGCCATATTCACCGGAAATGATCACAAGAAAATCCAATGCACTCTGTAGTTTATCCTCATTTTCAGCTAGCAGAACAGCATCGTCAGCGTATTCTAAGTCGGTGATGGGCTTTGTACCAACATACACGCCTTTCATTTGTCCAGAGACCTTGGCAAATATAGCATCAATTGCATAGTTGAACAAAAGTAGAGCAGTCACGTAGCCTTAACAGACACCACTGCGAATTTCGAACGGCTTTGTAGTAGATCTGTTGCAATTGCGGATTACAGCAGTTGAGTTCTTGTACAGAGCACGTAGGAGATTCACAAGTTTCATCGGGGTTCCATCACGTAACATAGCTATCCAGAGTCGTTTTCTGTTTAGCGAATCGAAGGCTGAAGAATAGTCTGTGAACGCTACGTACGTAGGGCGCTGAAACTGTCCGAAATTCCAGGATGCGCCGGAGCGTGTGAATCTGATCAACGCATCCCAAACCAGGACGAAAACCAGTTTGGTTGGGACATGTGATCTTCTCCCTCTCCGGGCGAATCCTATTAACTATCGCTGATGTGGCAATTTTTACAGCTATACAAAGTAAACTGATGCCCCTGTAGTTGGCAGGTAATTGCCGATCTCCCTTCTTGTGAACAGGAACAATAGTAGCACGGTGTCAGTCTTCAGGGCACTGCTCAGTTGTCCAGAAATCCGTTATGATGCCATGGAGGTCTTCAGTGAGCCGCGAGGGGCCGTATTTGAAGACATATGGAGGAATTCCGTCGAATCCGGCGGCTTTCCTAGCTTTGAGTTTACTGCATATGTGCATAATATCATCGACAGTTGGAGGTTCTACGGAGATTGGATAAATTGCCGGAGGAACTGTGTCAAGATTGGATTCATCTTGCAGCCAGCCTGTTGTAATTTCAGGATGGTTTAAAATCTGGTTAAAGTGAAGTAACCAGTCTTCGTTTGAAATGCCAGACGATCCAACTTTAACTTTGTTACCACGGCAGAGTTGTTCCAATTTCTTGTATATTTTCCCGCTGTCATTATGGTGAGCAGAAACCTCTAGCTCATCTGCTACAGAATCCCAGTGTCTTTGTTCATCCTCCTCATAACTTTTTCAAAATTCCGCACGTAATGATCTTGCTTCGCTTTTTCTCGTAGATATCTTTGCTTGTGTATAAAGATATCGAGAATTGGCGGACAACCAGTTTGGTCCTTTGAAGCTAAAGGGAGGAGCACCAAACTAGCTAAGTCGATTTTTCGTTTCAAAATATTCCATGGTCGATTTATTCCCATACTGCAACTTGGAACAGCTGGAGCTGATAAGTAGGCTTTGGAGAACTTGTCAGCATAGTCACCGTGTGTTAGTAGAGAATAATCCGGAGCATGAATTTCAGGGCTAGCCTTTGTCACTCTGAGACGTAGACGAAGTGAACATGAAACAAGCGAATGATCGGTGTCATTCTCGCTTCCTGTTCGGTAACCTCTGTATGCGCGGGAATTCTTTATTGCACTGAACCAGTGTTTGTTAACCAGAACGTAATCAAAGGAGAACAGCGTCCACTAAATTTGAGATCACCTCCCATTTCATAATCATTTCTCATTGTTGACGTAACAACGAAGATTGCCCTAAGTTGAACGCGTTCTTCATAGAAATTACGATGCAATCTCACGTATCATAACATTGGTTCGCGCAAATGCCAACTGAGAGGGGAAAGTGATCAGAAATGTATTTGAATGGATACTGTTCGGGATAATCTTCACGCTATCTATGACAAAACATTATTACGAAAACAATAGCTAAGTAGTCGGGCCAAACACTGGAAAATTATTCTAGATACTATACAAGCTTGGAATAAAAAGGTGACTGCGTGAAAAAATAGAATCGAATTTTGGACTGTTTAATGATGATCAAAATCTCTAAAACTACGTCTACCTTTTATTTCCATGCTTATAAAATGTGTACATTTTTTGCTTATTTGGTAGAAATGCTTTTCAGTAAATTGTCATTTAGTGCAACTAAACGAGGGTTTGTATTTAGTTAACATAGTAAATCAGTTACAAAAAACTGTTGTACAATTTTCAACAAAATAAATTGGTACATTTTATAATTTCACTGTAATGAAATCTATAAAAAACGAATGTAAACTTTATATAAAAATATTTTTATGTAAGCATTAAAATGTTCATTTTCAGATTAAAGCAAAACACCCAAACTTACTTTATACTCATTATTTTTGGATAAGTAAGCAGATAACGTCTGATAAAATTTTTGCCTAACAGTAATCACTGTAATCCAGTTCTAATTCAGAAAAAAAAATAAACAAAACAAAAACATTCTAACCTTTGGTAGTAAACTTTTAAAATCAGGTTCTAAACAATCCGAATACAATTGGAATAAATTAGTTACCAAAAAATTATAATTTGGTCCGTCTATAAAATAATCAAGTTAAAATTTTAACACTTACAAATTAATAATTTCCGAAACTGGCATTCATTTTCTTGAGCTAACATAATTTTGGCATAAATAGTTAAAATGGGTGTATCCAGACCTGGAATTTTAGGTAAGTTAAGACCAGGCAGTTTACTGGACAAATAAAAAAAAATCTCGGAACATTTCTAAAATTAATTAATATGATAAATGATATTAAGATTATCTATATGCAATAACAATAAACCTTAACACATAAAATTTTTAATTTAATGCAATCTATTTTTCAATGCTAAGAGTACAAATAATTATAATTAGTTGATGGTAGAGCCACCTTCTTATTAGCTCAAAATTTGCATAGCACCTCTAGTAACTTCATTCCACTTGCAGAAATATTTCGATCCAACAACTTAGCCATTGTTTCTATATTGATGTCCTGACCAAAATAACGTGGAATTATTCAAAAAATTAGTGAGTTTACTTATATCAAAAAATTTATATGGCATACCTCAAGATACATTTACTGTAGGAATTGATTAGTAGGTAACAAGGTTGTATCTTCATTATAGTCAAACTATCTTCTACCAATTTCTTTTAAAAATAAACATATACACACAAAAAGCCAAGCAATAAACCATCTATAACTGAAAACATCTTTGTTACAAAGCCAGTGCACATCCAGGACTGTAACTCAAATAGCCACTAATAATCAAGCAAGGTAGCAAAATAAAACTTGAGTTAATCAAGGTGGCAGTCACTTTTGTTTATAGAAATGTTATATTAGTATTGTCAGAATCACTTGAAATAATAAATTTACTAGGTTTTCCAGTCAACCAGGAGCACTGTACAGCTGTTTCATCCTTATTTGGAATCATCAGCAGCGCATACCTTTCAAGTTTTACACTTTTGTTTATGTTTTGTAAAAAAAATCAATAAAATTTTTAGATAGAAACCTCAATTAAATCAACCCACAAATTTATAATATACAATTAATAAATAAACATAAAGTAATACTTCAATACTCAACGTCTTTATAAACTAATTTTTATTTTAAAAATAGCAAAATAATTCCTTTCATTATTACAGCTTGCTATAACGGTAATAAATAATAAATTAACAAGAAAAATTTTTAATATTTAAATCACAATAAAAGTAAAACTTATATTTTCTCAAAAAATGCGTATTTACAACTCGTGCATACAATATTCATATAAATAAGTGAACATTTTAATCGAATTAAAAAATTAAAAAAAAGTTATGCAAACCTTATAAGCTTCTTGAGCTTTTTGCAATGAACTGTTAGAGTTTAGATCACAAACTGCCGCAATTTGACTATAGGAAGCAGCATAGCAGAAAAATAAGTTTAAAAATTCAAACTCGATACAACGATTAACTACAATTTTTCATTAAAATAAACACGTTACCCATAAAAACAGATCCATCATGATCACCCCAACTCCATTGAATATAATGCTTCGAATCAAATTGCAAATGCTTGTGCAATTGTAAAAGTGAATGGTGATACCTAATTTCGTTTTAATATTTAAAAATACCAAATTATAGATATTTAAAAAAGCAAAAACCAATAAGCATTAATAGCTTATTCAAATTAAAAACTTTTAATATAGGCAATTATAATACTGGGTTTTTGTTTAAGAAACATTGCATTTTTTATTCATTAATCATATTTAATTATTGATTAAATACTTTAGTCTATACAATTATATTGTATTGATTATTTTTTTAACGTACTAAATATGTAACTTGCATATAATTACCAAAAGACTACTATCATACCAATTTATTCACAATCTATTGCATATATTAAAATTTAAAAATAAAATTTCATGTTTATAAAAATTAAATATCCAATGTAAAGCAAAGTATTTTATTTTAAAATTATCTGCAAACATTTTATATTGAATCAATCGCCAAAATAATTTAGCACAATTTAATACATTTATAAATTTTACAAATACTAACAATGGAATAGTTTGAATTAATGATTCATAGTTATCTTGATTTTCCATGCATGCTTGGACTTCTTCTTATGTGAATAAGTTCGATTGACATTTTACATCTCGATAATACAGAAACTCCAAATTTCTTATTTATTATATCTTCTAACAACTTTACCAAATTAATTTCCTTTGACTTTCGTAAAAAAACACAAAGATAACTCATAATCGATTAGCAAAACTAAAAATGTAAAAATGAAAACATATCAAAATAAAAGCGTTCTCTCTAGGTAATTTATTAATAAACTAAAACAATTTACTATTAATTTTTTAATATTTTATTTGTTGTTAAAATATTGTTATAAAAAATTTTGTGCGTTTTATTTGTTTTAAAAGTTTGAAATAATTTACAATTTTATCACTCGCGAGGTAAGGCGTCACGCTACACGTCCATTGGAGCGTTATTTATTTTTTCTCTTTTTCTTCTTTTTTGAAGATTATTGCAGTGTTTTTTGCATTGTAATAGGCACTTGTTTTTATCATTATTTTTTATATTTATAATTTTTGCTCGTTTTCTATAATTGTTAACTCCTCCACTATCTACCTTGATTTTATCTTGATTTCAAATACTTTTTTCTGTGACTAATCCCCTTTACCTCAACATCCATTTTATATTTTTACTCGAATCTTACTGATATCATCGATAATTAGCACGGAGGATCAAAAGAAGTTTTACCCCTACTCAACTCGTGTATTAACCTCTAACCTGTTATGCTTATTATAAATGATAATATATAATCAAAAGATAATTAACATATACACAGTTTTGTATTTAAATAAAATACAAATAGTTATTTACTTAATGGTATTATTTATTTTATAATTATTTTATTATTTCTCTATTTTTGATATTAAGAAACTTTTTAACATATTTTAACAAAAAAATAATGTAATTAATTTTTAATTTAAATTTAAATTAATCGTTGTTTTTATACACTTTTGAATCTGTGCGATACGCTTGCGTGACGTTACGGATTAAAAGTAGCTTGCTTATTGTGTTGTGCTCAGTGTTACGTGTGCCTAATTTTAGTTTGTTTTTTTGTTTGGCGTTATTTTTGTTATCAGTTTTTGTGTGTCAGTGTATTTGATGTATACAGGGTTTAAAATGGTACTTGTCAGTGAACTCTTATTTTTTAATTTGTGCTATTTTAACTTGAAAGTTATATTTTTTCAACTAAGTAATTATGCTAAAATAATATGGACTATTAAAACTTAAAGTTAATTGTGTTTTCACTTTTTTATAATTATAAATAGCTAAGTGTCTTGAATTTTTGGATAAATTGCATTCAAGTGGGTAAATGCTGATAGTCACACTTAAAAATTTTATACATATAAAGCTAAAAACATAAATGGATTACGCAACACTAATTTCAAAAAAAAATAAATTTTGTTTACATAAGTTTTATAAGTGTTTACATAACCCAGCACACGTCACTTCATACACTATATATAAAAAAAATTGATCAGTTTTTATATTTTATATGTATGGAAAATTTAACATTAATTATGGTGTGAAAAGATCAAAAGAATATTTTTTTAATTACTTTATCTTTTCATTTTGTTTTATTAAACCTATCCAACAATAAATTTGAACTTTTGACCTTGGCACAATTTTGAACATTTATCTTGTGTGATTACGATGAGTTTAAATAGTGGAAGCTATTTTTTTAAGTGCTTTAAATTACGAACAAATCAAAAAAAGTCATAATATGGGTTTGTCTGTTGAACAAATAGCGGAATTATTTTATATAAGTACGAGAACTGTATACCGTATATTAAAAGATCATACACGTCCAAAAACACCAGGAACAGGACCTGTACTATCAACAAATAAACGTGATAACACGTTTATTATTACCAAATTGAAAAAAAACAGGATGAAGCCTATTCAACAAATACCAAAAAAAAATTGCCAAATTTTTTATATTCATTTATCCGTAATCGGATAAAATCGGCCAATTTGCAGTTAAGGAAAACGTTAAAAAAGTTTCCTTAAACTGCAGAACAAAAAAGAAAACGTGTGGAATTTGCAAAAACGTATAAAAACCGTTAATTATGTTTTTGGAGATTAGTTTTTTTTACTGACGAGTGTGCTTTAAAGTATGAATCATAGGCAGTGCAGTCCACGGTCATTTGTGGTTCAGATTTTCCTCAAGATAACAATTGCATTGTTAAAAAAGTTGCACATCCATCATGTCTTTATGGATATTTTGGAATCAAGTACGGGCAACTACCAAAATAGAGCCAAACAAATAGCCATTTAAACAGCTCAAAATTTGTAGCTATTTTTAAAGAATTTTTCAAGTCTGAACTACGACAAAATGCTTCAGAGCATTTAGTGGTTGTTTAAAATAATGTTCCAGTGCATACATCCAAAAAGGTAACTTGGTTTTTTATTATAATCTAAAAATTAACAAATTTTTTTATTGTTTAGACAAATGATCTTTAAATAGCAAAAAGCTGAGCTTTGTTCAATTGCCTCCATACAGCCCGGATCTCAATGTAATTGAAAATTTTTTCAGTTATCTTAAACGCGAGGTGATCCGTAACGTCACGCAAGCGTATCGCATAGATTCAAAAGCGGTAAACAGGTGAATTGTTTTTATCTTTAGTAATAATTATGATCAAAATTAAAAATCTTGATTTACAATTTTATTTCTGAAAACATAAGAATTGATTTGTTAATTTAGATACCAAAAATATATATTTTTTGGAATAACTACGCAGTTTACTATAACAATTTGTGCGATACGCTTGCGTGACGTTACGGATTAAAAGTAGCTTGCTTATTGTGTTGTGCTCATTGTTACGTGTGCCTAATTTCTGTTTTTGTTTTTGCGTTTTTTTTGTACGTAATATATTTATTTTTGGTATTAGTTTTTGTGTGTCAGTGTATTTGGTGTATAGCTTGTGTATCGTGTAATAAGACAAGCATTTTTGGTGTCTTTTAACGATTATCGCTAGCGTATTTCTAGTGATAGTTTTTCTTTCTTTTTTACTTTTTGATCAGTCTATACATACATTTTCTTAGTTTGTTGTTTCTAGATATGGCTCCCTCCAATTCATCCAAATGTGGCCTACAACGCTGCAAGAAGGTTGTGAAAGCTGGCATCTTCTGTGTAATTTGCGGATATTGGTTTCATGAAGCGTGCTCGGGGTTATCCACCGATCACTATTCGCAGCTTGCAAATAGTCCGCTGGATTATAAATGCATGGACTGCAGATGTCAGAAATCGATTTACAGCAATTGCTTCCTGCCAGCAGTAACAAACTGGATGATATACTTGAAACTCTTCTAGATTCTAAAACTATCCTTTTTCTAAGATTTATAGTTCTGATGCCAGGTTAAACGAAATCTCGCGTACTTTAACAACAACGGTACATAAGCTCTCTGGAATCTCAAGCCAAAACCGAGGCCATAAACGCCTCAATCTCCCACCTTTCAAATAGTGTTATGTCGGAACCTGCACACCCTTAAGGATCATATTTCCAATTCTAACCCTTCTTCCTTAGAAGCAAAAACGGTTATAAGACTGTCCCAGGAAGAAATCCTAGCTGCCACCAAGCAACACGTTGAGGATATTAAACGTGATTGCAACATTATTATCAAAAGCATCAAGGGTAGTGTCACCAATTTTAAGGAGTTGGTGTCGAATATAATCTCCTCTTGCTCCCCCAAGGTTAAAAATTTTAAATTATGTAAACTCTCCTGAGGTGAGGCGTCGCGAGGTGAGGCGCGCGTCATGCTACACGTTCATTGGAGCGTTATTCATCCTTTTCTTTTCTTCTTTTTTTTGATGATTATTGCAGTGTTTTTGCATTGTAATACGTAACTTGTTTTATTATTATTTTTGCATATTTATAATTTTTGCTCGTTTTCTATAATTGTTAACTTCCACTATCTACCTTGATTTTATCTTGATTTCAAATATTTTTTCTGTCACTAATCCCCCTTTACCTCACCATCCATTTCATTTTTCCCCCTGAAAATTTGAGATAATTTGAGAACCGAGTACTAAAAGGCGTTTTGGCCTACTCAACTCGTGAAAAATCCTGAATCCTGAATGTAAGTGACCCCATTCAGCCCCCCTCCCATCTTGTTACTTTTAAGCCTTCCCTTATTAAGGATGAAATTAGGGAAGGCTGGTTTAAGGTTCGCTCTACCTTTCCGGGAATTCGTCTTCTTAATGATTTCTTTCGGGATGAGCGCGCTAAAAACTTTGCGAAGGCTTTAACCTCTCTAGATAGTAGAACTCCTTTTGTTCAACTCACCCCACTAAAGTTTACCACCAATAATATACCAAATTTTCGGATTCCTCCCCGAAGCCATACTCCCTTTCCTATAATACATCGCCTCAGACAACTATCTCCTCTTCTCCCCACCTCTCCCTCTCTATAAAGGTACTCTACACAAATGCTTTAAGTCTACTCAATAAATTATCTGAAATACAAGAGGAAGTTATTAACTCCTGCCCTCATATTGTCGGTATCACTGAGACCTGGCTCTCAGTAGATATACTTGATAGCGAAATATCTTTATTGGGTTATAGTATAGTCAGGCAAGACTCTGTAAAGATAAAAGGGTGGTTGTCTCCTCTACATCAGAAATGACTTATCTTATACCGTTTTTTCTCACCAAAGTATTCCTCAGGCTGAATATGAGTCAATTCATTTGGCACTAGGCTTCCACACTCTGCTCTTTATTCTATCGCCTGCCCTCATTATCAAAAACCTCTAATGAGGCTTTTATTTCTGAACTCAAACTCTGTCTCTCTCTCTCCCTTACAAACACTGCATCTTATTGGGGCATTTTTACTGTCCTTCCATCAATTGGCGATCTCTCTCTGGCTCAAATCATTTTGATAATATAATTCTTAAGCTTAGCATCAAACATGCTCTTACTCAGCATGTTTCAGCTCCTACTAGGTATAGGCTCGGTCAATCCCCATCATGTCTTGACCTTGTTTTTACGAACGAATCCTCTTATATTGACTCTCTCCTACCTACCCCCTTTTGGGAAAAGTGACTATATTCCCTTGTTTTTCGAAGTGTCCCTCCCTCCTTGTGGTTTTACGATTAAGCGTGAGAACCCATCACCGATCCCTGACTTTAGGAAGGCTGACTTTGTAAACTTTCGTCAATTTCTCACCTCGGCGGACTGGAGTCCTGTATACGCTAATAATCTAGAACAGGCGTATTTCCACTTTGTAAGTCTTATTAAAACAGGTATCAATAGTTTCGTTCCCCATCGAATTCCTTTTTACACTAGTCCCAGGCTCCCTAGGAAAATCGTTCGTTTAATCCAGAGGCGGAATAGGCTTTTCTATCTTTGAAAATCTTCTAAGCTCCCTTGTTTCTATTATAATTATATTTTAATTAGGAACCAATGCTCCAGACTAATTAAGACACATAGGGATCTTAAGGTTCATAAACTCTTACTAAAAGCTAAGGAGAACAAATACACCCTGTTCAAGTTTATTAAGGATAAGCGTGCTTCTGAATACTCCCCCTACCTTGTCTAAAAAAGGTCAATGGTACACTCTTAACTAGGGGTATCTATCCTAGAGTTCTAAAAGAATGTGCAGGATTACTGGCTCCTCATCTAGCCCATATCTTTAATCTCTCCCCTTCTAGCTGGTCAGCTTCCACTCATCTGGAAGTCTGCATTTATTAGGCCAATATTCAAATCAGGCTCTAGGTTTATGCCAGAGAGTTACAGACCTATTAGTATACTATCTACACCTAGTAAAGTCATGGAAAGACTAATAAGGATTTATTTACTTGACTTTGTTATTAAACATAAGCTAATTAACCTTGCACAACACGGTTTTCTTCCCCATAGATCTTGCCTCACCAATTTAATAACCTATACAGATAGCATCACGAGTTTATTAGACTCTAGGTCGTCAGTAGATGCCATTTATTTTAACTTCGCTAAGGCGTTTAACAAAATGCCCTATAACCTACTTTTGTCAAAGCTAAGATCAATTGGGATCTCTGGGCCTATCCTAGCTTGGATCACAGATTTTCTCGCAAACCGCTCTTTTAGTGTACGACTAGGCTCTGATCTATCCCCTCTTTGCCTTATTAGTTCGGGTGTTCCTCAAGGGCCAGTGTTAGGGCCTTTTCTGTTTATTATATTTATTAATGACCTACCTCAAGTGGTCTTGTCCAATATTTTGCTTTATGCAGATAATGTCAGGATCTGGGGGTCGAATTCTAGCCAGCTTCAGGTTGACATTAACAACATTTGTCAATGGTCGTAGATAATTCTCTTTCTCTAAATCTATTGAAATGTAAGCATATATCGTTCGGTAAGCCATCAGAGAATGTATTCTTTACGCCTTATCAGGACACCCATAGGATAGAAACGGTTATATCTCTAAAAGATCTGGGTGTGACTATGGACTCTGTTTTGAAGTTTACAGGGCACCACACTAAAGCCACTCAAACTTGCCATCAACTAATTAAGTTCTTTAAAAGAAATATAGGTAGTCTTTTCCCTAAATGTGTGCGTCTGTTTTATATGCTTTATATCAAACCGCATTTAGAGTATTGCGCACAGGTCACTGCTCCTATACTAAAATCCGACTCCTTCAATCTTCAAAAAGTACAATAGGTGATATCTAAGATACCTAGGTCTCTAAGACATCTTCCTTATCAGGACGGCTCCTCTCTCTAAAAGTTATTTCCTTTAACGAATAGGAGGTTTTCGGGGGGATCTTATTTTGGTATATCAATACTTAACATCTGGCTCCTCTCCTTCTTTTTTCACACTATCAAATAACTCTTGCAGGGGACACAACCTGAAACTGACTAAATCCAGAGTGCAATCCAGGTTGAGGCTCCAGCACTTCTCAAAGAGGGTTATTAATGCATGGAATAGTCTTCTTTCTCAAGTAGTTAATGCCAACTCGGTCCCATCATTTAAGACTGTTTATGATCGTTATGCCCTATCCATTTTCATCTGTTCCCCCAGTGGTTGACGGTTTTTATTTTTAACCTTTGTTTTATTTTATTTTCCTTTCTGAATACGACATTGCCGATACATCAGAACCGAGGATCAAAAAGAGATTGTCTCCTACTCAACTCGTGTACCAACCTGTAACCTGTATATATCTAAATCCACATTTTGTTAATTTTATATATAATCTTTTTGTGTACAAACATGATTAGTTAACAAACTGGTTTACGAGTTAAGTAGAAGACAAACTACTTGGTCCAAATTTATCAACATTATCGGATAAAAAAAGTAAAAAATTGGCAAAAATAAATATTTTAAAAATAATGATAAAATACCTCAAATAAATCAAATGAAAAACTATTTAAAAGAAGTTAGAGGGAGCATATTGAAAACCTGGATAGATTGATCATTAATAATCTATTCCAAGAATTAGTGCCTCTATAGAAAAAATGGTGTATTTTTAACCATTTTTGGATACTATTACTACTACTACTATTAATAATAATAATTATTATTATTTATAGTAATTTATTACGTAAGTGAGTTTTGGGCTTTGGTAAAAAATACAGAATGATTCTGAAGTGATAAACTGATACACTAAAATAAGGTTACCCCGGAGCCGTTTACGGCTTAAAAGATTTAAGCAAATTCCAGATTGCCCTTTAGACTTATCAAGTTATCTGGCTGATCAGGTATAAGCTATAGAGCTTTCTTCCTCCTTCTCATAACTGAAACGCGGCTCTCAAAAGCCATATTTTACAGTGAAATAATGGTAAAAGGGTACAATATTGTTAGGAAAAATTCTACAAAGGGTAAATATGGTGATTGTATCTTTTATGTTAGAGAAGATATGGACTTCCCTACTTTTCCTCCCTTTACGCTAGTCAGCAAAATGCATATGACTCCTAGGATCTCATACTGCATGTTCCCTAATTTATTGACCTCCTTTACTCATGAAGGCCATAATTTAGTGCTTATACAAGGTCTTCAGTTTATCCTTTTTAAGCCTTTTAAACACTATATCTTTAAAAAGGATTTTAATTGTCTATCCATTAATTGACCTTTTTTATCCGGTTTCTTAAACTATTTTGAGGATAATCTTTTAAAACTTAGCATAGAACATGCTCTTACCCAGCATGTTTCTTCATCTACTAGATATAGAATATGTGCATCCTATCCTTGTCTAGACTTTATCTTTACCAATGATGTCTCCCACATAAATAAGATCTCTCGTCTACCTCTCTTTTGTCAAAAATAATTTGATTTATAACTTAGCTCCAATCCCTGATTTTAGAAAAGCTGATTTCCCCAAACTTTGTCTCTACATCAAGTCAGTAAAAGTGGGATCCCATATACGGTAATAACATTAAAAACGCTTATGCCCATTTTGTGGATAATTAATAAATAAAGGAATTAGGTAATTTGTTTCTTTTAAAATTCCAGTTTATTTAAAACCTAAACTTCCTCGGTTTATTGTCCGCTCTATTATAAAACGAAATAAATCCTTCTTTTTATAGAAATTGGTTAAACTCCCCTGCCTTCTATATGCATATCTATCAGCCAGGAATAATTGTTCAAATCTAATCAAGTCTTTTAATGATAAGATATTCAATAAACTCCTAAATAGGGCCAAAAAGAACAAAAAACTTCTTTTTAACTTTATTAAAAATAAAAGAACAACTGAAATATCTCTTTTCCTTAAAAGTGATTTGGTATTCTATTATCTAGGATTTTTGCTTGCAATAGTTTCAGAGATTACTTTCAATCAGTTTTTCAATTACCTTGTTCTCACTACCATACATTTCACGACCACATAACTATTATAAGACCCTTCACTTCTGATGTTAATACAGTTTTTAATCTTTATCCAGTCTTAAGTCCTTTTTTTGCAGACTTGATGGGGGTCTTTCTTAGGGTTCTTAGAGAGTGTGCTGATGTTTTTGCCCTCATCTAACCCACATTTTCAACCTCTCCTTTTCCACTGGTCGCATCACTCGTATCTTGGACACTGCATTTATTAGGCCCATTTACAAATTGGGATTCAAATTTAAAGCTGAATGCTTCAGACTCATTAGTATTTTATCTACACCTATTAAAATAATGGAAAGGTTAGTCAGGTCTCATATTCTTGACTAAATCACTAATTCCAACATCATTAACCCTACTCAGCATGGGTTCATGCCTCAAAGGTCCTGTCCTACAAACTTAATAGCATACACTAATAGCATTTCTTTAATTCCTAAATCTAGCCCATCAGTTGATGCTATTTTCTTTGACTTTGCAAAAGCTTTGGCAAAGTTCCTCATGGTCTGCTTTTAATTAAGCTAACATTTATTGGTATCTCTGGTCCTATCTTATCTTGAACTTTCTCTCTAACCGCTCCTTTAAGATTAGATTGAAAGCTGACCTCTCCCCTCCATGCAGTATAACATTTAGGGCTTCCCAAGGTTCGGTTTTATGTTTTCTACTGTTCATCCTCTTTATTTTCCTTCTGTCGTTAACATCAATAATCTACTGTATTCTAATGATGTTAAGATCTGGAGTTCTAACCCAGAATTATTAGACAATAATATTTCTAGTATTAACAAGTGGGCGCTTTAAAATTCTCATCTGTTGAATCACGCAAAATGTAAGCAGATAACTTTTGGAAAACCATCAAGGAATGTCTTTAAAATATCTCCTGTCGACTTTCTTCCAATCGACACTGTAAAGTTAATAAAAAATTTAGGAGTTTTAATCGACTCAGCACTTAACTTTAAGGGACATCACAAAAAGGCTACTTACACTTGTTACAGTTTGGTTAAATTCTTTAATAGGAATTTAAGTGATATGTCTCCTAGGTGTGTTTATTTACTTTATATGCTTTACATAAGGCCCCAACTAGAATATTGTGCTCAGATGACTGCACCCGTTCTTACATCCGTCATTAAAAATTTACAAAGGTTTAAATAATTGTTTTCAAACTGCCTAGATCTTTCAGGAATATGTCTTATTAACAAAGATTACATTCCCTTAAGTTGTTCCCACTAATTGATAAACGGCTCCGGGGTGACTTCATTTTGGTGCATCAATTTATCTTTTCAGGAACTCTCAGTCCCTTTTTTAACTTAGCTCAAAACTCACTTAGAGGGCATAATCTCAAGCTAAGCAAACCCAGGGTGACCATTAAATAGATATACTTGTCAGTAAGAACGTAATATAAGAGTATTTTCTTTGTTTACATAAAGTAGCTTAAGTTAAAAAATCGTGTTTATTTTCGTAATTGTTAAATTGAAAGCATACATAGCCACCTGATTTCTTTATAATTAGTTGCATTATTTTCACTATAAAATTATATAAACCGGTTAAGATGAACACTATTTTGATGCCGAATAATTAAAACAAAATTTAGTAAATAATGTAGCATTTATGTTGTTACTTATGCAATTATTTCTTTATATCTTCATATTTAAAATATTTATTGACCTTCGGTTTTAAGTATACTTTCAAATAAAAAAGTTGCAGTAACAAACAAATAGAATTAAGTATTGTTTAGTATGAGAATTTTACCAATAACTATGACGGATTGAAATAAAGTTTTGACAGTCTACTTTTTTTACAGTACTTACGTTAAGTTTTAAATTTTTTGTTGAGTTATTCTGGTGATTAAATTGTTGATGTCCATGATTTGAATTAAAGTAGTTAATTTTTCATATTTTACCCACATTTTTACAAAAATTCATATCCTCGTGATTTTTTTGTTTCAGAAAAATTGTAATAAATAACTTAGTCAGAATAACATAATATTTAATGTTTTTTAAAACAGTATTGTATGTTGATTTACAAATTGGTCATTTGATTGTAAAAAAACATCTACTAAATCTGCCATTTATCTAATCAAAATCAGTTTCGAGTTTGCTATTACACAGCCATGATCCGAGTCATTATTGTTACGTAAATGAAAAATTGGGAGTAGAAAGCTAATATCCATTGCCAATCAATAAAAAATTATCACCCGCATAACAACGTTTAAGTATCTAAATGTGGAATACCGTTAGCATGGTTTATGCATCTCAATGTTTTAACGTCACTCAAAGGTAAATAACTCTCAGAATCAACATAGCACAAGTCCTTAAATCACGATCTTCTTTAGGGAATTTCTTCCACAAAAACCTTCAATGAACTTTAACTTGGTTTATAATGAAATAACCGCCATTTAAAAAATTGTAATAACAATAGTAGTAATGATTTATGAAATATAGGTTATTAAGATCTAAACTATAAATCCAATCTTACTACATTCATTTTTAAATTAAAAAACGTTATATATATTCACAAAAATTATTTATTTTACAAACAAATTAAACATGTATATATTGTGTTTAATATAAACACAAAAACTACAAATGTACAATGTTCCACATAAAAGTTTAACATTTAACTGATTTTTTATACATGGAGGCAATCAGTTACAAAAATAAATACAAGCATTAGAAAGAATTATTATTGAAATACAGTCAAAATATCTATTAAGTGATAATTTTTAAATATTATTACATTAAAAACATCAACTGTGAACTGAAGCACAAAAATCTCTTTAAAAGTATAAAAAGTAATGATGGGAATAAAAAAGTAAAATACAAACTCTTAAAGTTATTCACAAATGTTCTTTAAATAATTTCATTTTGGTTACAAAATAAGCTTCAAGGACATCAGTGCAATTAAATTCTGGCGTGCCTTTGACAAAAATTAACCGAGAATTTGCAAATAACTGATTTATAGCGAATGAAAAATCTCCCAAAGTTTTGTAAACATTTTTATTCAAATTTGCTATTATCAGAGGGAGAGCTAAAATAAAAAACATAGAAATAAACAATGTAATAAACTGGAACGTAAAAAGAACTTCAAAATTATCATTACATAGTGTAGACGACCACAAAATATTATTAAAATTTTTTCATGGAGCTAGAGCTGAACAAACATATATATACAATTAATAATGACTCTCTAAAGAAAATCTCCCAATTGGTTCAAAAGAATAGAATAAAGTTTTGTAAAACCAACTGCGTCACTAGTTGATGTGCTAAAAATAGTCTAAATATGTTGCTTTGAAAACTTAACCCTCAAAGGATAGAGACCAGTCAGTACTTATCAATTTTATCAGTAATGAGTAAGCAAACAACCTCCAGCAAAAATAGTTAACTATAAAAATTGTTAGATAAGTAATCGCAGATCAAGCAGATATTTGGGTGTTAAAATCGTTAATGTGTCGACAAAAAGGCGTTAACCGTTATCGATATCTTATTCAATATTATCAGCTAGTAGATTAAAACTTTATGTGAAATATAAAAGTATTTATTATAATATAAAAAACAAACTATAAATTTATATGCATAAAATATATTTCATTAAATAAGAACCAGGCCCTAACACATGCACACACATGCGAGACGCTTACTCAAAACGTTGTCAAATGTTTTGACCAAGGGATATTTACTTGGATCCGGTGCACGAACAAACGGCCAAGACATTTTGTGAGCTTTCAGATCTTCGACAAGCTTGACAAGCTTTTTGGCACTTTGTTTAGACAGCCGGGTTTCGTAAATCGTTTTCAAACATTTATCCTTTGCACCCGCACAAACCTGTGGTTTTGCGATGTACTCGTCTTCACTGTCTACATCGTCCAATTTGGCCAATGGCGAAGAAGGCCTTGGCTGACAATTTGGACAAACATAAGTACCCGTATGATTGGCTGCTTCTTCGGAAGTTAGACCAACACACTCTGGATGATACCATTCGTCGCAACGGTCACATGCGATATAAACTCTATAGTGAAATAGTAAATTATTGAAAATCATTATTTTTGTACTTGGTATAGAACTATTTATAAATAAATCACCAATACTCCACCGTGACTGCTCAAGTTTGGTTGAGAGAGGCCAACATGAAAACCATATATATATTGCTTCAAAAATAACAAGCAGGTTTCATTCAAACGAAAAATGAAAACACAATTCTGATTACAGTGCAAGTAAAAGCCCAAAAAAGCCTAATGTCCTATGTTCACACGAAAAGTGTGTACACTCTTTTAAAGCGAACATCTGCAATCAATAAATCAACTGTCAGAAAAGAAAAAATATTGTACATAAATCTACATGCATCAACTTTATTGTAATTAATTGAAACAAATCACACACTACCCAAGCAATCAACAACCAATAATATTTCATTCTTTTGTAATAAGGTTTTTATTGCCAAATACCCCATCCTACATAAAATAATTGTTATCACTAACCAATGCAATAATGGACTTTCTCCTACTTACCGTGTTTGTTCGTATGGTGTACGACACAAACAATACAACATTTGGTTGGCATTCAATTCGGCTTGTTTGCAGTCGGGACAGTGCCAAGAATCGCCCAATTTCGATGCATTTTTCGGATTCAAACCAACACAATCAAAATGAAACCAATCCTGACACAAATCACAGCCGATATACTCGCTAGAAAAAAGGTATATATATATATATATATTTGAGAACAATAAAATATTAGGAAAAATGTTATAAACATTAAATTTTCAATAAGGATAAATTGTCCATTAAAATTAAATTTTAACCAAAAAAAGTGTTACTATTAACAGTAACGGATAGTCACTATTCACAAAAAATTCTTCGTTTTAACAATCACAAGATAAAGTCTTGAAATAATCAATAATTAATATAGACTTTAACAGTAATACATTTCGCATTATCAAATACACACAAAAAAATAGAGATTGAATATTGTAGAATATTAACAGCATTAAAAAAATGCACAACCTTTGTAAATGATTAGTGCGTTTATGGACAACTTGGTGCATAGGAATTAACTAACAACGCGTTTGCTTGTTACTAATTAAACATCGTTTAAATGATTTTTTTTTCGATTACATTATTTACAACACATGCACCAATTTTACTATTACAAACAGTAATCATTTAGTCAACACGAGAAAATAATATCTTACATAGCAACTTTGTAACATAATTACAAAAAATGTTAGCTACTGAGAACAAGTATAATATGGTTCCAACTTTTGACAAAAAAACCAAAAGTTTAAACCCCAACAAGCACCACCTTCAAGGTTTAGACAGCTATCAGTATCATAGCACAATGTAGAATCAACTAATTTGATGTAGTTGGTTCTATACGATTTCATCCTAGTAAAGAAATCCCCAATAGGCAAATCGTATTAAAAAAAACTAATATCTGGTTCTTACCGCGTAGAATCGTATGGCGTTTTGCACAAACAATAAAGTGTATCGTCCGACCCTCCGCCTTCCATTGTCAAAGTACCGGCGGTTTGGGTCAAGCTTATAGGCATTCTGCGTGACGGACCTGATCGTTTGGTCGTTGATGTGCGCGAACGACTGCGATTCGAGCTAGTGGATATGACTCCTGTTGGCTGTGACTTGGACGGACTGGGAGACTTTAGTCGATTGGATTTCGTTGAGTTGGCCTAATATTAAAAGATGAGAAACGATTAGTCAATATTTTGATTCGGTGGAGTGATAAGAACTATCATTCAAACGGCAAAAATAACTCGACGTTACATGAACCAACTTGTTAAAAAATACTTCCTGTAAAATACTTAATTCATTTGGTTGTTATTACTTGAATATTTTATAGAAAACATTTTTCAGCATGTGAAGTCAAATAGGGGTTTAGATGTAGTACCGGTAACCCTCACAATCCAAAATCACCAAAGTTCGAGTTCACAAGAATAACCCAGCTTAGAGAAGTAACAATCATATATATATATATATATATATATACATATATATATATTACACTTGGTTAACTTTCAAGAATTGTACTCCAGTTAAGGACTGATACTGCAAGTCAACACCAGCACACCATATATTCGATTGCTAAAAATGTTTCTCGTTAAAAAAACAAACCCCAAAAAAGGCATACTTACCCGACCAGTTGAAGTTTTCAATTTTGCCTTCTTATTTGTACCCTTTCCATTGGCATCGTCACACGTTCCAGGTGACGTACTCGGCGTCGATTGAATACTTGCAGCAGTCTTGTTGGATTTAAGTTTCTTGACTGACTTGGTCTGGTCATGTTCCGTATTTTTAGGAGTTGCTCGAATCTTGTTGTCCACTGCAGCGGGCTTTTGATGTTTGACAGCCTTTTTGGCCGCAACAGCAAATAAACGATTGCGCCGCGATGACGACGTTTGACTCGGGGTCCAATCGGGTTCGTCCATATGCGAATCGTTATGTTCTTCATGATAATCATCATCATCGTCAATGTCCTCTTCGAGCAAATAGCCGTCGTCTACATTTTGATGACAACGATTGTCGTCACTGTCATCGAATTCGTTCAGATCATCTTCGGCGACCGGATGCAAAGACCGTTGAACAACGCGACCTCGTGATTTAGTCGTTTTGGTTTTGAAAGACGACGAAACTTTTTCCATTTGTTTGTGCTTAATATTTTCCACTTCCAACTGCACAATATTTGTAAGTATATTATTATTATGATTATTGCTTAAATGCACCCTCAAAAACATTTTCAGTAAGTGGATATTTTAGCAAATGCAAATAAGAGCCTGCATTTAGTGTCAGCATAGTGACACTCAAACCCATATCAACTTAAGTCATTTAGAAAAATTGGATTATTTAAAATTTAGACATCAACCTATTACTTCATTCAATGGTACATAAATAATCAATACTAAAATACTTTCAAATAAAAAGATTTAATTGACTGCTTTTAGGACAACTTTCCAATAGCGCATTAAACCAAAATCTTCCACTGTTTTATATAAAGAAAAATCATGTGTTCAATAAACGTGTAAATAAATATTAAACTTTATTTATGTGGAACTATTGTTTATAAAGATTGACAAGACTTCCAGGCTATTTGTCAAGGTGAAATACCATAGCCAAATGGCTACATATGGTAATGGTAAATCTTAAAATACCCTACGTATCTGTTAGCATATATCTACCATAGAGGAAGTTACATATAATAATGTAAACCTAAGGTGTACTTTCATTCAGTTGGTTAGTGACGTAGTCACCTTTTCATTGTTTCCATATTAAAAGGTCGACGCCTATAGCTTAATAAGCGTAACAAACGTAGGATAATAACTACATTTCCGGGTTGATAAACGGTACTCTTGTTCGTAAAAACTGAGGAACCCACCTGATATTTTATCAGCGTTATCTTCCTTAGCCCAACTGCTACATATGAATATGTACACCGTTAAAAATCTTTAAACGGCAGTGGGTGCATAGTTGCACAGCTGGAGCGGAAGCCCAGTTATACCACTTTGCACTCGATAACCGTTCTACTTGGCTGTATCTCGTCTAGAATACATTATTCAAATGCTTAGGATTATCGGCATCCTTAATCCATACATTCTACATTCAAATTCCACCAGATCAATGTATTAGGTTACAAGCATAACCATTATCGGAACAAGAGAGTAGATAAAAATAAAATAATTATTCAAATACTCGAAATCATTAAATTCTTATCAACCACAATCAATAAAACACATACTTCAGCTAAAGTTTTCGCCCAATTGAAAAATGTACGCCTTCTCAAATGAATTTGGGATTTTAACACGCGCATTCGCTGCTCCAGCAAAGCCCTCTCGACCCGATTGCGTCTCGCAAGTACCGACGCCTTGGCAGCATGAGAAGCGGCCAGCGACCGGGCGCGAGCCCTCTCTGCCAACGTGTTTGGAGATAGATGACATTTCTCTGTATTTATCGATCTACGATGTGACTTGGATGAGATTTGGATATTTGTAGTAGCTGCAAGAAGATTTAACGGAACAAAGTAGTAAAATTAATAGTAATGAATAAAATAAAGAAATGAATTTTCAAAAGGTTTTAATAAGTAAAAAGACAAGAACATTCATTTCAATACAAATGGTTTTAATTTAAGTCCTCTAAAAAAAATCAAATAATCTCTCTTAAATTTCAATAAACCACAGAACAAATCAATAAACATCAAATGAACAAACAAACAAAAAATTTTGAGGTCACTAGGTAAAAAAATACAGGACAACCACTAGTATGCGCTACATATAGTTACTGGACTATAATTCGATAGTCCGTGCCTAGACAAGAAACGACACTAGAGATTGCGTCCAAAACCCTCACTCCAATCACGACAGCTTCCAGTATTATCAAAAAACTTTGTTATATTTATGAAATCATTAGAGTCGATTGTTTAATATGTTGTACACAGAAATAATAACTACATCATCAATCACAATAACAATAAAAGATTAAACCAAAACCCCTCAATTTGGAAACAGTTTCTACTATCACGCTGGTTCCAGTGGAGTCTACAGCAACATAGCTACCATAAACAAAGAAAATACTTACGCTGAGCACCAACTTGCACCGCAGGTGACAAGATCGAACGACGGGCACCGGACGAATGATCCGAAGTTTGATGATGGTCTCGAATATTTTCCTTGTCAAATTGATAATCAGCACCAAGTGGATGAGCCCCTTTTTTACCCGTTGCAGACAACGATGAATCTTCGATGGGATTCGACAGACCAACAAGACGAGATGAAATGCGGAAATGATTTGTGGAATTCAAATCATCGCCATCATTTGATAAAGGTGGATATTGCAAAGCGGGTGGAAACAAACTGAACGGAGACAAAAATGTTTTATAAGATTCGAATGAACAACTGTCGCATGTATAATCAATGTTGTTTATTTAAAGTAATATAATCGAAAACTGTATGTTTAGTTGTCACTAAAAATACAATAACTCAACAACTAAAAACAAACAATCACCAAACTCACCGATCCATAAAAACCCGGATTTCCCACAAGTTCACAGCATCCTCAGCCAACCAAATCTCTTCAACCGTTGTTTGCTTGTCCGACTGTTCGTCCATATCGTTGTTATCGCCATCGTCATTGTCACCGTCACATTCCAATCCGCTGGTTCGTTGGTCAATTCGAGCTTGCTTCATTTGGCGTCGCAAGGCGCTAGCCGAACACGGAATGCCAATACGCCAGCCCTCGTCAACTGCCGGATCGTAGTCGGGATCTTTACCCGAACGTTCGTTCTTTTGACCAGGTCGACGACCACGCCGACGCAAACTGGAAGTATCAGAGTCGACAGTCGAACGACGTTTGGACTTGGACGACGGAACCGAACGCGACTTGTTCGTCATACGTTGAGTCCGTTGAGTCAATCGAACGGGACGGTTTGTAATGACTTGGACGAGATAATTTGCACGCAACCAATAGGGATCCTGTCGATTTATAAAGGAAAATGGAAATAATATAAGTAAAAGTTGATATTTAATACGGCTACATACATAGAATTAAATCCCAAACCAAATGCACAAACCAGAACCCGCTAATATGACGTCTGAAACTCCTAATGAAGTTTCTGATAATTTATTTCGTGTTTCTCAACGTATCTCGAATCTTTAATTACTTCTGACGGTGATTCATCTCAAAGAGTAAATCGTCAATTTTATTTGGCTACTGCCACGTTAGGAAAACTTCAGAATGGATTCTTAAGACGAAAAAGTATTAAACCAAACATCACTAAAATTTTTCCATCTAATAGTTCGCACAGTACTTATGTATGGAGCCAAAACCGGAACCCTTCAAGTTTACTAAGCTTTATGGTCTCAGATTTGGCACAACACCGATTTCGTATCTCCTGTGTCAGGTAATTAGACAAAAAAAAATCAGCAACTACTAATTTGAAATGCCTTTCAACTTCATGATCTTCCGTCATTGGTGAGGCGATACCAAAAATTGCACTGATTTAGACACATCTCAACTTTCATTGGCCAAAATCCCGATTGGAGAAGGAAAAATAGTTAGAAAATAACTTGGTTGGATGCTGTTCGAAATGATCCTGTTACCATGTTACCATGAAAACAATGGAAAAGTTGTTAAACCGGCATCTCTCCCGAAATTCATTTCATTTTATTTTGGTTAATGACGTGGTTATCCCATGGTTATTTCCCATATTCATACGGTATATAAACAATCGGCTTCAGTAGACGAATAACAAAGTTTCTTGGCTGGTAGATGGCATCCTCGTGACATTGCCACTGTTCACAAAGATTGATGAAGCCGACTGACTTTTTATCAGGGTTGCTTGAAGGGCTTTATATGGTATATATATACCTTAAGATACCTTCTAAGTATCCTGGGTGTATGCTCGCACCCACCGGCCGTAGCGGAAGCCCAGTTATACCGCTATGCACTCAGACCCCGCTGTTATTAGTTTGGATGTCTAGGGGTACCTAGTCCAGGATGCACCACGTGGAAGATCACCATCATTGGAAATTTATAAGCCCTACTCAAATCTTCGGGATCATAAGCATCTCGAAAATCGTAATTAATTGAGTGAAAATCGTTCGAAATGCTATGCAAACTGGTTACTGATTACTGTACTATAATTATTAATAATAAGCATAATAAGCAACAAAAAACCTTACCAAAGGCTGAACTTGAATAATTCGGCGAAGACTGTGCGGTTCAAAATCCTCAACCGCCCAACGATCTCCCTCAGCATCATCATCACCATCGTCCAAACCTTCTTCGACGGCTGCAGACCGATTGAACTTGTTCTTAAACTTGCCACGAGCACAAACATCGTCATCGAGGTCCAACATTTCGCGATACATTGGCACTCCGTCGGCATCAAATACAAACTGATTAGTCAGGTCAGATGGATCGTAATCAGAATCCAAAACTGGCTTGGCCAATACATCGTCCCACCGGATCGAGTGGAATAGCGTGCGCAAAAGTAAGTACAGATGAGCCATATCTTGGCCAATCGAATTCGTTGTTTCTGACGATGACTGACTCAAACGAATTTGACTCAAACGATAGCGCCAGCATTCGGCAAAGTTGGGACGAAGTGTGGGGTAGGGCCAATTTACCTACAATGTATTCATTTATACAAAAACGTACCTGAATTAGTTGACTTCGATTCAATAAGTAATGACTTGAAGAAAAGTTATGACAAAGTTAATTGTACCGATAGTTCATCCTGTACATTATTTTACACGGACTGTAAAATTGTTCACACCTGTAAGGTGCTAACGATCATGAGGATTTAAGTAAGTCTCTAATTTCAATAATGATTATATTCCTGAATGTATCTCTTCCACGTGGTGCATACCGGACAGATGTTCATAGGTATGTAGACTAATAACAACATGAACTAAGTGCACAGCGATATTACTAGCTTTCACTGGACTCCCGCTCGGTAAATAAGTGATTGCAAACGTCCAAAATGCCTAAAAAAGTATCTCATGGTATCCATTTACCATATGTAGCCGATTATAGTTGTGAATCGGTCATCCGTCGTCAAACCCATCCAGTTTTGAGTTTAGCGCTCTAGTCACGTCTGCCACTCTGATACATTACCGCATTATTAAATGTTTAGACTATTCAATAGAATTATTGTTTTTTCTCATTTTTGTAACTCGTATGTTTGGCAATAAAACATTTTTTAATATTTGGTTCAGTGGTTAAGGTATTGGCCTAACACCAGATAGGGCGTAGGTTCAAGTTCTTGGGATGCTAATAATTTTGAGGATTTGAGTAATGCTTATAAAGTTTCAAATTCCAATGATGGTAATATTCCTGACTGTTCCTAATCCACTTGGTGCATACTAAGCCAGGTGTCCACAGGTATCTAGACGAATAATAGCTGGGATCTAGTGCACAATAATTGGGCTTTTACTGGATTCCCACTCAGTGAATGTTGCTAGCATACACCCAGGATGCCTAAGAGGTATCTCAAAGTATTTATCTACTATATGTAGTGGTTAGGCTTGTGGATCTGTCAACCAGTGTCAACTCTGAAAAACATCACCTCATCAATTCCTATGAACACTGGTATCATCGGAAAAAAGCGGTTTTCTAGCCAATAATCCTTATTTATTCACCCAAGTTAATTTGCATCCAACAACCTCTTTTCAAAGGAATTCGAGATGCTTTGCGAACTTGGAACTAATGAAGAGGTGGTTTTGCCACCATCTGTTGTTCACGCCTATATCCAAAAATGGTACCAAAACCAATTGAGTTACACCTGAAAAATTAATCAATATACAATTTATGTTTGAGTGTACAGTTCCGCCTAAAAGTTCATTTACTCACCAAGTGTTACAACACAGAATACATACACATGAAACAAAGTAAATAAAATTCACTTTTAACATTCTGCTTAAAAATTTGAAGTAATGATCTGAAGAGCGCTATATTTCTAGAGTTACTACTATCATTTTTTAGCAAGTGGATATTTTGAGAAGCAAATGAAATTCTGCCAAATGCGATAATCGAACTACTGTAAAACGCTTAACATTTTAACTTCTAATACATTCAAACAAATAAACAAAATGCGGTCAAGCCAAGTTGATAATTACATCAAATGTGGTCTATTGACTGTACATACAAAAGCATACCTGAGCTAATCTTTTCTTCTCAACGTCATATCCAGCCAATTCACTGCGGCCGGCATTCAAAATCAAATTTCGCAAATTACGCGGATTCCATCGAAATAAATTCGACTTTGAATTATTCTAAACAAATGATAAGAAAACAATAAAAATATGTATGCAAAATGCCGAGTTGTGCTACAAACGTCGAGTAAATACAATGTATAATTAGCGATCATAAGGATTTCAGAAACGGTTATAAAGTGACAGTGGTATTCCTGATTGTTATATCTGCGTGTCGTATCCATGCATTAAACTATCACAGCAGGATGCACACACAGTGAACGGTGGTACAACTGGACTTCCGGTTTGGCAGGTACTAAAAGGTATCTTAAGGCATGCGTATACTATATATAGCCATTAAGCTAAAGGAAATAACAAAATAATCTGGCCATCTTTTTAATTGTTTGCAAACAGTGGAGCCACTATAATGATGCCGTCTATCAACCAATAAACTTCTACGTTCATATATCTTATGAATTTGTTGGTGTCAATCGTTTAATATACTGTACAGATATAAAAATAATAAAGAAATGATCACCTCATCAACTGAAACATTATTCCACCAAACATATTGACAAGATTAACTGCAGTAAATAATCATCTACACGTATTGATGCAATTCACAAAGTGCAGTCCCGTTAAAAATTTAAGTCATTGAAATGCTTATATTGACGAAAAGCGTTAAATATTTACATTAAGACAACTAGTTGTTGTCATTAGTGGAACATTTTCACGTTAACTTTTGTTTCTTATCTTTTAACTAAGAGATATACCACAATAACACAAGCCTTTCATAGTCAAAGTAATACTATCCAACCTGATTTTCATCCAAAGCCTCGCTCTCAAGAGAGTAAGTAAATTGTACTTAATCTGGTCCCGACTTTTCAACATAGCATGAACGACCCTACCAAAAGAATAAACTCCGAATCAAGTTCCAAAACCATAACAAAGTTGCGGTTCCCTTGTAAGACCCTAATTTGCCACACAATTATCTTGAATACATGCTTGTATTTATCTGCCAAAGCAGAAGACCAGGTTTACCAGTCCTTGCTCCCGTCTAAGTAAAACAACTGACACACACACACACACAATAAAAACATCTTCGTACCAAATTGGGCCTAGACCATGCATAAAAATTGATTGGAGGCAAGCAAACAGGCAACGACACGAGGTTCGAGCCAGACTCATCGATAGCACTCATGTCAACATTTTCCTTGTTCCGTTGCAAATAGGCCAATTTGGCATCGGCGTGTAAATGGCGCGTCAGATTATAGCCATCGTCAGTGTGCGGTTTACTTTCTTGCATCCAGCCCGTGCATTTATTAATTTCTTCTTTCAGCACGGCTATTTGACGATCGACAGTTTGTAGCTGGAATGACAAAATTGAATACACATCAAGATTTAAATATACACAGTAGAAAATAAACGTCAATATAACCAATTAATAATAGTGAAACGTTGATGATTCTGAGGATTTGAGTAATGCTATTAAAGTCTCAATTTCCAATAATGGTGATACTCCTAACTGTGCATCCTGGACTAAATGCACCTAAGCACCTAAATCACCGAATGTATAGAGCTATAACTAGGTTTTATTTTAAGCAAATGGGTGCAAATATACACCTAGTGCTCTTAAAATGTATCTTAAGCAATACATACACTATGTAACCTTTTAGCTAAGGGAGATAAACCTGACATAAATCGAATTAACTTCAACTTGTGTAGAACCAACCGTACAACTAACTAACCATATTACTGTTGTAGGTTGCTCACACCTAAACAAAGAGATAATCAAAAGACACAATACAGATTCTTCTATCCGGAAACGACAGTTACTCCATATTTGTGGTACAGCGCTGGACTCAAATTTGGGTGGTCATGAGTTTGAGTGCCACTACTGGCATTAAATACGAGCCCTCGTTTGGTTTCTCTAAAATATCCATGTGCTATAAAATGTTTCTCATGAAACATTTAAATAATAATAATAATAATAATAATAAGTAATAAAGTGCAGTTAAAACAAATTTACCAAAACTCACTTTGGACCGAACCAATTTTGTTTCACAATCTATAGAGTCAAGTTTAACCGCAGCTTCTCGAACCGTTTCATTCAAAGCCAATTCGGCGGGCGTTGGCAAGCAATGATTGAGCTGTTTGTTGTCCTGCACATCGGTGATGAATATCCGAGAATTGCGACTGCCAGGTGTCGATAATTTATAACTGTTGTCGTCAGCAAAAGGCAACGTCCTTATATGTTGCGCTTTGGCCATAGAACGACGTCCCTGTTGATCTGGAATAAAGTTTGCCGCACCTAAACGTAACAATGTTTGGTAAAATTACATTTGAACACACTGGTAAATATAAAATAAACCAAACAATGTAAAGTGTCTTTGATAAATAACAATCAACTTACCACAAACCAACTGCCTAGCCGTATTTGTAGCAACCAAATTGGCAACAGATGGAGATGAAGGAATTCTGTCCATGTTGCTAGGTGTTAAAACGGACAGGGGTACATTCGAACCTGCCAAAGTACGTCTCAATATAGCTGGCTGTCGTCGAGAAAGTACTGATGTATCTAATATATATATATATATATATATAGATTTAGGCAAATTTATTACTTCTATTTCTTTTTATTTTTGCTGTTTGAATGTTTTACGAGAAGCATTTAGCAAAAGCAAAATAGGACCCTCATTAGTGCCAGGAACCCATGCTTACCTAACTTTGAGTCCAGCGCTGTAACACCTCATCTCATAAAACAGGTACCACTATAAATGTAACATTACAACTATTAAATCCAAAGCATCCAACTGTTAAAAAATACAATTATCTTCAAAATGTATGAGTTACCAATGTTTGCAGTCATTGTGGATTGACACTCATCATCGGCAGAAATGTTGGTGGAATTGTTCAATGGTGCAATGACCAAACGTAGCGTATTCCCCTCAGTCGCTTGAAGATTAATAATCGGGTTCGGTTTGCCTGCTGCCTCTGCTGAGGTTATAAAAGACGACGACGATGATGGTAACGCTGGAACGGGTGAACATTGATTGGTGCTTGAATTAATCAAATTGGACAGCTTAATGTTGACCGATGATGAACCAGAGAAGTTCGTTTTTATGGGAATAACTGAAGGATTAGTGCCGGATTGTTGGTTGACAACCACACGCATACCACTGTCTAGACGAGGAACAACTGCACTGTTATTGAAAGATGCGCTCATTTTTGGCACAATAACAGGTAAATTTCTTTTAGGTAAAGCAGGTTGCGGAGTCACGGTAACTGCACGACTAGGTTCTAAATGATTTTATAAAAACTGTCGATATGTATACGCACATTCATTATTAAAATGATAATCTCAACATATAAAATAAATGCTTTCCTGTTTTTATAATTATTAAAAATAGAACAACTACCAATATAAAGTAGCTAAAAAAATTATTCATTGTTTGTTACAACTTGAATACATATTGTTCAATCAAAACGAAAACTTACTTAAACCATTGAAGTTATTTCCAGGAGGTACAGGCACGACTGAAGTGCCGCCATTGCCTGGACGTACTACCCGAACAACTCGCAAACCACTTTGAAGATTTTGGTTAACTGGAGTGTTTTTAACTTGAGTTAACACAACAGACTAAACAATAAAATAACATTTAAAACATATTTAATGTTCTACAGTGTAATAAACATGTCAAGATCAATATTATGATAAATACATGTATAGAACAGTCCAACAATCGCCCTCACTAGAATTAAAAACTAAGCCATATAATTGAAAAAACTGTTACATAACATACCTTATTTTCAGAGCTTTGTCTCATTGATGCAGAAGGTATTATTTTGACCACCTTCTGCATTGGAGTTGTTACATAGCTCTTTTCATCCGCATAACCATAATCCCCCTCATCATCTTCATCACCATAATCATTATAGTCATTATAATCATCATAATCATCATATTCGTCTAGATCGTCCTCATAATCATTGTCAGCCATTCCATCTAACTGTGGAAGAAACCGATAATTGGGCACAAAACGCTGAATGTTGGCATAATCCGGCCGTTGCATTACCACTTGACGATCATTCATATTGACTGTGCAAACACGCTTAGCGGCGTTCGTGTTTGAAAGTGACACTGACCCCAACTCATAAACGCCATCGTCGTCACCTTCCATGTAGTCGTAATCGTAATCGTGATAAGTTGGAACAATGCGACGGCGCTTAGTAGTTTGACGTCTTTCCACAGGACTCAACCTTTCATCGCCAATGAACTCGTCATCATCATCATCATCATCATCATCACCCATGCGTTCATCTTCAACATCGAAATCAACAACGAAATCGGGATCCATGCGTGCGACACGTTGTTTTCGAGCACTACGTCTAAGAGAAGTATTGCTGTTATAAAAAATAGTATAAAGAAACCAAACTCAGTATAGTTCAAATTGTGTACATTCAAACTTCAAATTATAATCCCAAACTTTGAGTAAAGTTATACTTCATAAATGTTAAAAGCATTAAAAACTAAAATTTCTCCATAACTTGTGATTATCACTTAAGCCTTTTCACCACTAGAATTCAAAACAACGTATTGGTAGAGTTGTGACTTGAATAAAACAGACGTGTAAGTCCATAAATTACAAAAAAGTACAACCTGGATGCTAATAATCCCGTAGATTTGAGTTATGTTTTTGAAGTCTCAATTTCCAATGATCTTAACAATCTTGTTTCCATCCCGCCCCATGAGGTGTATCCCAAACTCAGGCTACTATGGATCAGGGACCTAGCACACAGCGGTATAACTGAGTGTCCATCCTACATAATGAGCGCACAAATAGACTCGCTACATTAATTTAATACAAACCTACCCTTGGTTGGACTGAATAGCCCTGCTTATTACAGGACAAGTCCAACAACCATCTTGCTCTACTTATTATTATTATTATCATAAATATTACTATTTCAAAACCCTTTAATTTTGAAGAGAATGGGGCAACAAAACTAATCCATATAATTGTACATTAAATTTTTGTCACCAAGAATCGCCTAAACGGAATCATCCTGCTTTCACTTCTTCCTCGTATTTTAATTCTTAAAAACAATATTTTAAAAAAAGATTGCTAATCTTGCTCTCTAACATTCCTCTTTTCTCAAGCGGAGTTGGAACCGATAGACCGGTAGATTTCCTTGTTCTGTAGATAAAAAAACGTTTTGTAAATAATCATTACTTTTTTTGAGATTTGGTCTTATCAACGTGGCTGTCATCATCTTCTTGCGAATCGGAATTTGTAGGCCCTGACTTATTAGTACGTGCTCGTACTCGATTGGAAGATGGCATCGGTTGATCTGGTACAGCTTTGGGCGTTTGAATTCTAGGAACCACGGACATTGTGTTAGCGTTCGAAGATAAACACGATTGGAGCAATGGAACTGCAGTTGAATCATGTGACACAGTAGACGGAATGTTTGGCGTCAAAACACTAAATAATCAGTAAGTAAAAAAAATTACATTACAGTATAGAAAAAGTGACTGTTGAAACCCCAATGTATCCACTACGTTCAAATTGATTCAAATTAATCAATTTATAAATCCCCAAACAGAAACTCACAATCAACTATTTTAGTTAAGTTGAAAATGCATAGAACCAAGTATACAATTCGTTGATTGTACAAACACACACTAACGTATCATCATCATTAGCATCATCGGGGATAAACATCCTCCGGGAGCCCAAATTTAGTACCGGCGGTAGAAAACGAACCCACGCCCAAGTCCAGTGCTGTAACACTAGACCAACCCGATAATTATAATAAAGTTGAAACGTTTGCAATCAGTCTAAAATCATTGTTTGTTTGCATTAACGTCATTTACACAAAATGCAAAAATTTGACAAACAACACATACCGATATCTCATTCCACTATCAGAAACGACGGATTGTTGAATCAGGTGTTTTGATCCTAAATTTTTATCGGGAGTCTTGTCTGAACTGATAGATTTTATTTGGTTGTCACCTTGAACCATCATCACATGCGGGTTGTTAGAACGATTATCAAGCGTTGGGGTGTTGCGTTGAGAAACAACCTTCTGTTCAACTTGGGGTTGTTTTATAGCTTTGATGGCTTCGGCCTTAGTATTGCGAGCTTCCCGAGCTTCATCGTCCAACAAACTGAGTCGGCTATTCAGTGATTCGTGTTCAGACTCCAGCAACTTGAGTTGATCATTTAATTTCGAAATGTAGATAGCAGTCTGTTTGGCAATGTTTTCATCTATTTGCGCAGTTGATTGACGCTTTTCCAACAAAGAATCCAAATTGAAGTTTGTTCGCCTGGACTTGGAGTTGATAGTCGATACGGGTTTTCGATACAAACCAGTTTGGTAATGAAGGTTGTGAGATAAGCACTAGACAACAATAAATAAGCATTAATAGAAATAAAGAACAATAATTTTATTAAAAAAGTATATTGTTGTTGATGTCTGCTACTTTAAATGTTTTACGAGAAACATCTTTCAGCAGTGGACACTTCAGCAAAGCAAAACGTGGGCCCGCATTTGAGTGCTGCTGGTGGGATTCAAACCCATGTCCAAATCGAGCACTGTACAGCAAGACTCTCTCTCTCTCTCTCTCTCTCTCTATATATATATATATATATATATATATATATATATATTATATATATATATATATATATATACAACTTACGTAAGATATATTCAAAACGGGTTCTCTATCAGTAATTTCATCATTATCGATTTCCCCTTCAACTTTCAAAATATTATCATTATCCCCATTATTTTTATCATTCTTCGCATCAGAATCTAACTTCAAAGCCTTAGCATCCCCGCATACGTTGTCAGACACGTCATCTGTTTCCTTTTCACTCAAATTTAAAAATTCATCGATTTTCTGCGATTGAATTTCCTCCATCTTCACATCTACTATTACTGCTTCGTCATCCATCTTATTGAATTCTTGTTCTTCCTTTTGTCCACACTTTTGTTTTGTGCCTAACCAACAAGCTCTTTGCTCGGTTCGAATCATCGTGTTCAACTCTTTCAAAATGTTCGGGTCAATAAAATAAGGTTGACGTTTGACATTTAAATAAAGTGGAATCCCGGTAATTGGATGCAAAACGTGACCACGACATTCGCTGGCTTTAGGAGGTTTCATGAATGTTTGGCCCTTTTATTTATACAAAAATATAAAGAAATATTAATAAAAAGTTCATTTTAATTAATCTTTAATTAATTATTATTATTATGAAATCCTTATTCACATCAGTAAACCTCATCACTCACCTGCAAGTATTCCTGGCACACGCCCCATCCAACACCATGCTGCAACCCCCTCGACCCAACGCATCGCCGAGAAGTTGACAAAGGAGCTCCAGTATTAACCTTAGTGCCAGTCGGATTAGCTGGCGTATTGTGAACCGGTCGATTCGAACCAATCCACATCCATCCGTCACCTCCCAATCGTCTGTATTCTTCACCGCGGGTTTTCCAAACGGTATGACGTACAGGCCGCGGCGTCTTGGTTCGAATCATACTATTCGTCATGTTACTGCTGTTAGCATTTGCGTTAGAATTACTACTAACAAACCAACTATTGGTGACGCTGGAATTGCCATTAGCATTGTTGACACTCCATGATGATGACGACAAAGTGCCAGTTCGATCTAACTGTCTCGAACGTTTGTCCTCTTCGCGCTGAACCATCGTGAGACGGTCCAAAGTCCAGTGGCCCAACGAAGTAAACCAGGCACGTTGAAAACAGACGGCTTTGAGGCTGGATTCAAAAAGGGCCAGCTCGTTGGTCAATTCCAACGGAGTTTGGGCCCGAAGTACCCGTTCCATCCACTTCGAACAATGCAAACGCCAGGCGGGAGTAAACAATGCTAGTGGAATCTGAAGTACACAAATTTCATACATTAGCTTAGACAAACACAATGATTACTTGAAATATAGGACAAACTTGTCACACTTGGTGATAAACTTTTGTCCACTTGCTGAAAGATGTTTCCCGTAAAACATTCAAGCAGAAACAATAAAAAACAAAGTGTCATTCATCAGCCAATAAACTTCCTTATTCTCCTATGTTTGTTAAGCTTACAAAACCAGAAGAAGCAATTGTTTAACATGCTGTACAAATATAGAAAACGTGACTAAATCACGACAACGTAGGTTAAAACAAACGGCATAACGATTCCCAATTATTCATACTGCTTCACTTTAAATTTACAAAACATTAATATTTTTAAAAATGTAACTAAAATCGAAACTTATAATAAAGTCAAAAACCAAAACATATTACATACAAGCATCAATTCATACTGTATATAAAATATTCGATACTGACGAAAAGTACCCATATGTAAGCAGAAGTATCTGAAATGGTAGTGGTGGCTTAGAGCACTAGATTCCAAAGTTGTTAAAGTACCATCACTGACAAGTCCTCGCCAAATATCCACAAACTAAAAAATGTTTCTCCTTAACATCCAAAAAATAGAAACAATGGAATACAACTCCACCGACTACGACACCATCTAATGCACAAACATCAAACTTACTTGGGCTGCCACGTAGCATATGGTCAATTTGAGTACATCCATCAATCGCATTGGATACATAGACCAACACTCGATACGCGTTTTGTCCAACCGATTTAATGGCCAGCGCATTTTCACCGACGGATAATGTGAATGCAAAGATGCGTCACTTAACCAGCTGTACAGTTCCTTGTAAGTTTGAATGAGATGGGGCCAATCCATATAAATCCAAAGACTTAAACTGAAATCGGAAAAGTTGAATTTGGTGGCCAATATTCGGCGTTTTTCTTTGTCTTCGAAATGATGCACTTTCGTCAACGCCATATTGACTTGAGACGGATCTAGAGCTCCTTTGGTGTCAACCGTAGCAGCAGCATCGGCCAGTGACTTGGAAATCAATTTACAACCGTGTTTGGAAGGCGATTCATCGGTCACTTCCGCACCCTGGCCATTTGAAGAATTGGACCACATTACGCCTGAAGTGTATACATTGATCCACGAACGCCAAAGTCCTTCGTCAGACAAACGATAAGCCATTAAGTTGGGTATGGGACTGATGACAGAAGGAATGGGAATTTGTTTGAGAGCAAATAATTCGTTTGCATCGGGGACAAAGTGGCTATTGTTTTCCGAACCAATCTGGGTGTAGAAACATAAGATAGTGTTCAAACAATAAACACGTAAATCCAATTCTACACATAATTCACTTCCAATTGTACAATTATTGTTTATAAAGTGCAAAAATGGATGCCTCAATCTACCATTTTACAACAATTCAAAAAATTATACAAACTTGAAAAAGGAGTTTAATCACAACTGTTTTATCAATTATTGAATAAAACAGATAAATAAAAATGTACTAAAACAATTTATGCGCTAATAAAAAGTCCTTAATAAAATTAAAACATTCAAAATATGTATAAGACCGTCTTACATTGCCTCATTCCAAATAATATTTTTATATACACTAACTCACGGATAATTTGGGTTTTTGAAAACTCTGAACAATTTCATCTTGATTGCGTACTAAACAATTCATTCCATCCGATACACAAAACACTGTAGGTTGAAAAGTTCTTACACTTATGTCCTGTGAAAGTATCGGTAAGACCGGTAAATCGATTGGATCCAATTCACTGGCACATAAAACCTATAAATTATATATATTTATAAGCATGGAGCAATAAGACAACAATTACAGCAAAAAACAACAAAGTTTCGTAATTCAAAGAGAACATGAGACAACAAAATGTTTCCATGTATTTGAACATTCTGCCAAACGGTTTGCTTGATCCCATCAAACATTCATTTCAATTAGGTCTTCCCGAATAGTTCTTAACCAAGTTTTCTGTAATCTACCAACCTTTCTTTTACCATTTTCGATCTTCCATTCCAAAACCGTTCTTGCTGGTCTTTCAGGCGGTAAACGTAGAATTTGACCAAGTAATTGTAATAATGTCATGTAGTAAACTAGTCAGTTCTTCTCATGGTCTCATCATTTGAAATGTAATCGCGTCAGGTAATCTTTAAAATACTTCTAAGACACCGTCGATGAAAACCATCCACTATTTTATCTATCTTGTCTGTTCGCTTCCACATTTCACTGTCATATATTACAGTAGTAATAAACATTAATGCATACAAACGAAGTTTTGTCTTCAGGCAAATAGAAGAGCATGACTATATTGATTTGAGTCTATGAAATACTGGCGTTGCCTTTCTAAGTCCGGTTTTACCATCAATTTTGTGTTTTCCGTCTTTACCAATGATGCTTCCCAGATATGTAAAAAAATCAACAGTATCAATATTTTGTCCACTAATTTTGATGGGTAAATAATTGTTTGGCTTAGTGCACAAAACTTTTGTTTTTGAACAATTAATCCGTAAGCCAATACAAGAACTGATATCACTGAGACGTGTTGTCATATTTTGCATCATTTCTGGAGTTTCACTAAGTAGACCAATATTATCTGCAAAATCCAAATCTGTAAAACTTCCATGGTTCCATTTGATACCATAAAACAAATTATTCATGGATCGAGCCATAATGAAATCAATTACCAGAAGAAACAAAAACGGTGACAAAATACATCCTTGACGTACTCCCGTGACAAGTTCGAACATAGCAGTATGACCACTTTTTGTTCGAACACAGCAACTTGAATTTTGGTATAGCGAACGCATAATATTCACATAATTTAACGGTGTTCCGTAAAACTTAACGATTTTCCACAAAGATTCTCGATAAACACTGTAGAAAGCTTTCATTAAATTAATAAAACTGATTGTAAGTGATTGCTAAAATTCTTGACATTGCTCAATAATGTTGCGGAGGACGAGTACTTGATCAATACAGCTTCTTCCTTTCCGAAAACCTGCTTGTTGTTCTCGAAGGTGTTTATCTACCGCATTGCTTAAACGATTTACAATTACTTTGCAAAACACCTTACCAGGAAGAGACAATTAGGTCATTCTGCGCCAATTTTTGAAATCGTTCAGACTTCCTTTTTTGGAAAGGGTAACAATTACTCTTTATCGCCAATCATTTAGAACTTGTTCATTATGCCATATAACAATAAATAAATGAGTAAGCTCACTTACTACAAGATCACTTCCATGTTTGAGCATCTCTGCAGTTATCTCGTCAAGTCCTCCTGCCTTATTGTTTTTCAACCTTGCATAAATCATTTCAGTTACAGAAATGTCATCAATACATATTTCCGGAGTTTGAGTCACATTCATATCATTATCATTCTTAAAATCTATAAGAGTATTTGGCATGCGCTGATTTAGTACTTCTTTAAAATGTTCTACCCATCTAGATGATTGCTCATCATCTGTTAAAAGTAAACGATCACCTTTTACTTTGATTGAAATATCGGTGTTCTTTCTAACTCCCGACCGTTGTTTCACAATTTTATACAGTCTTAGAATCATTTTTTGCTGCTGCCTTATCTGCTTCTTTATATCTGCTTTCTAACCAATCATTCTTACCTTTGCGGAATCTTTTTTAAACCTGTTTATCTAAAGTTCTATACTGACCATCAAATATATTCCTATATATATATATATATATATATATAAACTTACATGTTCAAGATTAGTTTCAGCCAATGCATTACTTGAAGCGGAAACTGAAAATTTAATTGCAAAATGATACAATTAACACAAAAAAATACAATCAAGATTCAGTAAAATGCAAATCTACATAGAAAAATGTCCTTTCTTCACTTTTTACTTTCTTTAAAAAAATTTATTACACCTTAATATAAGTACAACAAAAACCACATTTTTGGTACTGTTGTCATAAAAATACTACCTTCTAACCAAAATTCTATATGCAGGATGCTTAATATAAAACAGCAGAATGATCAGAGTAATGGTCTGAAAAGCCTAACCATAAAGTAGATCATGAGTCTAGCTTGTATCTATCTGGTATGGGCGACCCTATCAGCATAACTCTTAGGATCACCAAGCATACATCCCCCAAAAACATGACCAAATCTTAATTCCCTAAAGAAGTTAACTCTGATAAAAATTAAGGAATCCTAGCTAATTCTTGTAAACACTTGTGCCATAACAAAAATGTCATCCACGACCCACAACGATCCAGAGGATTTGAGTAATGGTTATAAAATCTTAAAATCAAATGGTGATATTCTTGATTCCACGTAGCGCATCCGTAAGCATATGAGCTAATAACAGTATAGACCGAGTGCATAACGGTATAACTGGGCATTTACTTGACTCCCGCTCAGTGAATAGGTGCTAGCATACACCTAAATTGCTTAAAAGTACCTCAAGGCATGCATTTACCATATGTAGCTAATTAGATTTGTTAATCCGTCAATCCCCAATTCCTGTAAACATTGGCGTCGTCGCAAAGATGTGGTCTTCTATCCAGGAAACTTCATTTATCTCCCCAAAGTTCAATTCGCATCCGACAACATCTTCATATAGGAATTCTGGGTGCTATACAAACATGGAACTAATGGAAAGGTGACTCTGTTATCAACTTATGTTATTGTTGACCCACAACACTCAATCTCTCCTGCATTTAATAAATGCATATTATTGCATGGATTCATACCTTTGAACATTCTTTTTGCTAAAATTATAATGTGAAAAAAATGGTAGTAAAGAATTAACTAGAAATGAAGGCAACAAAACGCACGTTGTTCGGCTTCGAATACGGCAAACACATTGACCATATCGTCGCCAAACATTTCGTCATTCAAATTCAAATTGGATAAATTCATCAAGGCATGGTAGGACCGAGATGGGCCCACCAATGATGTCGTTGATTTGTTGGGATTAGCCACGCGAAGTTGGCAAAATTGACCCAATCCAACTTGGACAAGTTTTTGCGTCAAACTCATTTCGTTTACCATGCGCGACATGAGCGCATCCAGACGCTCACAAAGCCACGGCTCCCAATCGGTGTGTAATCGTTGGCGTACGGCTTGAACTTGTTCGACAGACGAATAATACATAACCGATTCGTTGGCATAATCTTTGGATGGATTGCCGTAAAACGAAGTGCATTGTATTCCTGCTTCATCGTCCTCCTTGTTTTGGTTGAGTTGATTTTGCTTGAGTTCATCGCCAAATTCTTGTTCCCACCGATTGTCACAAACACCATCCATGAAATCCATTAGCTCTGGTTCGCGTTCGGTAAAGTTGATCGGCTCGCTAAATGCAGATTAGGATAAAAATTGGTATCAATCCTGTAGGAGTATGTCGTAATACAAAAGGACTTTCCAATTACATGTTAGAGTTGCGTAGACAGAATGGATTAGTTGTAATAATGTTGGGTTGTCCAAGCCTCTATAGAAAGCGATAACTAATGTTAAAACCCTACATTTACCAGTTTGGAAAGCAAAGTGCTTACCACTGAACAAACAAATAAACTGCTAGTACCAATTTAAATGTTTAAACCAATTAATTAGGAGTTCATTATTTTATGCATATTTATGTGTTATGTTTCAAATTCCTTGAATAATGCCTATTAAAAGTTTTAACTCCCAGGTTATTAATTTTCAGTATAAAACATTCTACTTTCTTTTACACTAAATCGACCAAGATTTTCTTTTAATATCCAGCATAACATATAGTAAACACAGCCAAACAAGCAACTTACACAATCAAACGACGACTGATGTACCAATAAACGCGACCAGCACGATCACGTCCAATCGGCTCATGACGATGAGTTAGATGTAATCGTTCGGCTTCCGAAATGCAATCGGATACACCAGGAGTCTATAAATTAGTAAAATATAAGTTCATATGATAAAAACAAACGACACAAATTCTAACATTATTATGCTTGATGATATGATCACCTTTTTATTATTCCTATATTTAGTACAAAAAATCGAACGACCAATGTAAATAAAACATCACATTTTCATAAAAACTAATATTGTCTGCTAATCAACCGCTAAAAATTAAGTTTTTAGTCAAGAGCTTATAATATCTGAGATACTAATAATCCTAAGGAATTAAGTCATGTTTATAAAGTCACAATTTCTAATGATGGTAATATGCCTGAAGGTCTCTATACAAAAATAATAAAAAAGTCATTCTGTAGATTCCATAAGCATTATACAATAATTTACACTTACTTTGGTGCGCACACATACTGGACAAATCCAGCTTGTGGTGGGAACTGAAGACATGGGAGGATTAAGACACTGAAGGTGGAATACAGCTGTACAACCATCACAACACAAAACTTCACCACTTCTGTAAATAACACAAAACCACAATAAATGCAAAAGAAAATTAGTAACTGTTTAAAGGATTAAACAGTAGAAACATATCGTACATACCTTTAGTATTAATTTTAAAATTTTAAAACTATATAAAAATCAATGTTTAAATAATCACAATCATCATTAATATGAAAATAGCAATCAATAGAGCTAATCGACAAGTAAAATTAATATAATACAATTCTTTTAAATTATATGATCGTACTACAGAAATAAGAAAAAGCATTAATGCTCGTATGAAGATAAAAAATAATAAATTCTGATACTCTTGGTAATTCGATCGTAAATATCACTCTTTCATATGTTAGCAAACAATTTCCAACTACAATGATATACATTATTATTATTAGTTCAGATAGTTCAGCAAAGGTACGAGTATCATCAATAAAATTAAATCACTGGTTTGTTATAGAAAACCACTTAATCGGATATCTTAGGTACATTGAAGTTAAACAAAACAAACTGTGCAACGTAATATTGTTTGGTTATCCAAACAAAAACTACACCCAAATTTCTTCAATCACCAGGTCAGTTAATCTGATATTCAGTATAATCAAATAGACAGTGAGTGTAAGCACAGAACAAAAGGTGATATTACATTTTAAATGTTATAATGCTTTAACGTGTCTACCGAATACATACACTTCAACATAAATAGCAACTAATTGCCAATTTTTTTATTTCCACATTACTATTATTATTATAGTTATTTGCTCAGATACTGATAGAAATAACTTATTCTAAAAGCACTAATTAAAATTGTCATTAATAACTTAAATTGGAGCATATCAACAAAGGTATGTAATAATAATCATTAAAAAAACAGTTATAAAAATACATACTGCGCCTAAATATAGTGAAAAAATATTATAAACATACTGATGACAAACACGGCAATAATCTTCATGAGGTAAAAATCCTTCACGTAGTATGTCACCACGAACAGGTCCCGTAGCCAAAAACAAATTAGTTAAACCTTTTAAAACATCCAGTCGCTTGCGAATTGGTACAAATGGATAATTCACATCAAGAGGTATCAGATTGTGAGGAAACAAAGCTGCTGTCAAAATATTATCAGCTCCCCCCGAACCAGTGGGACCACCACCAACTCCAACTGCATTAGCAGCAGTCAAACTCAAACTTGTCAAACTCGTAGCAGCTGCATAGGCGGCCATTTCGCTATTTTTCACACCCAATAAATACTGCGCTAGTAAATAAGACCAATTATAACCATCTAGTAAGTGAAACGACAAATTAACAGAATCCTTTGAATCCATTGGACTCATTGTAGTCCCATTAGCATCATCTTCACGTAATAAAGCCTTCAACAAAACAATATGACATTCTGAAAGTAAATTTGAATTTTCATTAGCAATTAAACAGGCGATGAAATCTTCTAATCGAAAAGGAGATATACGCAACAGTCTGCCGTAACGCCTTAAAATTTCATAAATCGATAGTACATCAAGAAGATAATCACGTGATATGAGCAAATCATTAGCTGATGGAGGTAACAGCAATGGAGGAGCACGAAATCGAAGTTCAATTGGATCCATTTCCAACATTTCTAAAATATGTGGATCATCTGTTGTAGTTGGAAGCGCACCGGCGTAGGTAAGTGTTGCAGCTACTTCAAGTGAAGGATTTAAGTCCTCGTCAATCGACACAGTTGGAGATGGTGGAGGAGGTAAAAGATCCAGAATTGTTTGTCTTTGGGGTGATGGAGGTTCAAAAAATTCTTCTTCATCTTGTTCGTAAATAGAATTTAACATATCTGTATCGTGCAGTTCTTGATTATGATTCCATGATTTACTGTCTTGATCACCAAAATCTTCGCTATCGCTTAAATCTGTCATACCAGCCAACGCAGCGTAATTGGTCCGAATATGACCACTATCTCGTCGACCTCGTGATTGATTTGTCCACAAATCACTACTATAATTTTCGTTACTGTGTAGCGCGTAACTATCAGCCCTAGGGCGACCACGTCTTCCAGGCGTGTGACCACGAGCAGACACACGGGCAACAGCACGAGCTCGCATCATCTGAATAAATAAAAATAAATAATCGTTAACTTTTTAAATATCACAGAAAAAATAAGGCAATAATAATAATAAACACATAAAATAAAATACATAAGTTTTTAAAATAACTTAAATATAAACTAAATATACTAAAAAACAATCTCACAACAGATACTAGAAATGAGTGATTTTCTTTAAAATCAAGTCCAGAAAGATACTAGACACTATAGAATAACTATATTAATTTACCATACGATTACAAATTTAAACCTACTCTCCTTCTACGAGATTCTTCCTCCGCATCTTCACGTAATTTCTCTTCCTCTAGTCTCCGAAAGTACTCATCATCATCAATCTCATTTTCAAGACCCATATCAAGTTCATCTGATTCATCGGCTTCCAACCAAGGTTGGGTAGGATCTATCGGACGTTTGCGGATCCCATTTTTACTACCTTTAGGCCGACCTCTTTTTTTCTTCTCCACTTGACCTGAAATAAATAAACAGTGTGAATAAAATAAAAGTATAAAAAAACATCTTAAAAATTGGAACTTAAATAATTTTAAACTAACCTGTATCTGTAATACCAATATAGTCACTTCGAAGCATATTTTCATACTTCATAAAATCATCATGATGAATGACTTTAGCCGAACTTCCTTCGATTTCATTCCAGTTAGTAATTTCAGTAGGATTAAAAAACACGATTTTTGAACGTTTTTTAAAAGCAGGTTGTGCACAAATGTTCCCACTCCCAGCATGGTCACTAAGACCCGCTGGACGCGACTGCATTCTACCCTCGATTATACGTTGTCTATTAATTTCAAGGTCACAAATAAAAACACTTTTTAGGTCTAAGCGTAAACGCGCTGTAGATTATTTTAAATAAATATTGATAATTAAAACAAAAATATTTAAAACATTAATATATAAATTAAATGTTAATATAAATAATTATATATTTTTAAATTAATTAATTATTTATTATTAAAAAAATTTAATGTATTTGTATTAAATATTGAACTAACTTTACCAATCTCAATTAGGCTTATAAAAGAAAGTTGACTCAAGTCTATATTGAAAATTTGTTTTTTTTAATATTTTTAAAAACAATATAACAACATGAAGCCGTTGGTTTAATAAAATATAACTCCGACGACATTATAAGACAAAAATGTTAATTGTTTATGTATAATTTATTAATAAAAGTTGTAGTAGCTCTTTTTAACATAAATTACATTATTAAATATTTTAAAACAGATTTTTAAATTTTGTTTATATTTTTATTAAAAAATTTTTTTCATTATCAGTTTATTACTGTTCTTTAAATTTATGCCGGCGTGGCTGAGTTGGTGGAATACCATGGTAAAATCTGTTTGACATAAGTTTCAGTTTTCAGGTTTGTACAAGAGTTAAATAGGAGAAAAACTCCTTTCAATACTCTGTTCATGGTATCAAATATCAATGAAAAAATAAATAAATAAAAGATAAAAGTAATTAACAAAAGAAAATCATTAGGTAAACTTGAGAAGGTAAAATTTGTCATATGCAGATTTAAACGCCTGAAGGGAAGGGGCTAAAACGACATGCGGGGACAGATTGTTCCATGCAGTGATAACTTTGAACGAAAAATGATAAAATTCTAGTCGGGATTAAACTCGCAACTTGGAGAGCTTAAGAGGGTGTCCTCTGCGGGAATCATGGAAAAGGGCAAACATGTGCTTAAAATGGGTAGAGTTTAAGAGTTTGAAAACTAGAATTAGGTCGCCCCGGAGTCTCCTATCTTTTAGTTTCAGGTTTTAGGTTTATACACGAGTTAAATAGGAGAGAAAGCTCCTTTTAATACTCGGTTCTGGTTATCAGATATCAATATCAAACGATATAAAAACATAAAAATAATAAAAGCAAATAATTAGATAAAATTATAAAGCCGATTTGAAGAGTGGGCTTGGGTGCCAGAATAATAGAAGAATCTGTATTGAAGACAGATTTAAAGCATGTACCAAAATTTTCGCAGGTTTTATGTGATGAAAGGAAGTAACCGTTTTGGTCGTTTAGCCTGGGATGGGAGAGGTCTCGCCCACGTTTAAATTTAATATATTTGAAAAGGAGGCTTTTATTAGACTTGGAATTTTCAAGAAGTGTGCGTAGTTTGAAATATTTAAGCCGCCTAAAACCTGAGACTACTTTATTCCGAAGGTCGAGGTATTTATAGTAAAAACTCGGAATGCCAGTGGATTTCCATGTGCGGAAAGCTGAATCACGTGACTTCAGGATACGAAAGAAGGTGTCGAGGGATTTTTGTTTTGGGACGGGACGGATTATGGAACGGGATGAAACTATTTACTCCTTGTCTTACAATATTAGTGAAGATTTCATATAACCTATCAATATCTGTCGTTTGAGAGAAATCCCAATCATAACTGCAAAAGAAATTTCTAAGCCCTACAAAATCTGCCTTACGGAAGTTAGGGACAGGTACAGACTGCTGATGAGGGAATGAGCATGAAGAAGGGAGCAGAACCTCAAACGAGAGAAGAGCGTGATCGCTTTTGCCTAGAGGGGGCCAAAGAGAGGTACAGTCAATAAACGAAGGAGGAGAGGAGAAGACTAAGTCTAGGACTGAAGGGAAGCAACCAGTCCTGTATCTAGTGGGAGTTCGAACGTGCTGAGTGAGAGTATGCTCAATGCTAAATTGAAGGAGAGAATAATCGAAAGGACATGAGGAGCAAGTCAGAACCTCCCAATTAATAGAAGGGGCATTGAAGTCTCCCATCAAGATCAAAGGGCTGCGAGTTGTAGATAACATCGAGTGAAGGTCATGGAGTATGGTAAGACTAGAGGCTTCGAAGAGAGAGGGAGGACGGTAGAGAATAGAGAAGAGGACAAGCAATTTTGAGGAGAGTAAGATATTAACTGAGAGGAGATTATATCCTGAATAAGGACGATTTGAATGCTCAACAACTGAAAAATTTAAGTCATCCTTAATGTAGAATAAACAACCTCCACATTTATGATTACGAGGATCTGATCTGATAATATTAAAGCCATCGATTAGCAACTCATTATCACTAATATCTTCAGAGAGTCAAGTTTCCGTGATGCCGATGACATGTGGATTAGAGACTACGACTAAATTACAAAGTTCTGGTAACTTGTTCAAAAGACTGAACGCGTTAGTGTAGAAGACATGTAGAGGGGCTATCTTGGAGGGGTAATAGGGGACTTGACTTGCTTGGGCGATAGCAGACTGGAACCTGACTCCGGGGCGGGAGTGGAAAATCCTGTTTATTTGAGGTAACGGAAGAATCAACCGTACGAAGAGGGGTTAGTTTTATAACTGGAATGGCCGAGAGTTTGGGACAGGACATATGCAATGGAAGTCGAACCTTGCCTGTCCTATCAGATGGCGGGAAATTTCTTACGTAAAGTGGGCCAGAAACTAAGGTCTTCGGCAACATCCTCTGTAGTACTAAAACTAATGATGACGGGAGGGGAGATGTGGGGACGTTTGCAAGTCATGCGGGAAATTTTGAAGTTCGAACAACTAGGGGTACAAGTATTAACGACCTTAGTAACTAATTCCTTGTAGTTAGTAACGGATTCAGGGATCCCCTTAACTAAAATATTTTTTTCTCTCCTTCTATCAGCAGCATATTGCTTGGCCACAGATAGGATCTCATGTTGGGAGAGTTGGAGAAGGAGTAGGCACTTTAGGTGCTGTTGAAAGGCTACTAATGGAGGACGAGAGTTGGTTGAAATCGGCTGCCTGTTTTGTGAAGGCATTGGCAACTGAAGTGTTTGTGTTGTGAAGAGAATCCATAGATTTTTTAAGGTCAGAGTTCTTTACGTTAAGCTCTTTGACTAGGTCGAGGAGGAGATCTAACTTGGGATCAGATGGAGGAGTAATTTTGGTCTCTCTGACCCAAAGACAATTGATACAGTAAAAATCAGTATCGCTATTCGCTAACTCGTTGTAAAGAGTTTCCGAAAGACCGGTGCAGTACTCGTGAAACCAGGTAGAGCAACCAGAACAGAGCATACCTGATTTCACTGACTTACTACATCCACGTCTTCCACAAAACGACAAGTTGGGGGACTCATTGAAATGCAATCTAAAGTGAAAACTGAAATACAACAAATATCACAAAGCAAAACAGGCAATGTGACAATCAGGTATAAATATAAAGTTTCAAGCACGACTACAAATAAAATCGCACTTGTTCAAACAATTGCGCAACACAAGTTACACAATTGACACAAAGAGCACACAAAAAAATATATAAAAACAAGCTAACCACAGAGCATAAAAACAATGTAAAAACGCAGTAATTGAGCAATACAAATTGCGACAATCACTGTAAAAAAAACAAATAACACAAAAACAACAATTAAAACGATTAACGCGTAATGAACAGTGAGCAAGCGCAAAACAACAAGGCTACTTTTGATCAGCACGTCACGCAAGCGTACCGCAGTGATTCAAAAAAGACAAAGCGCTTCCATTTGCTTGGGGTAAGAAAGACTCTTTAGGGTACGTGGGAGTCTGGTGAAGCTTCTTTGAACTTTGTCAAGTTTAACTATATCTGCCCTTAGGATAGGCGACGTTACTTGAAAAAAAACATCGAATCACATTTTGGTGCCGGTGGTTGGATTCAAACACATACTCACTGAGGTCCAAATCGAGCTCTGTATTCCTAGACTACCCCGGTTTATATATTTTACATCTTGTTTCAAATTAAATGTTTATTATTTAACATTATTTTTAAAAACATACATTTTTCAATGCTTTAAAATCCAAATTATATACGTGCATAAATAATTATTTTGTTAAATATGTTTTAAGTTATTGTTATCAATCGCATTTCTGTTATAAAGAATTTAAGATACCTAGAATATTTAGTACATTTAATTATTAAAATGTAAAATAGATAATTTTTTATAAGAATTTGTGCATTGTGAAACATCATTTTTGTAAATTGAAAATCCAATTCTCACAACCATTTTCGTTTAATTTGTGTATCAAACTATATTTTTTTTAATTTTAAAAATACTCTATATTTTTAAGCGTAATCACCTCATTCCCGGAAAATATTTAGATAGCCTATTTAGAGCTCTAAGTTTTGAACCTATTTTTGTTGTCAACTTGGCTAAAAATCTAGATGTTACCTTTAATTCCGCTCCCAATTTTTTGTTCTGTCATAATAAAGCAGCGTTGACTTGTTTTCCACTCACCAACTTTTTAAAGCGTAATCTTGGTTATAACCCGTCTCCTATATTAATTATTTTTTAGCTCCCACCTTAAATACTGCATCCAAATAACATCTCTTATTTTAAAGGTAAACATTAATAAACCCGATTAAGTGCAGAAGCATTTTACTAAAGTACCCAGATAGCTTAAGCACACTGCATCCTCTGATCGTTTAGGAACCCTTAGGTATTTCCCATTATAAGATAGGAGACTCCAAGTTTACCTCATTTGTGTATAATTTTTTGAACAATTTATACATCTTTTTGTCCTTTCCATTAATTCATATAAATGACACGCTTTAAAGATAAGAAAGTCTAAAGTTAAATTCCGTTTACGTCCTTATTATTTCGATATGGAATAATCTACCTACACACGTTGTCGCGGCCTTATATCTTAAGGCTTTGAAACTGGCTTATGACAATTATTAGTTCTATAATTTTATTTTCTTCCTATTCCCTTATTCCCCCATTATTCTTTATCTTTGATAATTGATATGTAAACTGGGATTGAAAGGAGTTTTCTCATATTTAACTCATAAACAAACTTGAACAAGTTAAATTAACAACTAAACGTTTTTAGCTATTTATCCCATATTTGATTTGCATATTAAAACAAACCTTTATGTAAAATTGAAAATTTTTAAAACATAAAAACTAATTACAATGCTCATTAAAGCATGTATTAAAATTTCAATATTAATTTTTTGTAAACTAAATTTTTAAAAATTGTTATTGCATTACTTTACTCAAATACTTTGACAACTGAAATTGAAACAATATTTTATCAGTTTTTAATATTACAAATTTACATATTAAAAAAATAGAAATTCGTGATAATTAATGACTTTATCGAGCAAATGAAACATGAATTTATCTTATGGTAGATGTAACTAAATAAAAAAATGTAATACAATGTGATTTTATTAATAATAAATACAAATTACAATCTTTTAAAGCAATTTTTAATAAATATTTTATCCTGTCACAATTTAAAAGTGAGCGCAGTTTTAGATAAATAGCATCTGTGACATTAAAATATTTTATATCACCAAGTTTAAATGCAAGATTGAGCTAATGTATAAATCTTAATCACCACTTAAAAAATGATGACGTTTTTAAAAACAAAATTTGGTGTCAGTTTAGAAATAATTAGTCCTATTAATAATTCTTAAAAACATATTCCAAATTTTTTGATTACATTTAAAACATTTGTTTAAAATATCTAGTTAAGAGAAATGTTAATAATGGAGGATCTAAGTAATGCTTATTTAATATCGATTTCTAATAATTGTTTCTGTAGCTCTATATCATGTATTCTAGAATAGGATTAGTATAAACTAAAAACCATGTACACAGACAAAACTGATCTGTTGACTAGATGGATAAGTGCAAACATACGCCCAAAGAACTGAAAATATATATTAATGTAGCCGTTGGGTTTAAAGAAATAATTCAAATAAAAAATGACACAACATTTTTAAAACAAGAAGGCTGCCTACTGGTCAAAATTTTATAATTTCCCGGCATTTGTTGTATATATGAAGCTTTTTCCAAACAAAAATTGAAGGAAACAATCTTTCAAAACGAAATAATGACAAATAACAAGGTCACCAACCAATTCTTTAAAAATAAAACAAAAGTTTCATTATCATTTTTTATATTAATAATTATAGCAAATAATTAAAATGAAATGTAATTGCTGAATATAGCGACTCTAATTAATTGCAGTTGCTTCGTTATATATATATATATATATATATATATATATATATATAACAGCAATTATTATACATATATCAATCATAATTATTTAATGAGTGCAGTTAATATAGGACTGTAAATCGAAGCAACGATATCATACTAATGATAAAGTTGTTGCTGCATTTGGTTTATAGAAACAATCTTCAGTGTTGAACTTCAAGCATATATAAAAATATATATGCATGCAAACACTTGTATATATTTATTTAAAGGTTTAAAAAAATATTGTTCGATTAAAAAACCAGTTAATGCACAGTTGATTATTTAAAACAGCTTCAAAAAGTAAAACCTCATCACCAATGCATCACGCTAATTAGTCAATACATGTACAATTATAACAAAACAGCCACGAATAAAAAATATTTTGCAGTGAGCAGAGCTTTAATTATTCAACCAAACTAAATGTAAACGAAATAAAATTAACAAAACCTATCGATAAAAGATTTTTAAAAAGGAGGATAAAGAACTTGGTACTTAGGATATATATGGAAGACATATGGAGTACAAAACAACTGATACAAACAAACCAAACCATCATAAAAACATTAAATATTTTGGAGGTTGACTAAATAAATACATGTCTGTTTGGGTTTATCAATGTAACAACTCCAAGAGGTCATTTGGGCAATACAACTTTTCGAAAATATGTAAAATCAATTTGAATTTAAACAATATATATATATATATATAACCACTGCCCTTCTAATACATTTTAAACAAGATTAAAACAAAATAAACATAATAACGGTCAAAAATTTGCAAGGTTCAAACAAATCGGACTAGAATGAGTGTTAAAATACAAAAAAAAAACGAATTCATAAGCTTTCGTTATAAACATATGTAAAACAATCAAAAATTGTGTAAAATGAGAAACCAAAAGTAACACAAAATGCGTTCATTCTTCTATGTTATAACCAAAATACGAATCTTTTTTGGATATAGGTTGCAACTTTGATGCACTTGTGCAAATAGACAATTATGGTGTATTTATGTATAAAGCAAGCGGCCGGTAAAGAAAAATAACAATATTGGACATTAGAGATATTTAGGTAGCAGAATAATTGACAAATATTGAGAATACAATAAAAGTTCGGAAATTTCTTTATAATAATCGTACGTTTGATTATGTGTAGTAATGCGAAAAACTGAAACCTTACAGCAGCAATTAGTTGATCAAACAGGGTTGGATAATTTACTAATTACTCTAATCAAAGCACAATTTTCTTCTTTCATTTTGGCTACTTCCTCGCGCAAACGAACTAATTCCTGCATAAAAATTAAAACAATTAAAATTTATTTAATCATATATATATATATATATATCATATATATCATATATATATATATATATATATATATATATATTCACTTTGGCCAGTTATGTAGTCAACTCTTCATTATTTCTATATTTGAACAGCAAGATTAAACAACCACATCCAATAGTTTCATAAGCGTAACAAACGTAGAAAAATAACGAAATTGTTTGCCTTATAAACAACATACTTGTGACAGAAACACAGTTTGTAAAAATTGACAAAACCACCTGATTTTTTATCGGAGTTATCCGCCTTAGTCCAAAGGTTAAATAGGATTACGTATACCTTAATATACCTTATAAGTACCTTGGATGACCGTTTGCACCCATCCGTGAAAACGAAAACCTAGTTATGTGACTTTGTACTCAATCGCTGTTGCGTTATTCTAGGTGCACCTAATCCAAGATATACCATGTGGAAGTGATAATAAGGAATATCACTATCATTAAAAATTGAGAATTTATAAGCACCACTCATATCCTCAGGATCATTGGTATATATCTCGTGGCGCAGTTGGTTGCATAATATTAGCCTAACCAAGATACAATTGGGAAGCCCTGCTTAAGAAACCATTTACATATATGTCAACAAAAGTGTGTCATCAAAATGGAAATACTATAGAAACATTAAATTCTCAATACATTTTTACAAAAAGTAGTTCATTTTATGTAAAGTATGCAAAAAATGCTGGTTTAGATATATAGTGATGCAAATTATAAATCGTGTCATACCAACAAATAGACATCAAATTGGCATTTAAAATCAAACATTTTTGTAAACAGTGACTAATTTGAAAACAAAACACAAACTAAATACACATCATTTATAAATCAACGTGTTTTTGTCTCATCTACACAGCACCATATATATCATTAAAAAAACAATTATACGTTCAGTGTTATTTGCAAGAAATTTAATCGAAGAGCAGTAAAAATTAAATAATTGATTAATAAAAACATTTTCAATATAACAGTATAATCTATATGCTAATATTTGATACTTAAACTCAAATAAACCCCAAAACATAATACGTCAATATTATTTTTTTCTTCGGTTTTTACAGCTTGAATGCTTTACAGAATACATTTTTCAGCAAGTAAAGGTTTATCGAAGCCAGATGAGGGCCCGCAATTCGTAGTGACAACGGAACTCAAGCATATGCCCACCCAACTCTGTCACTCCGGTACATTGTTCACAAAAATACACTGCTTAATCGTTTATCCTAATGCTTTCTGACAACCAAAATGCGCCTTTCAATAACAAAAATAATTTTAAATAAGTGAACCAAACAATAGAAAAATAATCATTCAGCTATTTATAAAAATAATTTTTTTTACACATTAAACGCAAATATAGTGTTACTTTTCAATATATACAATTAAAACACATAAATGACAAACAGGTGTGGAGTTTATTTAATCAAATATGAAAAAAATAATTTGTTATGCACATGGTCTATTTCAATACTTGCCAAAGCTATTTAAGTGTAAAAATAACTTATAAATATTATTATCAACTACATTAGGATATATATATATATATATATATATGCGAGCATGTGTCGTGATCTTACGGTGACTGAGTTGCTAGACTTGTATCTCAGCACACATGGGTTCGAATTCTACTATAGTTACAATGTCAAACCTTATTTGACTACATAAAATTCTATTTGATTGCTTTTACAAGTAGTACAGCATTAACTAAAATACTTATTATTATTTGATCGTGGTTAATGACATAATCACCTTTTCATTATATATATATATATATATATATATATATATAGCATATCTAACAATCGATTCCAGTGATTTCATAAGCATAATTTCTAGGTATCTTTGTGATTGCCTTACTGCAAAGATAAACAAGGCTGTTTAATTTTTTTGTCAGGATTATCTTCCTTAGTCCAACGGCTATATATGGTACATGTATACATTTAGATACCTTTTAAGTACCCTGGATGTCACAAATGTTAAACCTTATTTAATCGCGATAAAGCAGTACTTATAACAGAGTAACTGATTGATAAGAACACAGCCTCCAAATTAAAGCAGGTAAATTCGGTTTTTCAATAAACATAATCTCTCGTATAAACGTAGATAAGCTAGCGGTATTCAATCTTAAAATTATGCGTAAAAACCAATTACTAGGACAATAGGCTTTATTCAACACCAACATTGTCAAAATACTCAATTAGAAAATCGTTAAATTAATTTCTAAATGTCCACTTGCTGAAAAGTATTTCCAGGAAAAGCATTCCAAACAATAATACATATTTATAAAGGTCGTAAACAAATAACTTACCTTGGATTTATCTTCATTAAAAATAGGACGATTGTGTTGCTAAATAAAAAAAGAAAATAATGGATAGTAACAAACAGTAACAAAATGGCAAAAAATAATAATCAATTTACATGACACATTTATAGAATTTAAATTATTGCACTAATAGAACTTTGTACAGTTCATTCACTGTATGCAGTTTTCTAGTACTGCTAAATTTACTCTTTTGAATAAAATAGTATTACAATTATAAAAAGTTTAATTACAAAAATTGTCATACAAATTTGAAGTGACTATCGTTCAATATTGGGTACACCTTATTGGTAGTGATGTTATATAAACTTGGTGTAGTGCTGTTCGTTCAGAAGAAACAGAACATATCAAAATAACTATTTCTCAACTAAATAAGATGAAACTTTGGATTTTCAAAAAAAATGTTAAAGAATCAATTAAAATTGAATAGTTAAGTAACACTAAAACAATTTTGAATAAATGTGTTTCAAAGGACGAATGGGTGGTATTTTAAACAAACTATATTGTAAGTGTCATGCGTATTTGTTTTGAATTGCTTAAACCGCCAGATAGACTTATTAAATGTACAATATAACTGGCAACAGGTTCACTTCTTGATTAGATCCATGTTCGCATAGCATTACTGGTAATTCCCTCGGATTGTTCACATTTATGCAATTATAATATTACAAAAACAGATAAATTACTGAGTGAATATATATATATATATATATATATATATTTAAAAAATTAAATATATGAGTATTGCTTATAAGGTTTCAATTTTTAATAGTGATGGCCTAACTGTCACATCCACATGACGCATTCTGGAATAGGTACACTTACGTACCTATACTAACAAAGCAAGGACCACTCAAATAAGAAAAAATTATTACCATCCCAATAAAGCTTTTTTTAATTTATCTAATTTATTACAAAAGCAAATAGATAAATCTGCTAAAATTGTTGCAAAATGGGAAGTAAATAGTTACACTAAGTAGATCAAAACGGCAGTCGATGTTTTGTGATATTTGTTATAGCATGTTATAATCAATGGCAGCAATAGAGTCAAGTCGTTTATGCCCCATATCTTTGCTTAATAGATGCCACCTCAAACACAACCCAATAGGAAATTATCTAAGTGAGTGATATTTTGGAAATTGGGACATCCTTTCTAATCCACCGATCTGGAAATGTTTAATTCAAAAACCCACAAAGATAAGGTAGCCAGTGGTGTGGTGCATGAAGGACATAGCTACTAAGTACGTATAAACGCATCCTATCGATCAGTAATAAATTTATATTTAATTGCAAACTTTATGGACCCTATATATATATATATATATATATATATATATATATATTCATGCAATCAATGTGGTTGTTTTTCAAAATACTTTGTTTTCTGTCTAACCTACAATTCAAACATCAATTCGTTAAAAACCATTTATTTTAATAACATGTTTACAGAATACTGCTAGCCTAACGACTAAAGAATAGTTCAATAATACATAAATGTACCCTATGGGCAAATAAGTAGTGCAACAAAAGCGAATCATTTATCCTCTGTTAATTATGCCATTTCCTCGACCACATTCTGCAATTATTCACCTTATAACTAAAATCGGTTAATGTTAGTCCAAATTTAGATAAAAATAACAAACCAGTGCACTGACCAATCAGAATACCGTGAAAGTATAAAACGTGCACGTCGTAGTATAACAACATGTGGTAATTATTAGTTTATTAATTAATCTCAACAAAGTGCTTATTTTAATTATTCTAAAACTTATACATAATAGTATTATTGACTAATAAGAATAATAGTCAGTAAATATATAATGTGTGTAGATATTATTGCTAAAATGTTTTACGTAAATATTTTTTCTGCAATTGAATATTAATCGACAGTCAAAGTGGAATGCACATCCACCCATCGATAAGTCCATCATCCTTATCACCCGGTATATATATGTATATATATACTATCATTTCAAAAATTAACGCAAACATTTATAAGAGTATCAAATCTAAATTAATTTTGCCATGTCCAATTGTTTTTTCGTAAAAATAAATATTGAGAATTAAAAATAATGTAAAGTATTTAATAGTTCCTTTATATATACTTAGAAATATTTATTTAAAAAGGTTGAATAGGCCAAAATAAGATATTTTCAAAGCTACTTCTATGCAAACGTGGATAATAATAATAATAAAGTTACACAAATTTTATAATAATTCGCCTATTACTTATTTTGTGTGTTTAATTTCATTCAAAATGAACAATGAATAATCGTTAAAATTGATGTTAAATGCACATTCAACTCTGACCTAATAGTGATATCATAATAATTGTCAAAATAAACATTTAATTATTCTAATCTATATAAATAAAAATAGTAAAATAACTTTCAAAATATTTTAAATAAAAAATAAACAAATCGAATAATTTATTATTTACGCTTAACCTTGAGATTCCGCTCATCCGCTTATTTAGCTTTCTGTTTGTGAAATGGACAGTAGTGATAAAAAACGTTTTCCTCTTATCGAAAATGAATATCGTGTCATCAAATAATTAAAAAATGAAAGATTTTCACTGAAAAAATTGACGAATTTATAGAGTTAACCTTTCAACAATTTATCGGATTATTAGTGGTCAAAAACCGCGAAATTATAATTGTTGGAAGAAATCGTTATAGGATTAAAAATTATAATAAACTTATTTCGAAAGTTAAAAAATATAGTTTAAACAATTTTACTTATTTCACGATCAGAAACAGGGCAATAAAATCTGGTTTAAAGCTTCAATCACCAAAAGTTAATCTATTTATTACTAAAAAATAAAAGGATGATAGATTAGCTTTTTGTAAACTATAAAATAAATGACACCTTTGTTGTTGACGTTCCGTATACTTCACTGATGAAACCATTTGGCTTTGAAAACAAATTGTTGTGTGAGTTGAGTTTTCAAAAACATTTACTCCCGGTTGTTAGAAAGAAAGCCCATCCTCGACAAGTAATCTGTTGGTTTTAGTATTAAATATAATCAATCTATAAAATAAAAAATTATATCTGGTACCTTAAATAGTGAAAAATTTGTTTATGTTTTTCATTATGAAATACAGTACACCTACACAGGGGTTACTACTGTTATTCAGGACAATGCTCCATATCATACGTCCAAAATGGTAAGATCATATTTTTTATGTTTATTACTTTAAATGTTTTATGAGAAACATCTTTCAGCAGTGGATATTTTAGCAAAGCCAAACGTGGGCCCGCATTTTTTAATGCCTGTGATGGGATTCGAACCCATGCCCACCGAGGTCCGAATTCGAGCGCTCTACCGCCAGACCACCCCGGTTTTATATTTATATTTAGACAGTAGATAAGCTAAAATCGAAAAAGCTATATTTCACTCAATTACAACCTAACATCAAGGTTAATGAAACTTTTTTCAGTATGTTAAAGCGCAACATCAATAAGCATACTGAAACTGAGGATTTATGTGAACGTATTCGGTTTGTTGTTCAATATGAAATGAGACAATAATAGATCAACACTCTCATCGACAGCATTCCAAAACGCCCACATCAAGTTATTCAAAAGAAAGGCGATTACATAGATTATTGAATTCTTTTAACTTTGTAATACCTTTATTTGGTAACTGAAAAAATTGCATGTGATCTGTTATTTATTAATACATGACGTTATAAATCACGTTAATTATTTTACTCAATTTTCGATTTTGCACCAGTTGATATTTTATACAATTTTTTTATATGTATATATAACTATGGTTTTTTAATTATTATATAGTATTGTATATCTTATAATTGAAGTGATGTTTCTCTTGTACGCTATGTAATTGCTAGAGATGTTTTTGTTAAATAATTACTTTTTTGCGGTAATTGTTGTGACAGTAGTATATATATACCTATGCGGGCCCTTGTTTATTTTTAATAATTATCCACCTGCTGAAAAATGTCTATCAAACATTCCAGCAATAAAAGACATATATATATATATATGCTACACAATCATGTGTCTTGGATCGATTTCTAATACATAAATTTAATGAGCATAATTATAAAAATAAATTCAATAAACCAACATACTGTGGTTATTTCTTTATAATTGCATTAATTGATGTATTCAGCGTACCATCTATATTTTTATTTAGTGTGGTATGACACGTGTCATATTGTATGTTGGTATTTACACAATTGTGTATAATCGAACACTACGGAGCATACAACAAACTGGTTGTTGTTGTATGTTACTATAATATCTTACACCAGTCTTTGTTACTTAAATTATTTTCAAGTCATTTAAACAGTATACAAGATTGTATACCAATTACCGTACAACATCTAAACGTATTAGGCAAAATTAAACAATTAAGTTTATAGTTAGTTCAGCATATCTATTTATTAACATTTAACATAACCAACTGAAATACAAACAATTGTAAGTATACTCAATTGTAGCCAAAACACACACCTCACAACATCCTTGCCTTAAATTAAGTTTAATTTTAATTTCTAAAGCTTCCAAGCAGTCGAGAAATGCACATAATTTTATATATGCAACATGTTGTAAAAATCACCTGCGCTAATAATAATTACATCGTGCAAATATAATTTTAGGACTGTGATATTGTTGTTTGGATAGAAGACAATAATTATAAGACTCGACCCAAATCCCAAAGCCACCAACCAGTGCCGTAGTGACCTAGCGGTACAGCGCTCGAGAACGCTTCAACCTGATGGACGTGAGTTCGAATCCCACCACCGGCACTAAATGCGGGCTCACGATGGGCTTCGTTAAAATGCCCACTGCTGAAAGATGATTCCCATCAAACATTCAAATTAGTAAAAATAAATAAATAAATAAAAATTACATAAATTACATAACTGGAATATATGTATACGTAAATAGGTGAATATACATGGGAAAGCAACGCGTGTATTAAAAAAGAAATTATATATAGCAACAATATAAAGCTATTTGAAGACCGCATTAATTAAAATTCGTATTATATATATATATATATATATATATATATATATATATATATATATATATATATATATATATATATATAATATCTGTTGATTTAAATTTCAAATTCACTTTCATTAATAAAAGGCTTTATTAAAATCCAAAGAAATTTTCTAGCTATATAATTTGGTATAAACAATACACTCTGAATTCCAATACTTAAAATATATTCCTATTATACAATAAACAACAAAACAGTTTTAAATGGAAAAAATGATAACACTCAAATTTGTTAGTTCAATAATTATGAAAATTAAAACAATACATATATGGGAGTTATGATCAGCTATATATATAGAAATATATGGATAATTAGGTGCTGGTAAACACTTGTGCATTATTTATTACTTGATACATCGTAGACTGTCAAGCGTATATGCCGAAGTGTTGGAACTGGAAACTATAAACAGCAGTAAACATGAATAAAACATTGTCCGAAATAACAGTGAAATAAACGTATTAATAATTTACATGAAGAGAATAACCAAAAATGTGCAGTGATATAACTTAAATTTACACCAAAAATTGCCACGCCTTTATGGACTAAACGCTTATCCACTAGTGTAGGTCCTAGCTTAAGATATTTGGTAAGAGTGATCTAGCGGTACAGCGCTCGACTCGAACCTGAGTGGACATGGGTTCGATCCCCACCACCAGTACCAAAATGCAGGCCCAAGTTCGGCTTTCCTCAAAATGTCCACTGCCGAAAGATGATTTCCGTAGGACAATTAAAGTAGTAAAAATAGAAAAATATGTGAGCAGTAAAACCGAACTAGAACAATTGAATTAAAAAGCACCTAAGTTAATGCTTAAAACGACAAAAACATTCAAGTCTTACATTCTCGGTCGAAGTGTAATTGTGCCCTGTGGTCGAATTGTTTGCATTGGTCAAAACATGACCCGTTGATGTTGGAGACGAGTTTGACGAAGTGGACAAGCGCGGACTGGAAAATTTGTAATTGACACGACCGTCCTTGTACGACAACCGTTGTTGACTCGACATTTGAATGATCTCTTTCCGCAATTGCGACTTTTCGCGATTCACTTCGTCCAGCTCGCGTTCGAGACGTTCGCGACGTTCTTTTTCTTCCAAATACAGCCGTTTGTAATCTTCTGTCTATACGTCGTTGGTCGAAAATTAAAACATCAATAAGAAAACGAATCAGTAATAATTTAAATGGGAATATCATACAAGGCTAGAGTGGAGTTGCATACAATCAACTGTCCCACTAGAAAAACAAAAAAGAAATGATTGAAAACTAATTTTGCACTGTCGACTAATCGACATATCGGAATATAAAATTTTACTCAATAAATACAGCAGAAAACCATGCTGCTGTAAACAATACATCTCAACCATGTGAAAATGAGAAAATTAAAAACTGGTAAAAAATGCAAATCATACTCCACGACACATATGAAAAGACTCGTCGTTTAAATAAAAACCAAACTACAACTAGTTGACAAAAACGAAAACCTACCCATTAATACATGGTCCATTCAGTCAAATATATACTTCAACCTAAGCCTCATTTTACGTTCTTCTACATAAACACAGACACACAGCAAAACCAATGAAGCTGCTTTCCCGCACAAACGATCAAGCCTCACAAAACACGGGAAAATGCGAATATGCCATCGTCAACGGAAGGCTCACTTTTCCTTTCACAACATGTGCAGGTATGACCAAACTCAGATCATGCCCAAACGAACGCGGTCGTATCAATTCGGGCCGATACTGCGTCGACAGCAAACGCACATCATCGCACAGATGTTTAGGACGAACTCTGACCCGATGATCGACAGCTACGATGCCACAGATTGACTTTTTTCGATAGTTTCCATTCGGTTTTTGCTCTTTCGAACAAGTGGTGGTTTGAAACGAATCTTTCGTCTCTACTTCACTAGTTGTCGTACCACGTTGGACATTTGTTTGAGCACATTTCAATAATTGACTAATGGGCTTTTGAATTAAAATTAATGTTGACAATAGAGATATATATGTGCACAAATGGACGTATAAACCATACTTTTGCATAAATATATTTAGATTGACACTACGTGATACATGCAAAGGAAGTGCCGAGGTGGTCTAGCGGCACAGCGTTTGACTCAGACTTGGGTAGGCATGGATTCAATTCTCACCACCGGCATTAAATGCAGGCCCCAGTTTGGTTTTACTAAAATGTCCACTTACTGAAAGATATTTATCGTCAAGCGTTTAAGCAATAATACATAAATAAAATTATCAGATTGATAAAGCTTTGTATCAAAAACATCGAAAACCGAAATTGCACTTTAAAACTTTTGATAAGTGCTTGACTGTCCTATTTTTACATTCTTTATTGACAAGTGTATAAAATGCTCTAAATATTTATTTAAAGACTATTTTAATAATATGGTGCAAATTAATAATGCCAACCAGTTAAGAAAAAATGTTAAATATTGCAGCTACTTCTGTTGTCAAAATATATGGACTAGACTAGAAATCGAGTGTATATTGGTATAACAGGACTTCCGCTTCGGCGGATACGTGCAATCATATATATATATATATATATATATATTATGTAGCCTTTGTAATAAGGGAGATAACCCTAACAAAAAATCAGGTGGCCTTAATTTTTGTGATTAGTGACGCCGTCACAAGGATGCCATTTATTAATCTATAAAGTTCGTTATTACCTGTTTGTTACATTAATCAAACCATCGAAGTCGACCGTTTAATATGCCGTGCAAACAGAAATAATGAAAAAAATGAATAAATATGAACAAAATACAAGTTGCAAATTACTAGTAAGGGCTTACTGGATAAACCTTTGCGCTCCAGCCTCAAACCTACACACAACTTTTCGCTTAAATTTCAATAACTAGACGGTATTATAATCCCAAAAATTTTTAAAATAGCTTTAACATTATTCCTTGTGCACGTGTACTGATAATCACAAAAGGCAATCGACTTTCTTTGCAGATACTGATTGATTACCTTTAATGTAACTGGAAAAAATCTGGAAAACGTCATCAATTAAAATGTGGCATACCTTGGGAATCACAGCCTTTGAATCAGTACTATCTGTCGCCTTGTAAGCATTTGAAGTAGAAAATGTAAGACTATTGTTATTGCTATTGTGATACGACCCATAATCATAATGCGATCGATCGCTTTCGTACGGTCGAACCGAGTTGAAACCGGAAGTCGTCCGTATGGATTCGACGCGATCTCCAAACGTTTTGTCGGACATGTTGCGGCGATCACGGTAGGTTTGCGAACCAACGTAGTCATTCGAGACAATGGAACTTGGAGCTTCAAGATATACAAAGCGTCAACATAACAATTTACTGACTTTATTATTCTTGCACTAACCCGCTAATAATAAAACCCAATTATACGGCTGTACACTCGGTCTCTGCTGTGTTAAGTACTTATGAGCATCCAATCCACAATGCACCAATCAGGAATATCAGCATCCTTGGAAATTGAGACTGTATTAGCATTACTCAAATCATTGGTATCATTAGTATCCCCCATTTTTATATCAACAGTAGGATGCAAACCCTCGTTCCACTAAGGTACAAATCATAATAGCTGGAAATCTCATTTCTGAGAGTTAATAACAATATCTTGCACTTCCCACACTTTATTTTTTTCTATTTTAAATGTTTTAAAGTAAACATTTTTCAACAATGGACAATTTAGAGAAGCCGAACATGGGCCCACATTTAGTGCCGGTGATAGAAATCAAACAAATTAGTAGTCTTTATGCCGTTTATTCATCCTAACAAGGACATATTTTACAAGATAACTGCACCAAGGCAAATGATAAAGTTGGTGTAATTGTAGAAATTCAATATTTCAAAGACAACTTAACTATTTTTAAAAGAAACAATACAAAATCAAGTCATTATTGTAATCAAATAATCAAATTTGTCATAACGACAATAATCTGTTTCAATTATCACAATTAGATTCAAATACAGTGTATATATATATATATATATATATATATATAATTATATAACTTGGCATTGTAAGAAAAAGTACAAATCTAGACAAATAAAAGAGAATAATGCAAACAGTGAAAATAGATTAAAGTTACTATTAAACATATAACAATAATATTATTATTATTATTATTATTATTATTGATTATTCATTTTCCATGCTATCCAGATGGACTAAGTGTCAACTGTCAAGAAACGAAAGCGTTGTGTACAAAGCCAAGTGGTTATATGCCTATTGAACTTGGTAGGTAAACTATTAAATTTGTCAATTCTTTTAGCTAATCGGGAATCATCATTGATAAAGACGAAAAAACCGGACTTGAGGTTAAAGTCAGACCTGGAAAAGAGATGACAGTCTTTCAATAACTCCAACCAATATGGTTATATTTTTCCACTTTCCTAAAAATGAATCTTCGTTTGTATTCACTAATAGTCATTCCTACAGTTCCATATGAAAATGAAACAAGTAAGCAAACGGAGTTACACAGATGACAGGGTTGAGTGAAAGCCGAAAGATTATTTGGCACAATCAGATTTCAAACAATGATATCACGAGAAGTAATTTTAGTCTACTACATAATGTCAACACCATTGGACGAAGATTATTACTTATACATTTGTCGTCCACAAGAAATTCGGTTAGAAGTCATCTGGGAATACCTAACTGAAACGAATGTCACGTGGCATCAAATGACTATCCCATGACTACCACATAAAAAAAATTGTTTTTTAATGCTCTTCCAAGCGATAAGGTTTAGTAATAAAAATAATAGCAGTATTTTATTTGTACAAAGATATGTAGAACTGCACTACTGTCATGTTGACACAAGACGATGGTCAATAAATAGAACCCAGAGCATTCAATTCAAATTCCAGAGATCTCAGTATTGAGTCACCATGCCCCAACATAGAATAAACTAATAAATAAACCTATCAAAATCTTGTTAAAAAATCACATCTAAACATACTCTGATCACTGGTCTTCAAATGTACAGTAAACGGTTTGCGCGACGAAGTGGTAGACGACGTCGTTGAAGTGTTGCCAAACGTTGAAGTCGTGCAGGAAGACCGGGTTAAATGCTCGTCATGACGACTGACTGAAACTGGAGGTACATCAGCCGGGTGGGAAATTCGATAATTGTTTGCACACGACTAAAATAGGATTCATTGAATATGGACAACATTACACACACTGAACTTTAAACAAAAAGGTTGTAAACACGACTATTTTTTTATTGATCAAACGCGGTCACGTTTTTACCATTTCTGAATTCACCAAGCATCTCAAACATTGTTCTATATGCAAAGAAAACGTCACGGGAACAACACATATTAAAAAGTAATACAAATTTTTCGGTTAAGGGACACAAAGATTGATTAAGTTGTTTGATTCTTTGCCAAGGTTTTATTCATTAGCCAAACAACTATACATACGGTAGACGTATGCACTTCAAGTACAACGAGAATATGTATGCACCTATCCGTCAAAACAAAAAACCAGTTATACAACCGTGTACTCAATCCCCGATTTGTGTTATTCTGAGTCCAGGATGTACCACAGGAAGTGCGAAGTAAGGAATATAACCATAATCAGACTAAAACTTAAATCCCAACAATCATTAGCACAATTGCATTTCTCCCTCAAATGTATTAACAACTACATGTACAACACTGCAAACGAAAGCAAATACACTTCATACATAAAATTATTGGAATAGGCATAAGATTATACATCAAAATTTACGACTTTACTATTATTGAATAAAAATATTTGGAAATTTAATAATCAATCACAAAAGTGATTTTTCAAAATACGCCGGAGTGGTCTAGTGGTACAGTGCTAAACTTGAACTTTCAGTTAATGATAATGATGAGATAAACACATTAAATCAAAACCAACCAAACAACTTGTTAAACAAGACTCCACAATTGGAACTGCACCGATCTAACTCCGATATTAGTTTGTCCCTATATATATATATATATAAGATTGTCCAAACAAAGGTATGTGGCACTGTCAAAATAAATTTAACACAGATGCATCAACAGTCCAAAAACCAGAATTTAATAAACATGACTACATTAACTTACCGTTTGATTACAAGATCCATAGTCATCCACATTTTCACCGCTTAATTTAGAATGAATAGATACATTCGAATTTGCAGTAGAACCATCACCTGCTGTAAATGGAGGATGTTTCAAATAAGCGCGCCGATTCACATTCGTAGCATCAGTGGATACTGAAACCGGATTCAGCTGAATAGACCGAACAGAAGAATGCGATCCACCAAAGCGAGATACAGCGTTAGAATCGGAACGGGTGCTGCCAGTCTCATGAAGCGGGTTCGTAGTTGAAGAAATAATGTGAGCGTCGGTTGGTTCTTCAACGTGCACCAGCTTTTTTGCCTGCTGCACATCTTCCAAGGACACGCCTTGTGTTGATCGCCGTGTCGACCGAACGTGACGTGCTTTGACGCTCCTTTGGGTTTCGGTTTCAACATTTTTTACAGGTACCATTACCACAGATATACTAGAATGTAATATATTATAGGTATACAGCAGTTTTATTTAGAGTAAACAAATCGGTGGACAATATAGAATGCTAACAATTTGGAGGATAGAAAAAGTATAATCACTTGTTTGGATACGCCGTACATTCATGTGGTGTGTTCGAAAATAAGGCTAAAGCAAAACAGAGACTGACTATGCAGCAATATCTTTTACCATCTTTTGACTGGAAGTGATAAAAGGCATACAAATGAAAGATACAAGGTTCATTCTGAAAGCAAATCAAGAGATAAGCTTTACAAAAATTAACAAGTCACCAAACCCTTTGCTATTAAACTCTACCTATCATTTCAGAAAAACAAATCTTGAATTTTCAAACCTTGTTTAATCCAAATAAACTACCCTCTTCCAAAACTCACTTGCAAAATGACATATTCAGTATCAATACACCTCCAAACTCTATAGGAATTTTCATCAATTTGTTGTATTCTAAAAGATGGTAAAGCAGACGGGGAAGAGAATATCCTCCCTTTTAGTTTTTTAAATGTGGTGACTAAGTAATTGAAAATGTTTAACTTTTGTACCAAGCTAAATTTTGTTCAAATTCATACTGGCTGCATAATCTTAGAACTGCTACAATACAAGGTTTACCACGCTTTAAAAACGGGCTTGCAACCCATATAAAGAATTTTCATTGTGGTTGGTAACGTAATTACTTCTTTATTATTTCTATATTTGTACAAAATATTAAACCATTAATTCTGATAGCTTGATAAATGTAACAAACGTAGAAGAAAATTGTGGTTACTTGACTGATAAACGGCATCCTTGTGATAGCGGCACTGTGCACAAAAATAATCTTGTAAGAGTTTCGACCGCGAGTATATAGACCAGTTAGCCGCGGCCAGCTATCCTGGTGAGAAGACGAGCAATTTTTAAACCACTTTTTCTAGGCTCCTCTCTGGGTGGAGCAAGCAGTACAGTCCTTAGATCGGGCTGCTTGGTGATAATACTCAGGTTGACACCGATAACCATCGTCGCCTTCTTGTCAACGCGTTAACGACCTTAACGCCTGGTCCACGGGAAGGCCGCCTAAATTTTTGTTAAAGTTATTCATCGTAAACCAACAGGTAATACATTATACCTATGCACCCACCTGCCGAAACGGAAACCCACTTATATATTTGTGTACTCGGTTCCTGCTGTACCAGTGTAGGTGCTTGGTTGCACCTACTCCAGAATGCGCCAGATTGGAGTGACAGTCAGTAATGTCACCATCATTATAAATTGGTATTTTATAAGAATGACTCAAACCCTCATAATATTTATTTTTTTTAATTTATTTATTTTATGTTTGCTACTTTGAATGTTTTACGAGAAACATCTTTCAGCAGTGGACATTTTAGCGAAGCCGAACGTGGGCCCGCATTTTAGTGCCGGTGGTGGGATTCGAACCCATGCCCATCGAGGTCCGAATTCGAGCGCTGTACCGCTAGACCATCTGCATTGAAAACCATCAAAAAAACGGGATTGGGAAATGGATTGAAAACGTTTTACAAAGTAACTTCTGACAAATAACCCATGCCACTTGGCAACACCGTATTATCAAAGTGTATTCTTATACTTGATCAGATGCATATTTACGGCTAAATGATCAATTTGGTAATACAGTTGTAAAATCAGAGGTAATTGATTAAGATTTATTCCTCCAATAAAAGAGGAAAACTAAGTGACAAGACGAAGTAGAAAGTAAAAGAAATCGAAAAAAAAGATAGTTGAACTCTGTAGAAGACGATATAAAGGAAAAGGAGCTAACAAAGATTGACGCTGCGAACAGAACCAAATGGAGAATGCTGACTAGAAACAGCGACCCGTCATAAAAGAGGGGAAAGCAGTAAGAGAAGAAGATTCTGCTAAGCAACAATAAAAACACAATATCAAAATTGGAAAAAATAAAGACTTAGTGAATACATACCGCCTTTTGGATGGGTCATCTTTGGTCGGACTTGAAGAATCTGATGTTTCGGTCGTTGCCGCGTTCAATTTACTGGCATCCGGCATTTTAGTTAAATGTGGCACTTCGGTTGACGAGTCAGGCAAAAATTTACTATTCACAGTACTGTTCGACACTTCGTCCGCATTCTTTAAGTATTGGAAAAGTAAATTGGAGAAAAATCAATATTTAGCTTAGACAACTGGTATCGGTTATTACATCGTCAGCATCGGAATTGACATTCCCAACCAATTATTATCGTTCTAGTCTACTAAATCATTAATTTTCAAAGTGTGCACTTAATAGGCAACACTTGAAATATGCTAGTTTTAAATGTTTATTACATACTGAATTAACATTATCCAGTGAATCCTATTTACCACAAAAGGTAATGCTCCGGTTAGTAAGTCTGGGATTGTACTGTCCAATTTATTTATTTATTTATTTATATAAGCTTTAATAGATCAATAAATGGACATTCAGCATATACATACACACACAAGATATAATTAATGCCATAAAATAAAACAAAAGTACAAAGTAAAAAATGTAGATTAATTAATCAATTTACAAATCTTAATGAGTCATATTATGAAGTGTATACTTAGTGTTTGGGAGAAATTAGCATAACAATAAGTGTAAATCATTTTGATAGGTTAATAACAAGGTCATTCATACATTAATCGGTATTAGTAGGTAATCGGGAAAAATACGGCATGCACAAAATTTTTTATTTATTAGTCCTTGCTCTTAACGGTATGTAAGATTGTCTTGTTTATGCAGATAATTTTGCTTTCTTAGTATTTCATGCAGAGGGATTTGTTTCCTTTAAACTCATTGTTACAACAGCACCATTGATTATTAAAATTAATAAGCCAGCCTGATTCTCTGTTAGGATCAGATATCTCAACCAAATCATCCGATATAGCATACTTCGAAATATTGTATGCTTGCATCCATCCACAAAAGCGGAATTCCAGATAAGACTAATCTGCACGCAGTCCTAGTCAAGCTTTAGACTCGGTACAAAGTGAGCGGTATCACTATCGACGTAACAGGGAGTTTCCATAGAGAAAGATAAAAATTTCCCGACTCGTCAGAATAATAAGCATCTTATTTCAATAACAATTATAATATAATCCAACATCATTACTTCGAAATCCCATTTGCTCTTCAAAGCATTACTTGCTAAAACAATCGATCTGAGGAAACATTGAACCTAATGAAGAAAAAGTAACAGCCGCATACCTTATTATTTTTAATTGCAACAATTTTCGAGAAAGGCAAATCCGAATCAAGCGTCTTCACTTTGCACTGATTAACTAAACTGAAACTTGCACGCTCCTTTTTGACATCTGCAACATGATTGTCGACGCCATTTTGGACACAATCGGCTGGATTTGTGCGACCGAGGTTCGGTTTGCTTGGCCTACTTAAAACCTCCTGATCGACTGGCTTTTTGAATGTGTCAGTCAATTGAGGCCGAGGCGTTTTGGCCTTGTCGCTTTCCAGTGGATCGTCGGTGCCTACCACTGCATTTTTGGGTGTCGACGTGTCATTGGAAATCAGCGACGCACTTTTCGATGATGACGTCGTGGTGGTTGACGACACAGACGAAGTTGGCGACGAAGCGCAAGTTGACGAAGACGGTGGTGTTGATGGTGCTTTCGTTGACGATGGTAGTGGCGGTGATGATGCTGAGGATGATGATGATGATGCTGAGGATGATGATGACGATGAAGATGATGACGATAGTGGTGGTGATGGAGACGGTGGAACTTCAACATTCAACGTTTGGTGCGAATCAATAGAAAGAGTGGAAGACGATTGGTTGTTTTTGAATGGAAATGCACTTGACAATGTTGTTGTTCCTGGATGTTGCGACGTACTTGAATTGACAGAATCTGTAAATTAAGAAATGTGTAAGTTGATAGCATGACAAACACATACACACATGCAAATTCGTTGTGAAAAAAGGGAAATTAGCACTTGATTAAACAAAACTTTCCAACTGGCTATATTTGCTTATTTCAAAACCCTGTCGCTCTAAAGAACATGGGGAAAGAGATTGTTCCATGTGAATGCACATTAAATTTACAAATATTTTGCATATTGAATATTGTAGTTTTATTTAGATTTCACTAAAGCCTGTTATCAAAATCAGGCTACTTTCACTTTCTAACTGTAGTTTAATGAAATGGTGTCCTCTTCTTGTTTCTTTAGCAGCTAACCTTGGGTTCAAACGCTCCTGCTTTCCAAATCGGCTATAAAAAATTCAATATTTGCTAAATAGTTTTGTAAAAAAAACGACCGATCCTATTGTTTATTGGTGTTTAAGATAGTTACAAGGGTTCCGTCATTACAACTAAATTGCGTTAGTTCATTGTAGAACCTTTATCGATAACTAGAATAATTTAATCCCTTCTCTAATTTTTCCAGTCCGATCTAACCAAACTTGTCAATTGTGGAAATATAAGGAGCACAACATTTGATACACCACCTATTCTACATTATATAATACGTGTGCATTTCAAAATTTACTTTCGACTTTCCTTTGTGCCAGTAGCTTCCTCACAATTTTGATTATAGTAAATATGTTTCAAAATTAGAACCAAACGTTATCTACATATTATTGCTATTGTCTCTGAAAATTTGAGTAATGCCTATAAAGTCTCAATTTCTAATGATGGTGATGTGCTGAATGTTTCTCTAGTGACGCATTAAAGCTCAATAATAATAATAATAGTCCTGTCACCACGTGGAGCATCCTGGACTAAATGCACCTAGGCCCCTAGATTCACACAATAGGGACCAAGTGCATAGATTCCCTCTTTGGTTGATGGATGCAAATACACACCCAGGATACTTAAAAAGGTAGGTCATATAGAACCGCTGGATTGAGGAATGTAACCCTAACAAAAAATTAGGTAGTCTTGTCAATTTTTGCAGAGTAGCGCCGTCACAAAAATGCCATTTATCGGCCAACGTTTGTTATGCTTATAAAGCTATTGGAGTCCATCGTTTGATATGTGGTACAAATAAAGAAATGAATATTTAGTTTAAGTATTTGGTCACTCCTAACCTTGATGGTTAAACAAGATAACCGTCTGTCATTTATTGCATACCAGTTACTGTTATTTATTATAACCATATACATGTATAATCTTTATAAAATTATAATACAACTGTATTGGTGGAGTTTGGATTTGAAACGATAATCAAAACATCAAACCTCCACAAACCCAAACTATTATTAGTAAATCTATACTAAAAAGCATGTACCATTAAAAATACATTAGAATTTATATATACCTGGAGACAGACATTCAACAGGGGATATTATAGATGAATCCTCAAGGGGTTGGGTCAAGTTACGTGGAGATTGTTCAGAATTATCAGCATTTTCGGATTTTGATTGACGAATATCATAATTGACTGAAGGTGCTGAAACCAACGGTGTGGTAGAATGATTTAAAGAACTACCAATGTTGCTGGTGGCCACACTGGAAGTCAAATCATTCTCCGTAACTTGTCTCTTGGTATCCAAATCGGATACAACCGAAGATGCTTTAGTGCTTGAAATCTCATTTACAGATGTATCTGGATGACTAAAAAGTATTAAAAACAAAAATCAATAATGTTTTAAAAGTGTGAATAAAGATAGAGGGAATGCAACTAGCAATAATTGGGGGTTTATTTTCAAATCGACAGTTTTAGTAAGCAAATAAGTTAACATTTTTTTAAGCACTGAAACAATGAATATGTTCAAAACGCCCTTTTCATAAGATGAGGTACTAGCAAATGCTATCATTCATTTGCTGTTGTTTGTCTAGCAATATTAATTTCTTAAAAATCATGACAGATTGCGCTCCAACCCTTCTTTTATAAACCGAAGATGGGATCGTCTACAGTAAAATAAGTCGTATATATATACAGTAGATAAACAAGCTGTTGTCAAAATTAATGCAGTATAAATCATTCGTTTTTTTAAACTATTTAATTATATGAAGCAGATATAAATTGTACTACAACATTCCTTAAACATTATATTTCAAGTATTAGTAAAATATTTTGTACCATTATCAATATAAAACTGCAAAAATATTTAAAACTTATGATTTCTTAGAAATATTATAAAATCAAGTACAAAAATTATTAATAAAATAAAGTGTACCTAAAATGGTTTAAGGTAACACTAATATTGATAAAATCTTCTATTTTATCTTTAACGCTGGACATCAATGTGATACTATAGAGCATTGGAAAATTAACAAAAACAATGCTATAGTTTATTTTTAAACATAACATAACGTTTATTTTACATTTGACTAAAATAAACGTTACATTTATTTATACAATTGCCTCTAAACAACACAAACCTTAATATGTAATTTTTACAATCATTTTAAATACAATGTAAATGGTTTAAGAAATAAAAAATTTTGATTCAAAAAAATTAATTTTGTGGTGCAAAATCATATTCCACAATATTAGGTTAAAAAACGTAAACACCCTTACACTAAACGCTTTTATAAAAAACTAGAGAGCTTTTATTATCTATTTTTATTTATGTATACATATTTTATATAATTTATTTTTAAGCAACTAATTTGCTTGTTTATTAATTTTTAAGAAATGTTAACATCCATGTTTTTAATTATAATTTTATAATGATATTAGTACAAAATATTTCATTAATACTTGAAAGATAATGTTTAAGGAATGTTTTAGTACAATTTAGATGTGCTTCATATAATTAAATAGCGTCTCAAAAGCTAATAAGTTATACTGAATTAATTTTAGCAGTACCTTATATATATATATATATATATATATATATGAAACATGGTTTTGGAATTTGTATAGGGTGAAACTTAAATAGCAACATAACACGAATAGCTTTGAATAATCATTCAAAAATACGTCTCATATCCACAAAAAAAACCAAAATCATTGATTCTGTCCAATTAAAAGTATACTAATTTTACAAATACTAAAACTGTCGCAATGTTCACAGTAAACACCATTAAACGATAAAAATAAAACCAGACGATATATAGCAAAAAAGCTATTTACAACAAAGAAATCTGTAACGTCCACTGAATATTACACATGGTACATTAACATAATATTAATAACAATGAATAAAACAATATGTACAATTACTTTTCCCAAAAACACACAAACAAATATGAATCCAATCAAGTCATGGCAAATGCATACAACCCGATCATAGAAAAAAATGAATGAAAAAGAAAACTGATAAATCAATAATCGATAGATAAACACAACACACTTTGAATTAATAAAAAGATTGAAAAAACAACAACCCATTGAATTGACTAGCTCCTGTTGGCCAATGCAACAACAGGCACATAAACAACAAGAACTAGGCATTTTTTCAAAAAATAAAAATGCATAAAATAGTGCCAATGTGATGTAGCAAAAAAGTTGGAAACACATATGTAACTGTTGTAAAAAATAATCGAATACGGTCAATTTAAACACGATATAAATTAAGTTTCGATCATATAACAAAATTAATAATTATCAATTTATGATTGTATGTAAATTAGGTATTTTAACCATATGTGAACAGAATATAATTAGTACATTTAAGGTAAAATATAAATGGTATAGTATCCAAACTGTTAGTATCTTATTGATTAAACCAAAAAACATGTTGCTTATTGTACCAAACGGAACTTAATAAATTATATATATATATATATATATATATATATAACTCCGCCTGATTTGGATTAGAAATGATTTAATCTAGCCAGTCCCAAGCCTGGATAGAGGAGGTGGGTTTGAGCGCAAGGTTGGTAATCTGGCCTCTATAAAAATTTGTACTGCTGCGGAAACAATGAAAGATGACGCCATTCCGCCAAACAACAACGTATCTGGATGGCAAAGTTACCAGATGACAAGGTTGAGTGGAAACCGAAAGAAAGCGCAATCTTCGATTTGCAGAATATATATATATATATATATATATATATAAACCCTTAATTCAGGCTGGCATGGTTATGGACCTAGCGCATAGCAGTAAAATTAAGCTTCTGCCTTGACACATGGATAATAACATACAACTAGGGTATTTAAAAAGTATATGAATATAATTATCATTAGCATTCCAAAAACAGCTATGAAACCAAAATCTCTTAGTTCTACACATAAATTATTGGTAGCAAATATAAACGTACGTTCTTTTGCACGTCTCTTGAGGATTTCGTTGAGCTTGAGCATTTCTATCCTAAAATACGAATTATTAAAATGAAATTGCTTACTATTTATAAGTAACAATCGCAATCAAGCAAAAATGTACTCAATTGTAAACCATTCATTTACAAACAAAACGCTCTTGTTACAAATCAGTCAACATTTCTTTACTATGCAACAAATATTTACAAAATTTCACATTCATTCACACAAAAGTATAATAAATTGAATTAATGATGATGGTGAGAAAGTTTAAAACAAATTTGAAACATTATACACTTATATTTTTAAAAATACACCATCATTTGCAATAGATTTAAAACAATGGTGTTTAAAAACATTTCAAATGCAAATAGTGAAATGCGAAAACTTAATAAACATTGGCAAATGGAAAAAGCAGATTGGTTACTTTTCTATTATTTAAAAATTTGATAAAAAAACTTAGCCAACTTACAGCTCGTTGACGATCGCGTAATTGTCTAAGTAACACAAACATATCTTTGTCTGCCACATCAAATAATGATTGGTTCTACAAATGGAGAAAAAATGTATTAGAAATAAACTTTGTATGGGATATTATATATATATATATATATATATATATATATATATATATATATATATATATATATATGGACGATTAGTCTTCAAAACATTACTTAATAGCATTAAACACATTTACGTTTTAGTTAAAGACTTTAAACCTAAGTAATGATCATTGTTTTCCATAATTATCTCTAAGATCCGTCTTTTAACCTACTGTTTTGGAATTCAATTTTGCATTGCATAATGAATTTTCTTAATTAGTTTTTTATTTTTGAAGTTATTTGCATTATATTTTTAAAACATTAAAAAAAGAGAAAATTACAATTAGGTTGTCTGGAGGAGTAATGCTTATAAAGTCTCAATTTCCAATGATGGTGATATTCCTGACTGTTAATCCTCCACGGTAGTGCATCCTGGACTAGGTACCCCTAGGCATCTAGACCAATAACAGCAGGGTCCGAGTGCACAGCGGTATAACTGGAGCTTCCGCTACGGCGGGTGGTGCGAACACACCCAGGATACTTAAAGGTATCTAAAGGTATACGTATACCATATTTAGTCCTTGGGCTAAGGGAGATAACCCTGACAAAAAATCAGGCGGCCTCGTCAATCTTTGCGAACAGTGGCGACGTCAAGGATACCGTCTACCAGCCAAGAAACTTTGTTATTCTTCCACGTTTGTCTACGCTTGTCAAGCCATCGAGATCGATCGTTCTACCCATGTCGTATAAATATGGGAAGTAATGAAGAGGTGACCACGTCACCAACCAAAATGAATGAATGAATAAATGAACAAAATGTCTTCTTAAACCCAAGATTAGAATATATAAGAGTTTAGTGCGTTCCATTCTTCTTTACGCATGCGAAACTTGGACTCTTACCCAAGCGGATACACAAAAGCTTGTTCTTTTTGAGCAAAGCTGTTTAAGATCCATATGGTTTCGCTTGTTGTCTTCTATTGAACGCACTCATTTAATAACTAGTAAAATATTTCGACCATTCCCGGATATTTGTAAGACACTTAGCACTTATTGGCCATGTATTTCTAACACAATAAGAGAAAGACGATTGAAATTGATTGGCCATGATTTACTTAGATCGCCCACTCATCCAGTCAGAATAGCTATGAAAGCCCATCCATTACCCGGATGAAAAAGAAGGCCAGGCGGCCAACGGAAAATTTGGACAGACATTGTAGCACGCGAACTCAGTCCTTTTATTTATGCTAAGCCCCTTCGTCCAAATGAATTACTCAATTGGGCGTCCGTTTGTTTACCCTATCTAGCCAACAGAGATCACTGGAAGGGTTTAACTTGGGATGTAATGAACATTTATGTCAGCACACCTCAAGTATCCTTCTTTAAGTGCACATTACAAAAGTTGGCGTTTTTGGTTTTCTGGACTACCCTGGATGATAATAACCGGTGGGGGATGTTTATCCCCGAGGATGATAATGATGACACTACGTAACATAGTTTTGTAAAAAAAACCTTACCTTATGTAACGTGTTAAACAATTTTTATACATGACAAAAACATTTAGTGTCATTTTATTATATAATATTAATAAAACCTTTATAAAAGCCGTTACCAACTTTAAATAAACTAATTTTTTTCCGACTGCACAAAAATAAATATTTAAAAATATTTCTTTAAATATTAAAACTACATTAAACAATCATCAAAATTCTATTTTTGTAATCGTAAAAGTATTATTTTGCTCTTGAAAATGCATATTTATTTTAAGTGTTTATTTTAAAAAACTTATAAATTTTATTAAAACTAATTTAGCTATATTTATCTATTTGCTGTCATTTTTAATAATTAGAATTACAGTGATACAGTTTCACAATTTAACTCAGCAACTGTAGTATCATTTAAAAGGCTCGTAACTTGTAACTTAGCAACCCATTAATTTCAACAAACTATAAATTTTTAAGTAAAAAACGGTTTCCCTTTATTTTTTACACAGTAAATTATATCAAATTATATATATAATAAAATTTTTAAAATAAATTAATGTTATCTGGCATATGTTTCTTTGTTTATGTACACGCTCATATTTAAATAAAGAAATAATTATGTTTAAAGTTATAGTTGCATAATTATATTACCTAGTTTCATTTGAATATGAATTTCAATTATAATTGACGTTAATTTTTCATTTGATTACTATTTATTTGACAACCCTTAAAATATAAATATTTTCGTTTTGTAAAAAATAGCTAATCAATTATTTCTGATTAATTAAATTGTAAGCTATTGCAAAATAATTACTTTGCTAAAACAAAACTTTATTACGTTTAATTAAAATAAAATTAAAGCGTTTGAAATCTATTAATAGCGGCTCGTCCAAATCTCTCCCTCCATATATATATATATATATATATATATATATTCAATGTGTGCGGTGATTAAGTTATTACACTTATACTCCAATGTACATAACTTCGATTGTCATTATCGCAACTATATGGGCACACTCAGTTAACTTGGACTAAAGTGTCCTTGTGCTAGAAATATTTCTCATTCAACAACGGTCAAGTTGTAGACTCCCGAAAGTCGCCCGTCCAAACGTGCTTACCGCATACGTGTATTCTTCAAAACTTGCATTGGCCTTGGCCAATAGCCGAGCAGCTGCCTCGCGATTCCAGTGTGCCGCAGCGTGTAACGGAGTCCACCCATCCAAATCCTTTGCATTCACGTCAACGTTGGAAATTTTCAACAACAGTTCAATCACATTTGTATAATTTTTGCAGGCTGCAACGTGCAACGGAGTGGCTCCAGTGTGTGGATTAATGACTGGTCTGGAATGAGAGTGAGAAAATATTTTTAATTAAAAATAAAATAAAACATCATACTAGCTGATAAGTTTGAAAATTTAATAAATATTCATATATTTTGTAGTTTCTGGTTCAAACAATCTGACTTTGTATCTCCAAGTGGCGCAATCTAGACTACGATTCAAGTATGGAAGCAGAAACTGAGTAAACAAAAGTTCATGTTGAATCACACTTCGGCAATACTAGTATACATTCACGACACTAAAAATGTACCCTAAAATATATCAATGCTATATGTCAAGAAAAACGTTTAAGACAAAAGCATTATTATTATCACGGAGTTTGTAATATGAATAGCATTTCCTTCACAATTGAAGACGATCTGATTAAATGGTTTGCAAACGTGAAAAAAATGAAAAAGCAACCATGATATCAACCAAATAGAAAAACAAGTGCACCCGATTTTTTAAATAAATTTTCTAAAATATCAGAATTACATGATTAAATCAAAAGCAAACAGTAAATGTACTGTACTATGTTTTGCTCGTTTCTATAAAATGCCATTGATCCAATTGAATTATTCGAAACGTTATGTAAATTTAAAAATAATAATAACATAGGTCTGCCCACCAACCTACGTTATTTTAATAATATTTAATCCAACGCGTGTTAGCAGTACGTAGGCTAATGTAGTTCCATCTACATCTTTAAACAATAGCACGATTATTGGTAATAAAAATTGTATATTAATTCGAAAATGCAATGTACTATAAACATTACACTATATTCATAATAATGATTAATAATTTATACACAAAATCTTAGACTTTTCGTATACTTGAACTAATAAAGAATAATGTTCCAATGTGTTTTTTAACAAAACTATTCATGGACAACTTGCAAATATATTTCATCTGATAATGCAACACATCAGGATGTAATCTTTGTCATCTATAAATTTATTGTAAGTATTACTCGCTTAGATCCAACAATTACGCGTAAATTAGATTCTTATTCAAACCAGTATTGATTGCTGAGGTTTTCAAAACGATTGCAAAAATATTTTCGAGTTAATCGATAATCAAACAATGGTCTGTATTTAATACCGATAATGGAATTCCAACCTAATACTTATTAGATTACGACACCAGTGAGTCATATTCAATATTGTTATTAACGTAATTACGTCCCCATTATTTTCATGCTTGTACAACATAATAAACGATCACTTCCATTAATTTAATAACCGTAACAAACGCAAGAAAATAATGAAGTTTCATGACTAATAGACAACATCCTTGAAACGGTACCACTGTTTGCAAAGATTGACAAGATCATACCGGTTACGTAAATCTTAAAATATCATTTAAGTGTATGATTACATTCATCCACCGAAACAAAATCCAAGTTATACGGATTAAACTCTGCTCCTGATTTATGTTAAACCAAGTCCACATGGAAATATGGAATCAGGCTTATTACCATCATTGTAAATTGAGACTTTACAAGCATTCCCAAAATCATTAGCATCGGCAGGTGTCAATCCAGCACTTGTATTTTCTATTATTACTGCTTTGAATGTGTTGCAGGAAACATGTTTCAGCAAGTGGATATTTTAGCGAAACTGAACAAAGGCCCGTATTCAGTGCCAGTGGTGATTTATTTGGGTTTTATAGTAACGTTTTCTTTCCTATCGGTATTTTTTCACAATTTCTATGATAGGTTACACTCTAGACAAACAACGTATTCGATGGATCTTGTCATAAGAGGAGATAAAGATTTTCCTACAAAAATATAGCATCACGACAAGCACAACAGAAAAGGAAACACTCATCACTGTGCACATTGAAGATTTCTATCTGTTGTTTAATGTCATTTTAAAAACGAAAGTACTAATTGGTTTTTTTGTTACAAATGTAAGTAAATGTAGTAATAATATCCAGAGGTTTAATAGAAACTCATTGGTTTAAGTCCTTAGACGCAACGTAAATATATGCCTTCGATAGTATTTCTAATTTCTATTTACGTTGACTAATTTCATTAACAGTGAATAAAAAAGCAAGGTCATACAAATACGCCACAATTTTGCCAACTATTAGTATTGTTCATTCAACAATAAATTTAATATTGAATAAATAAATACAAGTATCAAATAACGATCCATTTAAAAACAAAGGCATAAGCCAGTGTATGATTCAAAATTAATTTAAACCTTATCGTTCACAATACAATCAACACATAGTATTTGATAATAATAATAATCACCTATAGCAACAAACTCCATTAAGGAACAGTATTACCAAGTTGTCATACAATATAATATTTGCTATTTAATAATAATGCATGTATTAAAATGCAGAGGTAAATAAAATACTAGACGCATAGTTGAATGGATATTGGTTCAAGTCATGATAGCGACACTAAATACGTGTTCTCGTTTGACTTTTCCAAATATCTACATGCGGAAAAATAAGTTCTGTGAAACATTCAAGCAATACAATTTTTTGAATAAAAAATAGTTCGACACAAAGCGGCCTTTACAAACCTTCATTGCCACAAAAAGAAAGGTTCTCATAGTAGGGTTGCAAGTCCCATCTCTAAGAGGTAATGACAACGTCTTGTTGAAATTGTGTCAAGCATCTAGTACATAACACCAATTTAGTTATCCTGACACAAATCAGTGATGTAATTCAATGGATGTCTAATAATAAAATGTTGCACTTACTCATAATGTCCAGTACTAATCCAATAATTTGCATCATCCAACAAAGCTTGTTCTTCCGAGTTTTTGATAGCAACCGGATCTAAATTTTGTGCCTTCATCGAATTTTCTAGCAACTGGACCATTTCTTTGCCATGAGCCACATCCAAAGCTAATTCTGTATCAGCACTCAAAATAGACAAATCGGCGCCGTTTTCTATGAGCAATCTTTGGGGGGTAAGGGTGTGCAAATGAATGAAAAATAATAAATAAATAAGTATCGTTGTTACTACTTAAATGTCTCACAAGAAACCGCATTTCGTGGCGTTTCTAGCACAGTTAAAGAAAAACGATTAAAATGGATTGGCCATGTTTTACGTAGATCGCCCACTCATCCAGCCAGAATAGCTATGGAAGCCCACCCATTACCCGGATGGAAAAGAAGGCCAGGCGGCCAACGGAAAATGTGGACAGACATTGTAGCATGCGAATTCAGTCCTCTTATTTATGCTAAGCCCCGTCGTTCAAATGAATTACTTAAATGGACGTCCGTTTGTTTACCCTATGCAGCCAACAGAGATCATTAGAGGGGTTTAACTCGGGATGTGATTAACATTTAATGTCAGCACACCTCAAGTGTCGTTCTTTGAGTACACACTACAAGAGTTGACGTTTTTACAGACGCTTTGGTTTTTGTTGGACTACCCTGAGTGATAATAACCGGTGGGGATGTTTATCCCCGATAATGATGATGATTTCGTGGCGTTGGTGACACTCAAACTCATGCCCATCCAATTCCAATTCTATCGATCTACCAACTTTGCCAATCTAATACAAGTCACTATAATGAAATAATAGTCAACAAGTAGAAATGTTAGTGCAATTTAAAATAATTAATCTGCACTTCTTCATGCCAATAAGTAATACTAATCTAGTTTCAATGTTCAATAATGATGATTATCCTAATTCCGTACCTCTATGTAGTGCATTCTGCACTCATGCCGAAATGAATCAGAGACGAAGTGCATAGATCTGAGCCGCCTAAAAAAATACTCATATAAACAGCGCAGCAGAATACGGCCAAAATAATAATTTCACTATCAAAAAAAATGTATCAATTATTTACTCGTGTGCATTTCACTAAATCATCATTAAATAATAGTCTAGAGCATCAAAGTACATTGCATGCAAAATCCAATAAAAAATGTGGGTAAAATAAAAATATCCTTTTTTGAAAAGTGTAATATTATAAATATACAATGTATTTCAAAAACGTGTTTTCCATTAGTAAAAAAATTTTTGACGCTATTATTCATTGTATAACAAGCGTTTGATTAAAACCTAACCACAACTTGAAATTAACACTGCGGATTTCCTGATATATAAAACAGTATAAAGACAAATCTTCTCTGTATGCTTCATTATGTTAGTTTCATTTGGGTTACACAACTGATTCAATCAATAAACAAAACATCCCAATCGGGTATCTCAGTAACGTTTAAATTGTCCATTATATATATATAAATTTGTATTCATTTTATCATTAACAGTGTATTTCATTTTATCAAACAGCAATAAAATTAATAATAAATTAGTTGTGGAATAGGGCATTAACCTAGCCATCAGGGTTACATAACAATAACGACAAAAATAACCTATGTATTCCAAGTTTTACTAACACAATCTGTTCAGTGTTAGCATCAAATTGTACATTATAACCACTATTTCATCAACATTTTTATCAGCAAAACACGGAGAAGCAAGATAGAAATACTACTGTAAAACATTTAATTAATAAAAGCAGTGCAAACAAAATTAAGAATATTTAGAAAAAATATAACAAAATAAAATAATACTCTCAAAAATATGGATAATCAATATCAACATTTAGGCTACTGCACACAATCCAAGGCAATGTCCTTTAAAGTGTGTAACGAATCAAATTCCACAACAGGAGCCATTCTAATAACAACTAATAAACCTTCATTATATCTTCCATATAAATTATAGCAAATTAACTGAAACTGTACCTACATTACACCAAAATATCTTACAAACATCATGTCGTTAAGATATCTTGCCTTTCTGATTATATGCCAATCGTATAATAATTAGGGATGCTAATGATTCTGAGGATTTGAGTAATGGGATGCTTATAATCCTGAGGATTTGAGTAATGCTTATAAAGTCTCAATTTCCAATGATGGTGATATTCCTGACTGTTAGTCCTCCACGTGGTGCATTCTGGACTAGGTACCAACAGGCATCTAGACTAATAACAGCAGGGTCCGAGTGTACAGCGGTATAACTGGGCTTCCGCTACGGCGAGGTGGGTGCGAACATACACCCAGGATACTTAAAAGGTATCTAAAGGTATACGTATACCATATGTAGCCCTTGGGTTAAAGGAGATAACCCTGACAAAAAATCAGGCGGCCTCGTCAATCTTTGCGAACAGTGGCGACGTCACAAAGATGCCGTCTACCAGCTAAGAAACTTTGTTATTCTTCCACGTTTGTCTACGCTTGTCAAGCCATCGAAATCGATCGTTCTACATGTCGTATAAATATAGGAAATAATGAAGAGGTGACCACGTCACCAACCAAAATGAATGAATGAATGAATGTATAATAATTACAGAAATGGACAATGGACAGAATAAAAAAGGCAATTTTATTTGTCAACCTCAAACTTCAATCAAACAAATAAATACTCTATATTTTGGGGTAAAAAATAGGAGTTGAAAATATTCTATTTTTGGCAAAGGATAAAAACCGATACAGATGGCCATCAAGTGTTAATTTTGTAATGACATCGTTTTTTCCATGAAAAACTGTACCATCTGTCCAGCGGTCAAAAATAATTACAACCTTTTTGCTTATCTTTATATATATATATATATATATATATATATATATATATATATATATATAAACGCATGACACCTTCATCTTAGATACAACCCCATGTTGAATACACGTGACTACATTATCGGGAAAAACTTTAAACCACGAAATCAGCCAATGTATAAGCGACTACCATATTCCAAATCGATTGGATTTTCTATAAAATAACATGCACACACGCAGTAGTAGCAATCGTTTGGTAAGGTCAAATGGCTATTCAGCCCGTTGCGGAAAAAGTGCTTATACGTAGGTGTGTATGTATGCATGTCTATGTCGTGCATGTACCCCAAATACATAATAATCATCTATTTCAGCTTAGGCAATATTCACATACATAAGTGTATATGTATGTGTGTGCATGCATATGTAACGTATGAACAAACTGGACCAAAAGTAATTGTGTCAAAAAGTACGAAAAAAACCGATGCACCAAACGCATACATTTGTACAAAGTGAAAAAAGTTAGAAAAGAAGTGACAATCTATAGTTGTTATGATCATGTATAATTGAATGATAAATTTCTAAAAACAAATCCAGGCATATATGTTAATAGTCAAATATAAAATTTATGTCTAATCTGAATAATGCTAACTCCCAACATTTTGAACTAAATCAGAACGCAAATGTATACATACAAAATACTTATAAAAATATTATTTAAAGGTATGCTATGATCATATACAATACTTGTACCTAAATACCGCAAGTATTAGAAATATAATTGCAATAATAATTGCACTACCTACAATTTATATAAATAATAACATGAATAATAAAGTTTGTATGAAACAAGCTGTAGAAACAAAATTTAAAGAATAATTGATCAAGGTACAAAAAAATTCAAGATTGAAAACCATTTATTTAATCTTATCAATATAATAATTCGTATTGTAAGTAAACGAAAGGTTCTTAAAAATGTTGCATACAACATCTTTTAATTTAAATAGTAAATATATAGTCGGATAATTTAAGCAATTTTTTCACCCATAATTAAAACCTCACACAATATCTGTTCTAACAAAGATCACAAAGCTGTTCAAATGAGTAAAATTAGTTTTTGGTAATATTATTGGTATTATTTTAATAGCCATACTCACTCATGAGTCATAAGTCATTCACATTTCATGTATACTGACATATTTGCACACTTTAACCATAGTGTCCCCTAAATAATAACATGCCTCTTTACGCACATCATATTGCACATGACTTTTAAATATACGTTGATTTTGAGTTTTTTTCTTCTTTTAGCCTATGTAATTTAACCTTACTTTACTTATTTATTTTTGGACTAATGTTACACACTGCTAATTGTATTGTATTTTATAATTGTACATATTTTTGTGTGTGCTGAAAGCTACTTCTACTGAAGTATCTAAGCCAATAACCATAAATAAAATAAATAAATAATAATAGTAATAATGTGGTTAGTGGCCACCTCTTTACTATTTCTATATTTGTAAAGTACTTCAAACGATCAACTCCAATGCTCTTATAAACGTAACAAATGTGGGAAAGTGACAAAGTTGATTCTCTTATGTTATATACAAATAAACTTTGTATAAAAATCAAACGTAGGAAAGTAGGAAATTTTCCCCGGTTGACAGACAACATCCTGGCGACGACCCAACTATTCATAAAAATAAGCAAAACCGCCTAATTCTCTGTCAGGGTTGTGTCTTGTAGTCCAGTGGCAAAATATGGAATTTGCATACCTTAATATAGCTTTTAAGTAACCTGGGCGTATGTTTGCACCCATTTCTCAAAACAAGAGCCCAGTTATACCAATGTACACTCGGTCCCTACGATTAAGATGTACCACATGAAAGTATGGAAACAGGATTATCATAATCATTCAAAATTGAGACTTCATAAGCATTACTTAAATCCTCAAGTAAAAAATATCTAACACATTACAAATCCAAAATTAATTTTCAAAATCCATCACTCATAAATTAAGCGTCAATGCACAACAAATAAAAACATAACTTAATAAAAAAATAAGAAAATAATTTTTGAAAAATATCAATTTACACATATTTTACCAAATTTAACTACAACCACAACTTAACGCAAAACTACATTTGATAAACTAAAAAAATTGATTTAATTTGTTGTTAAAAAATAAAAGTATGTTAAACAAGCATGTCAAAATAATCTCATTACCAATTGAGTAAATACAATCTGCTTAACAATCAATATTTTAGTAATTAACTTTCACATACAATCAAAGTTTTAAAAACTATTTAAAGCCTTCTATCATTTTAAAATTTAACAAAAAAAGATCTAATCTTATTTTAAAAAAAGAATAATGTCATACAAAAATAATTATGCCCGAATACTGTTAAACTACAATCAACCCAAGATTACTATGCTTATATCGCTAACTAATTTGCAGCTATTATTATCATTGCTAGGGACACTGGGATGCTAATAATCTTGAGGATTTGAGTAATGCTTATTAAGTCCCGATTTCCAAGAAAGGTGATGTTCATGACTGTTCATCCTCTGTGATGCATCCTGGACTAGGTGCCCATAGGCATAGGTATGTGCATACCATATGTAGCCCTTGGTCTAAGAGATAGCCCTGACAAAAAATTATGCAACCCCGTCAATCTTTGCGATCAGTGGCGCCGTCTACCAGTCAATAAACTTTGTTACTATTCTACGTTTCTTACATTTATCAAGTCATGGAAATTGACTGTACAGGTGACTATGTCACCAACCATAATGAATGAATGTTAGGGATAAAGATTTTCCACCAGTTATTTACACGTCGGTTAGTCCAAAGTACAAAATGCTTGTATAGCATCAACTTTCGAAACATGTACTTTATATGCAACAAATAAGATTATGTAAATCTCACTTAAACTCCAAATCAAAGCTCTCTAGAAATCCTATTTGTTAAAAAGAAAGCAATCTGACACCTAATTTAGAAATTTATTTGAATAGAAATTAAACATATCTTAAACGACTGAGTTCAAATTTTACAAAGTCAGTCCACATTTTTTTAACCACCTAACATTATTTTCTATCTGGAAAATCGTTGAAATTCGTTGCTATTCTATCTGGGTGTGCACAAAAACGGCATAAAACATGACTAGTTCACTTAAGATGTCTTTTTCTAATTGTTAAAAATAAATGACAAAATAATATTTAGTAGGCTACAAACTTTGGAAAACAGAAAATCTGGTTAGATATTAATTAATTTTGTTCAAGTAAAGAAAGAGGATCCATAAATAAAACCTTTCCATTAAAAATAATATACTTTGTATGGTTTAATATCACAAGACCTACTCATTGTATACTAATTACAACACAAAGATGAATTGTAAACTATTTCTTTAAAATAAAAAATGGTCGTAATACAGAGATCCCCTCACTATATCAAACCATATTTTTTTGTTTATTATTAATCGACCAGTATGTGTTAAAAAATTCAGATTTGACGTTAATCGTTGATTCTGTCTGCATTACCATATTATCTTTAAGCATTTATTCTCAGAAACATCCAAACATAAACTATTGACTTTTGACGTATAGGGTTTTGGTACCATTAAGTAGCATATTTGTTTATTATTTGTTTATTTTATGTTTGCTACTTTGAATGTTTTACGAGAAACATCTTTCAGCAGTGGACATTTTAGCGAAACCGAACGTGGGTCCGCATTTTAGTGCCGGAGGTAGGATTCGAACCCATGCCCACCGAGGTCCAAATTCGAGCGCTGTACCGCTGGACCACCCATGCACTTAATTAATGTTTGATAAATAGGTAACTTTACTTTAATTGAGAACGACCTTTTGTTCCATAATGTCGGAGAGTTGTCCAAAAGCAAAGGTAGTCTTACAGAATCAAGACTTAGTATAATTTCTTACATTTCCATAGGATTCTAATAATCCTTAGGATGTGAGTAATGGTTATTAAGTCTTAATTTCCAATGATGGTAATATAACTGACCGTTCTTCCTCCTTGTGGTGCATTCTGAAATAAGTGCTGATAAGGACCGAGTACATAGCGGTATAACTGGGTTTTCCCCTTAGTGGGTGGGTTCAATCATACACCTAGGATACTTAAAAGGTATCTTAAGATATACGTATACCATATGTATCCCTGGGCTAAGGGAAATAACTCAGACAAAAAATCAGGTCTCGTTAATCTTTGTAAACAGTGGTGACGTTACAAGGATACCGCCAACGAGACAAGAAACTTCGTTAATCTTTTACGTTTGTTACGCTAATCAAGCCATCAAAGTCGATCGTTTTGTCGTATAAATATGGAAAATAATAAACCAAAATAAATGAATGAAATTTCCGTCAACTTAATCCAAGATATCTGAATTCTTCTGTTTATCGTAATCTAAAACCAAATCACAAACATATAGTAAAATCGAATGCACATGGCTCTCCTATAATCTAACCTTAGTTTTAAGAAAACTATCAAGTTTGTTCAAAAAAGTTTAAATAACTAACCAAAAGCTGCGTTAAAAATAATTTCAAATCCAAATCTCTAAAAAACTAAATCAACAATCACTAGAATCAGATTCATATTTATAATTAGTTTGATCATCATCATCATCATTATCATCATCGGGGATGAACATCCCCCACCGGTTATTATCACTCAGGGTAGTCCAAAAAACCAAAACGTCTGCAAAAACGTCAACTTTTGTAGTGTGTACTCAAAGAACGACACTTGAGGTGTGCTGACATTAAATGTTAATTACATCCCGAGTTAAACCCCTCTAATGATCTCTGTTGGCTGCATAGGGTAAACAAACGGACGCCCATTTAAATAATTCATTTGGACGAGGGGGCTTAGCATAAATAAAAGGATTGAGTTCGCATGCTACAATGTCTGTCAAAATTTTCCGTTGGCTGCCTGGCCTTCTTTTCCATCCGGGTAATGGGTGGGCTTCCATAGCTATTCTGGCTGGATGAGAGGGCGATCTACGTAAAACATGGCCAATCCATTTTAATCGTCTTTCTTTAACTGTGCTAGAGATACATGGCATCGGAATTAGTTTGATGAAATAGGAGCATTCGCAAAGACTACTGCTTTTTAATGTTGAAACGTATTTCTCAGATATTTTTAGTAAAATGAATCGTATTTCATCAATCTCTCTTCCATATAAAAAAAATCTGCTACTTTGCGACTATTGCAAGTTTTACAGCCTTCAAATAATTCTAACCATAGAATATATGTAAAATTTCTTTTAAATTTTCTTTTATTAATTATTACAATCAGCTTAAATATTGCAGTACAAGTACATTCAGTATTATAGAATACATAAATTGAACTTTGGCAAAGCAAAGAATGTCAGAAATCAATAAAAATTAAGGTTATACAATAATTGCAAAATTAAGATCAAAAAAAGATTTCAGTAACACAGTAATTGAAAACGTTTCATAAATCCTTTAAACCATATAGGATTATATTAATTATTCTAAATTTGCTAAAATTAATTTAAAAAATAAGTGACTTATTAAACTTATCTTAAAGTTTAAAACCTGTTTTTTTGTATTTTTATATAGTTAAATATTAAAAAGTAAAAAACTTGTGTAAAACGTATTAAAACAAAATTTAAGGAATATTCTAAAAAACATTGAAACTATTAAATTTAATTTGATATCTTTTACTTAAAAAATACAAATAAAGGAATGCAATCATCCCAAGAATTTAAACAATGCTTATAAAGTTTCAATTTCCAATGATGGTAATATTGCTGACTCTGTCTCCATCTGGTACAACATAGACTAGATGCCAATATGCGTCCAGACTAATAACAGCAGGGACCGAGTATACAGCAGTAACTGGACTTTCACTGGACTCCTTCTCATTGAATAGATGCTAGAATACACCAAAAATGCTTTCAAGTTACATCAAGGTACCCATTCACTACATGTAGCCAGTTAGCCTTGTGGATCCATCGACTGGTGTCAATTCTCAATAACCCCAAAAGATAGCCTCATCAATTGCTGTAAAATTTAGTATCGTCGAAAAAAAGCGTTCTTCTAGCCAAAAACCTTTATTTATCCCCTTAAATTCAGTTCGCATAAAATTTCGGGATGTTATGCGAACTTGGAACTAATGAAGAGGTGATTCCGTTACAAACTTGTTAAAAAAATTAAATTTATCTCACGAAGTATTTTTAAACCAAATTAATATTATAGTTTGCATTTTATTTTAACTAAAATATCAAGTTTTATAAAAATAGTGGGTTATATGTATACCAAGTTCATAAAAAACTACCATATTATTTTACAATATTCAAAAATTACTAAGGTGGAGACGGACCATTATGCTCTAATAGCGTTCCAAAACAATACCTATAAACATTCTTAATTGTAAAACAATAAAAAACTAATTAAATTATTACATAATAAATAAAGTAATTATAATATCTAGGAATATAATTTGTTTTTAATAACTCCACTAAAGATCAATAAATCTGATAACGCTAAAAGTAAATAACTAACCTAGCAAGTTCAGTACATCCAACAGATGCAGCAGCATGTAATGGAGTCCAACCTTCATGATCTTGTGCATTTATATCAACCGCATTATTGATTAGATACTTCAAAAATTCAAAATCTACATTAATACATGCCTAATAATAAATATTAAATAACAATAAAAAATAACGCACTAAATGAGCACTGGTTAAACCATCCGAATTTTGACTGTTAATATCAGTTCCGAGTTTTAGCAATCGAGAAAATTCTTCTAAATCACTGTTGCTACATGCAGCAAGTAATTGTACATGTAAAGGAAATTTAATTCTATGAGGTTCACGCATCTCATTAGAAGCACAGTCGGTTGCTGAACCGTACCATTCTTTTAACTGTAACTTTTTCTTTTCTCTTGTCTCACTTTCAGAAAATTTCAGTTGTATCATAATTTTATTACATTAATAGAACGACAAGAGTCAAAACATTCATTACAACTTTTCCGCGCACTCAAGGTAACATTCCAATAATATATATAAGTAAAAATAACAAAATTTAAACTTTATAATAGTTTTAAATTAAAAAAATTAATTTTTATTTATTAAATTGTAGTTTAATTAAAATTAATTTGTTTTTAATAATGTAATAAAAATATTTATCTTATTTAGGATTCAGAAAACAAAACATTAGCCAACCAAATATTATAATTTAAAAATAATTCATTACATTTTAAAACAGTGTATTTTAATTTTTTAATAATTTAATAATCTTTACGTTTTTACAAAATATAACTTTTGACAATTATATCAACCTTTATAATTTACTGATCGACTGAATAATTGTAAATATAAATGTGTGCATTAAAAGCTGTTACATTAGGCTTTTAATGTAATCTATTTTAGTTTAGTTTTTTAATAATCTTCTGTTTAAAACTTATTTATTTATTTTTAGTTTTACTTAACTTAGCTCGTCAATTTTTTAAATATATAAATTATAATATTGTATTTCTTGTTAAATATGTTATTTTAAATATTATTAAATGTTCCAAAATTTTTAGCCTTAATTTTTTATTGTTCTTTTTGTTATTAAAAAGTTTGTTTGCTTTCATATTTCAGTAGGAATGCATTTAGCACAAAAAATAATTTGTACTACTAATAAAAAATAAATAAATAAATAAAATGATAACAATAGTACAAAACTAGTACAAATAATAAGAACAAAATGTAATATACAATGTTATATAACAATAAATATACATATAATCAATACAATAAACATGCAGTTAAAAAAAATTGCTACACATTAAATAAGTCATTATAAGGCACAATTACAATATGGTGTAGGATGTACAAATGTAGTTCAAACAAATATATAAATAGAAAGATTTAATTAATCCTACTTTAATAAATTTGCTAGAAGTTTAATTTTGTTTAATTCTGGATTGATTAATGCTCTGGATAAGTATGGCAGCCATTATTTGTATTAGTCTGCTTTTATGCGTTAGTAAATTCTGGTTTTTCCATATAGTTTAGACTTGGTCAAAGCTGTGTAGTGATTGAGTATTATTGTTTTCAATCTTCAATGACAATTATATACATAATTTAAAATGTTGGTTAACAATATTATTTAATAAGATGGAATATTTAATTTTAGCAGATTTTGACACCAAAGGTGTCTTTAAAACAAAATAATTTTGCTTTAATACACCAGGAAAATTACAGGTAAGCAATATAGTATTAAAAGATTAAAAATTTAACAAATAAATTAATAATGCATTTGTTGACATTTAGTTTTCTCAGTCTTCTCATCTAGTAGCACAAACATTTGTTTTCTATAAAAATATACTCTGTAATCACATTACGTAAGTTTGCTATTTATGTGTACCTCAAGATACTTAATTTTTTTTACACACATATTTGTCTGATTTATTTTTTATCCTTAATGTTACTACATTATTTCTGTGCGACTCCCAGTTATAAATTTAACCAGCTTGCATTTTATGACTAACTTGTACAAGTTATTTTTTATCAGTTAAAGTTTTTAAACTTACTAGATCCCTAAGATAGAGATTTATAAATAAATAAAAAAATGACTACAAAGTATGTAACAATGTAATTGAATATATTAATTATTTTACATTAATTATTTTCTATTGCAGTTAAGTTTTCTTCTATATAAATTACAATTGAAAAACAATTAACAATTTAAGATGAAATTAAAAATAAAATTTACAGAGTAAAAATATTTGTTAACTAATAGTAATGTATAATATTGTTTATTGTTAACTTATAAAATATGGATTAAAAATAATAATAAACAATTTTGTTATTATTATTATCATTATTATTACTATTATACTTTATTTTTAAAATAATTATTGGGATAGAAACCGCTTTATAGGCTTTACTACTTTCACCAAATATTATGGAAAATATTGTCCTACAAAGAAAGAAAAGTAACTAGGTTTTGTCTAATATACAGATTTTTGTTACAAAAATAAACCACTTTATTTTTGTTAAAAATTAGTTTTAGTCATATAAAAACATATAGTATATATATATATATATATATATATATATATATATATATACTTTATTGACTTTTTAGTACAAAGGATGTATAGCAAGTTTGAATTGTAAAATTATACTAAAAACAATTTAAGTATCTAATTTTTAATTTTTTTATTAATACATAGTTAATCCATTATAACCATAATAATAATAAATTTTTTAATAAACAAGCATTATGTCTATGTAATTTTTTAGTTGTAATTATTTGTTAATTTTAAAACTTTTGTGAAAATGATTATGTTAAATTAATTTTTTATTGTAACTTAATGTACGTTGGTTTCAATTTATTTGTTTTTATGACTAAAATCTATTTGGAAAAACAGCTAAATAATAAGTAATGCTAATTAATAAATATTAGGTTCAATTATCACACAATGTCCATGTTTCCATACGTTTGAGGTTACAAATACATTATTGTACACTGTTTTAGTTTCATTTAAGTAGTAATCAAGGACGTAGAATGCAAAGATATAAAGCAATAAGTATTAACATTAAATTTAGAAACCATTAAAAATTATTTATTTATTTATGTTGAACCCATTTTCTTCTGTAGAGTATGGAGTTACTCAAGATTGTTTTATATGAATGTATTTAATTATATTTTCGGATTTGAAGGTCATGTACTTTGAAGATTGAAATTCTATTCGGATTTTTACGAAGCTCGTTATTGGAATCATGCTGATTCCACCTAATTTTTACCATAGTTTAATAAATTAATGCATTTTTGTTGCTTCTTAGCAATATTAATTTTTGAAAAAAACAAGTTGCTAATTTTGTGCTCAAACCCTCCTCTTTTATAAACCGAACTAGGGACCGGTTACCGTAAAGTTTTAAAAAATATGAGGTTTCTCAATCTTTTAATATTGTTAATAACTAAAAACATGTCTTAATTATTAATTAATCGTTGAGTAACAAAAAATAATTATTTATTTTAAGTTTTAATATAATAAGTAGTATTATTTTTATTACATTAAGGTTTAATATTTCACTATATACATATATATATATATATAATATTTATTTTAAAAATAAGGGTTTTGGTTTTTTCTTAACTTTCTTAGTAAAATTATGTTTTTATTTTATAGCTGTTATTTACCAAATTAGGTTTTCCAGTTATTTCTTTAGGTATATGTATTGTTTGAAAAATCCATTGTGCTGACAATGTTTTTTTACCCTCCACATTATTATTATTATTACTATTATTAACAAAATTTTAACATTATACTAAAGATGTATTTAGCATATATATTCATAAATGCAGAAACTGCCATTAAGAAACCAAGTAATTCACAATTATAGTACAAAAATTAAAAACTATCTATGTAGTTATAAGACAATACTATTGTATTCACATTATTTGTGAAATAAAAATGATTATAAATATATTATGTAAAAATATTTAACAAACAAAACGTTTGTATTTTAGAAATTGCTTCAATAATCTGAGTTAGACAAATCCTTATTTTGCAGAAGGCAAGAACGCTTCGCTTGGTTAGATAGTATTTAAAACAAGTAGTTTTTAAGGATTTCAGCGCTAGTATTGGTTAACCAACAATAACACTAAGAATTGATAGAAAACGTTTATTGCTAAATATAATAAGGGTTGGGACCAATAAAAAAATTGGAAAACACAATGGAAGACCAAAATTAAAACTTCGGGAGTGGTGGATTAATGAATAAATATCGTAGGATTGTTTACACAAATAAGTCAACCAATAAGAATTATTAGCATATTTGTAATGTTTTTTTTATGAACAAAGTGCATTTAAAAAATTATTTTGTTGCCGTTTATTAATTTTTTTTAAATTCTACCGTAGGCGGTTCCAAATCCAGTTGAGAAGGAGCATAGTTTGAATGCAGGGTTAGCAACTTGGTCTCTGTAGAAAACAACACTGCTAAAGAAACAACAATAAAACACTATTTTATTAAACTACGGCAGAAAAAAGTGAAAACAACATAATTCCAATGACAGGGTTTCGCAAAATCCTAATATAATTTCAATATTCGTTATACACAATCTTTAAGATAAAAAATGTAATGTAAAATCCTATGGAACCATCTTGTTATCTCACGCTTTTTAGATCGAAAGGATTTTAAATAATAAATGAAGATTAAAAAAGCAAAATTAATAGCTTTAAGTTTTAATTTATTTTCCAAACACAATATTAGACCGTCTAAAATAAACCATTACCTCTTTCTAAAAACATATTTAAAAAATACTATAATTAAATATTTAAAAACCGCAGTTTAATATTCTATTAACTGCATTTAATTAATTTTTTATTTTTTCTTTGATTTTTAGTAGTAATAAAAATCCTTAATAAAATAATTTTTTACCGTTTATCCAATTAATATAACTAATTATTAAAACAAAAATTGATTTTAATCAGATGATAAAATAAAGTTAATTGACTTTTTGTAGAAAAACACTAAACATATAATTTTGTTTTAATATTTTTTTATTGTTGTCTTAAAAACACGTTAAAATAACCATTTTACAATGCATTTATCTACAAATTTACTATTACTGTTTTGCATATTTTTTGCATTTCCATTGTTAACAAATCACAATTATATGGATTATGAAGTTAGAGAATATTGGTGTTCATCTTACTTTTCTCCATTATCTGACGAAAAAATGAGTTATGTTGTACAGCATGTAAGTATATATATGTAAAGCAAATTATTATTTGTTTTGTTTCACCTTTAATATTAAAATAATAATTAGACAAAAAAGTGCATAAAAAGTTGGCTCATAAATATTTGTTAGATATTACATTTATGTTTAATAATATATGTGACTTTAAAATGTACAAAATGTCTTGTCACTGAAACTACAAAAGGACTAATGAGAAAACTTTTAAAGAAAAGATTAAAATTGTGTTAAAAATATAATTTTGATTGTATTTATCAAAGTTATAAAAGCAATTTATAAAAATAGTTGTAAATCAGCATATATAAATATGTATATCAGTCAGTAATCGTAATAATAATAATAATAATAATAATAATAATAATAATAATAATAATAATAATAATAATAATAATAATAATAATAATAATAATAATAATAATAATAATAATAATAATAATAATAATAATAATAATAATAATAATAATAATAATAATAATAATAATAATAATAATAATAATAATAATAATAATAATAATAATAATAATAATAATAATAATAATAATAATAATAATAATAATAATAATAATAATAATAATAATAATAATAATAATAATAATAATAATAATAATAATAATAATAATAATAATAATAATAATAATAATAATAATAATAATAATAGTAATAATTGTTTACTACGAAAAAGTGTGCGCACATTCCAACACTGGTTAAACTTTTTGCATTAAAAGTCTTGAAAATCATAGGTAAAGATTCTTTTTGACTTTTAATCAATTCTATCATCTGTGTACTTGCGATCGCTTCTTTACCGTTGTTTACCAAAATTGTGTCCTCTTATTGTTTCTGTAGCAATATAGATTTTTTAAAGGCCAAGTTGCTAACTTTTTGCTCAAATCTTTCTCCTTTATCTAGGCTTGGGACTTGCCAAGTTGGATCATTTCTGGTTCCTTCTAGGCGGAGTTAAGAATAATAATAACAATAATAAATTATAGAAATTTAATGCTCTTTCAAATTTGACAGTATTCTCTTTAAGAATTATATATATATATATATATATATATCAACGTTCTTTTGTTTTATCTAGAGTGTGCAAAAAAAATGTCCATCTTCATTGGCAATAACAACATTTGCATTTCGGTAAACGAACAACTAAATAAAATGTCAATTTTTATTAAAAATTAATATGTTATAAATAAATCACAATTTACTATATATATAAGTACACTATAGCCGGTCCTAGGTCCGGTTCACGGTTTGAACTCAAGATTAGCAACCTGCCTTGAGTAAAAATATTGTTTAAAAAGCTAATAGAATTCATTTCATTAAACTGTGACGAAGAAGTAAAACCGTGATTCCGATGACGGGGTTCTGTAAAATCCGAATAAAATTTCACATTTTTATGTGCACAATCATCAAAGTCAAAAACTTAATGTACAATCATTTAGAACAATCTTTTGCCACCATGTTCTTTACTGTAAAAGAGTTTTTTAATTTATATATATATATATATATATATATATATATATATATATATATATATATATATATATGTGTGTGTGTATGTGTGTGTGTGTGAGTCTGTGTAAGTAAATAAAGCTTAGTGTTCACATACTGCAAAATATTTCCCATCAAACGTGGAAGCAAAATTGCAAAATTTTATTTTAAAAAACACTTAACGTTGTTTCTATGTTGTATTTACCTCCATTTGCAGACATGAATATAACAAATGTTACGTAACCTTTGGATACTATCCAAACAAAGCAGCTTTTTATAGTAATATAAAATGTATAAAATTGTTACATAAAATTTTGAAAGCTGCACCTGAATTAACATGGGGCAATCAATGGGGTAATTCGATTTTTATGCTATGGAAATATTCATATTTTAAGAAACAAATTTATTTTCAAAAATAATTAGATTCGCTGAAAAATACTTAAACAAACTATATTATCACTAATGAAATTAATGTCATATATATATATATATACAGAGAGAGAGAGAGAGAGAGAGAATTTTAAACAACTTTTAATCTTTTTTACTTGTGCTAAAGAAACGCAAGTGGATAAATTGTTAAATTTGTACACAGGAATGCAAATTAATCTACCAACACTATATGTTGGTCAACTGTGCTATTTAATAATACATAATTTATGTAAAACATTTAAGTAAAATACTTAGGAGTATATTATCATTATTATTATTATTACTATTATTATTATTATTATTATTTAATAATGATCTTGATGATTTGAGTAGTGCTTACAAAGTCTTAATTTCCAATGATAGTGATAATCCTGACTGTTCATCCTTTACGTGTTGCATCTTGAACTAGGTGCTTATAGGTATCTAGACTAATATCCGAAGGGACCGAGTGCACAGCGATATATCTGGAGTTTCACTGAATTCCCGTTTAGTGAATAGGTGCTAGCGTACACCCAAAATGCTTAAAAGGTAGCTATTTACCGTATGTAGCAGGTTAAGCTTATGAATCCATTAACCGGCATCAACTTTAAAAAAAATTGCTTTGTCAAATCCTATGAAGATTGGCGTTGTCGCAAGAAAGCGGATTTCCAGCCAGGAAACTTTGTTTATTACTCCAAGTTTAATTCGCATCAGATAACCTTTTTGTGTAGGAATTCGAGAAGCTATTCAAACTTGAAATTAATAAAAAGATGACTCTACCACCAACTTATGTTATGTTATATTACAAAAGTAACAACAGTAAATTTTAGTTAATTTACTATTTGTTGCTTTATGATGTTATTACAGTAAATTTTATTAATTTTTAAGTATTAATTATATTTAATTAAACACTAACATTAGTAAACTGATAAACATTATTTTTAGGTTGTTTAAAGGAAACCTTACACTTAAATATAACTTCATTTTATTCTTTCGCCATATTGCTTGATCCAGTCAACATAGCTGGTTTGGGCGTAACAAAATACATTCCAACCATAATATCCAGTTTGCATCATATGTTTGATTTAAAAGTAAAGTGGTACGTTCATATCTGTTATTAATAGCAATTTAACTGTGCGCATTTTTCAAAACTGTATTACACTTTTATATATATATATATATATATATATATATATATAAACTTTAAAAAGTATTTTTGCAACTTATTATAATTTCAATGTTTCCACTTAATTACAATTTTTGATTATTTATCTAATATTTTAATCATTAAATGCAAGTAATATGAATGAACATGGTGGTTATAAATGGACTTATGAGAATCCAGATATACAATTTATTTCCGAATTACCCGAACCCAATACTGATTTAATCGATCTATTTTCAGAAAGTCAGTTTAATTATTACAAAAAATAATTACGTGTTTATTTTAAAGCATATTTTGTTAACTCTTGGATTTTGTTTTCAAATGTATCATTTTATTCTTAATAAATTTTAAATAATGTAACCAATAAGCGTTCAAAACTATACATTAATTAATTAAATCAATTTTTCTGTGTATTACAAGCTAAAATTAATTTATATTCAAACTTTATTAATTAAATTTGATTGCTTTAATGGCCCATTGCTTAAGTAACTCGACTATCATCTTAGTTAACAGGAATTTCAATTCCACAGTTGGTACTGGATGTAAGCCATCGTTTGGATGAGAATAATCACAACAAAATACAATATTTCAAAATTCCAACATAATTTATAGGGGGAAAATGCTTATTAATATAATTATCTAAATATGTGTGCACTTATTTTTTTATTTAATTAGGCAAAATTTATTGCTCAATTAAAATATTTCTTTTTTATGGCTACATCAAGTCGAATGAACACGTTCCATTAGTTATAAAAGTGTATTATATGTTGAGTTATCTACAAAAACAAACCAATTGTCAATTTTCATGGTTTTTTTCAAGTATATACAAAGATTTTTACAAGCTTGTTGACTTAAGCATTCACAGATTGATTACTTTAAACTTCAAAGGCAAAACTCAAACGTGTTATTCAAATGAAGCACATGATGTAATATGTCATAATTTGAATGATCGTACGTAAGTTTGTTAATTTATTATAATCAATTTTTGTACTGTAAAAATACATTTGAGATATTATTACAAAACCAGTACTACAATGCTTTAAGGGACAATGCTTATGACGCAATTGTGAGGCTGGTGTGTTACGATTATTTCTGCTTGCCTAATTATTCCTATTCTTAGTCTGTCCATTGAGTTCCATATCTGTATCCATGTCCTATTTCCAGGTTATTTTTTAATGTCCATACTCACATACACATAAGTCATTCATAGTTGGTATATATTAACCCTCACATATACTTTATTTGTAGTCCATTTTTAGTTAAAAATGTTTATAGTGTACCTGTATTTGAACACTCTAAAATGTTGTGTTAAATGAGTATCAAAAACAATCTTTTTTGACTCTCGTTTCAACTGCGAATATATATATATATATATATATATATATATATATATATATATATATATATATATATATATATATATATATTAATTGTAGTAGAATTGATTTTTAAAAGCACTACAAAGTTAATGCAGGTAAAAAAATTATACATACCATTTTTGTAATACACCAATGTTTATTTTCTAAGTAATATAATTTTTCTTCATTGTTGATATTCTATCAATGTAGTCATAACTGCATCTTAAAGAATATAAGTGTTTGGCATGGTAATATATCTCTTTTAATTAACTAGGATTGCCAGTTTTGTGATGAATTTGATGACATTGATTGATCAGTTTATAAGTAATTATTACAATCTCACAAACACGTTTGTTTATCATCGAACAAAATTGCTGCTATACGTCAATTTGCCAATTAATAGCACTTATGAAACTGTCGAGGTATATATATATATATATCATTTATTTATTTTATGTGGTTGTTACTGCTTAAATATTTTGCGGCAAACTATTTTAGCAAATCGTCATTTAGCGAAGCGAAACAAGTGCGCCGCATCCAGTGCCGGTAGTAGAACTCGAACCTATGCTCACCCAGTTTCGAGTCAAGTGCTGTACCAATTAAGTCATCTTTGCATATATATATATATATATATAATTATTTATTTTAAAACATTTTTGTTCTGAAGAGCATGAGGCAACAAGATAACAGTAGCAACAAAACAACAACAATGTCCCATAATTTTAAAAGAAAATGGGGCCACAAAATGATTTCATGTGTTCAAATATTTTGCCAACATTTTTGTTTAATTCCATGAGACATTCATTTTGATTAGATCTTCAGGAATGGATCTTATCCAAGTTTTCTGTGGTCTACCAACCTTTATTTTGCTGTCATTAATTGTTTATTCCAAAATCGCTCCTTCTGTTCTTTCGGGCGGCAAACGTACACTTTGAGCAAATCATTTTCTTTGTTTAATCAAAGATTAAGCATTCTGTCGGCTTTCATTCAGGTTGCTAAACTTGCACTTAAAAACTCATCCTCTATCCAGGCATGGGACTAGGTAGATTGGTTTATTTTTAATCTTTCCTAGGTACAGTTTATTCCATATAATTGTGCATTAAATTTAATAAAAATTATATCTTTTAATAATAAATAAATTAATAAAAATTAAAACTGTAGAAAACGATTATTACAGACAAAATTATTTTGTAATCTGATGAAGCTTCTATAATTTATTTTATACATTAATTAACAGTTAATGTTTTGAATAATTAGGTTGTAATAATACAACTTATGTAATAAAAATTAAGTTGTGCATTATAGAGTAGTACAAGTTGTTAAACGCATGACTTGATAAAAATGAATTTGAATTCAACAGTAATTTCACTGCTCCAGTTGTCTTAGCATTAAAACATGTTTCTAGTAGAAACACGTGAGTAATAACAAAACAAATAAATTATGCAATTTAATTGACATTTGGCGAAACGTGCACCACCAATGCTATTTAGTGCGGTTTACACACATTAACATAAATAATAACAATCAAAACAAATAATTATTTCTTTATAATCAATACAATTTGTTTTATAAATGTTAATAATAATTTTGACAAAAATGAAAATTTATTCCATAAAGTGCGGATCCAAATTCTCTATTTCTATTTTCAATCCGTCTTCGTCTGTCCGTATCATATGTTTAGATGATGTGCCAGTTAGAGATAATTTGCCTCAACACGAAAATGATGTTGTTGTTTCGGGGTTTGTAGGAGTTATTACCCAAACCAACGAGGTATGTTTCAAATTTAATGTCTTTTCTTACAGTAAAATATGTACATATTAAGTAAAAAAGATAATTATTGATTGAGATTGACATTGATTTTGTTGGTGATGAACTTCACCTAGTTTGGATCAAAAATGATTTAATCTAGCCAGTCCCAAGCCTGGACAAAGGAGAAGAGTTTGAGCGCAAGATTAGCAGCCTGGCCTATGTAAAAAAATTATACTGCTACGGAAACAATAATAGGACGCCATTCTGGCAAACAACGGCAAAGAAGTGTTCGCACGTATCTGGATGACAGAGTTACACAGGTGACAGGATTGGGTGAAAGCCGAAAGGAAGCTCAATCTTCGATGTGCAGAATCTTCAATGTCAACGAGACTTGGTTGTTGTTGTTGTTGTTATTGTTGTTATTTTGCTGTACTCGTTGTCTTATTGTCCCATGCTTATTTTTAAAGCAAAACGGTTTTGTCTAATATATAATAATATTGTTGGTGATGTGGTCATTTTTATATTTGTACAGTATATTAAACAATCGCCTTTGGCAATTTTATTAGCGTAGCAAATGTAGGAGACAAAAAAACAGCATTGTTATGACGGTGCTACTGCATGGAACGATTAGCAAGGTCGTTTAATGTTTTAAGTTAATCTCTTTTAGTCCACTGGCTACATATACCTTTTAGCTACCCTTGGTATGTGTGTTTGCAGTCATCTACCGAGACGAAAGTCCAGTTGTACCGATGTACACTCGATCCCAAATCCATATCAGTCTGAGTTTGAGATGATGCACCACATAAAAATACAGAATCAGTATCTTCACCATTATAGGAAATTAAGACTTTACAAACATTACTCAAATTGTAGGATTTATCAGCATTAAATCAGTTTAAATTTACTATGTAAAGTATATTTAGAAGTTGTAATTGCAAAAATTGAAATACGGTGTTATTGGAAATAAAATATAAATATTGGATAATTAAAATATTTTATAATTTTAATTCAACATTTTGTCATACAAAAATAATAAAGATATTTGACTTTATGTTAGTAGAAAGACATACGACTTCCACTACCAGTACTAAATGTGGTTACTAGTCTAATGCTGTTCTAGTAGACCACTAGCTAATAAACAATTTTCCTGAAAATATTCATACAATTAAATCAATATTGGTTGTTATTATTTTGAGTGTTTTACAGAAAACCTATTTTAGCAAGTGGACATATAGCAAAGCTAAGCAGTGGCCAGCATTTAATGACGGTGGTATAAATTAAATTAATGACCACTAAGATATGATTGTTTAACTATTACAAATTTGCAAAGTAAAATAATACAATTTTAAAACACGGTTTTTAGTAATTACAAAACTAGGTAAACATAAATGTTGTTGAAAACTAATTATTATAATTAGTATTTTTAATGTTTAACATTATTTTTTGTAAAAAACCTTTTTTTCCTAAATTTATGTTTTGAATGTTTTACAAGAAACACTTTTTAGTAACTATTTAAGGGCCAACAATTAGTATTGGTAATGGAACTCAAACTTCTATATCTACCAAAGTACAAATCTCACACTTTATAATACCGACACGTAATATGTTTTGAACAAAATAGTAACCAATAATCAGCAAACGACATTGATCTACTATATACTTTATAAATTATTATCCAAATGTTACACAGATTGTTTAAAGCAATTTTGTTACCAAACCCCCCTTGCTAACAAATTAATAAAAAATAAATTACAGTTTCCTTTTCTTTATAAACAAAAATAGAATTATTACATTGAAATTTCTTACAAACCACAATTTTTTCGTCCCACGGGTCGTTATGTTTGTGTAAATTATCAAACAGATGGCGAACTTTTTACATCGAATAGACAGTCGTATTGTGTCTTTGAAACGTTAACAAAAAATAGTGTAGTGTGTCGTTGTACAAGCTCCGGTTATTTTGCATTACTACAAGTACGTTTTTCTGTTGTTGTTGTTGTTGTTAAATAGAAAATTTTATTTACAAAAATTAAACATGTTTCTTTTTTGTTTTTCATTTGACAGATAGATCCGGGAAAAATAGAAAATAATTTTGTGAATATATTGAATAATGCTTCCGTAGAATTAGTTCATTTAATCTGTATATTATTACTGTTAAACACTGTATTACTAACTTTTGTAATTCAATGGTAAATGATGTTTACTTGTGTTATTGAATTTAAACCATTTTGGAAAAGTTGAATTAAATTTTGCTGTACCATCAAATAATATAGTTTGATAGCTGTAATAACTAAACAATTATGATTACATATGCATTATGTACAATTAAATAAACAAACCCATAAGCTTCACGTGTGTTAAAGTAATAAAAACAACATTTTAAAATGAAACCAATTTCTAAATATGAAAATTACTAATTTAAACATGCCATTGTACCGAATGACATGGATAGATAAACCAATAGACTTATCATTATTTGACAGCGGTTTGATAGCATTAAAATGCAAGTTATTGGTTATCTGTGCTGAGGCCTTTTTCTTGCAAAATATCAAAAATGATAAATCTAAAAAACGTTATTTAAAATATAATAGCAATAATAATAATAATAGTTAAGTTAATAAAAATATTAGATTTTTGATTTATTTTTCAAAATTGTTTAATTTATTTTCAATATTTCTTATCGAGTTTTTATAAGCAAACTGATAATATTGCCACTCATACATAGTAGTGAATATTAACCATTGTAGTATAATATGCATTTTTAAGTAATTTTATTGTAATCTTTGTCTGTTTTATATCAATTAAATATATTTTTAACTATTTGAAAATTTAAATATAGTATTAGACCCTTATTTATAATCTACTCCGGTCCAAAGACTGGGTAAGTACTAACAGTCATATATATATATATATATATATATATATATATATATATATCTCCGGTATATAGACTATATATATATATATATATATATATATATATATATATATATATATATATATATTTATTATCTGTAAGATTTGACATTCAAGTGAAAATATACTGATTTACAAATAAAGGTATTTTTGTACATATATCAATTTAATATCAATTTATTTTTTATTAATTGCTTTACCAAATGCATAACAAAAGAAATCGCAGATTGATATGTTATATAAAAGTGGTTAAGCATAAATTAATGATTCACATGCTGTTGGTAATTGTTCAGTGGAAAGCCATTTCTATCCAAAACAGTCATCAATGCCAGGTGAGTAAATATATTTTTTGTAATAACTGTTTGTAATAAATGTTTAAAAAAAATTTAAATTTTTGTATTGAACTGTCAACTTACTAAAGTAAAAGTCGAATAACTATTGTTATTTCTGCTACTAACGTGTCGAATATGATATATGCATGCATAAGTCCAAAAAATACAAACATACAACTAAAACCCAAATATACATAAAAGGAATATTAAAAAAATTATATTAATAAAAACGCAATTATTTTATTTTATTATTTACAAAGCTTTCAACGTAACTATTATATTCTATTATAGTTTTTTGGTACACTTCAAGTCACGTTATATTTGGTTTCGGCCATATTAAATTGCGTTTCTGCAATTATAGTATTTAGTGCCAGACGAAGTTATAAGATTAATCAGCATGTCAAAAATTTACATATTTTATCGTATGGTAAGTATTTATTATGAAGTAATTAAAATTAACAAAAACGGTTTTGAACTATTTTATTGTTATGAAAACGTATCCATTTGATCATTTATAAATTTTATAAATATTAACTATTCGTTTTATCTTGTTATCAGCCCAAGTGGGGGTAATTAAGTTGATTTGAAACACGCCAACTATATTACACTTTATAAAAATAAATAAATAAATAAATAGTAGATTGCAGTTAGTTAATGTATTGCATTTTTAGTTTTTTATATTAATAAAATTATCAAAAATCGAACTTTGAGAATAAACAAATTACTTCAACTTTTCTCATTCTAATATGAAATTTTAATTTATGCACATTTTAAAATTAGAAATTATTATAATTAATAATAAATGATTTGCATTGTATCTAATAACTTTATTTTGTAAAGATGTTTTTAAAATATTTCATCATTACAGTTGTTGCTTTTTATAAATTTAACTTACAGTTATAGGAGCAACAATATATGGAGTACTAAGTTTACAATCTGCACTTATTTACTTACATATCAAGTAAGTACATTATATGTTATTTTACCATATATATATCAAGAAAACGTTTTTTAATTATGTGAAATAAACAAAGATTATATTATACAAATGTTACATTTTACTAAGTTTTGTCCATAGATTTTAACATAATTCAAGATTTTTAGCTAATTCATTATTAGTATAAAAATAAAACAAAAAACCATTAAACCAAATGATAATAAAATAATAATAATAATAATAATAATAATGAATGAAAATGGCATTTTATTAAAATTAAATTTAAATAAAATAAAATGCTTTGTACATAATGTTAATTTTTTAAATTTAAACATTTTTTAAACTTACAATTTATTATTAATAATGTTTTTCTTAACCTAAGTCTAATTTTATATGTATTTGTCCAAAAGTTGTTTACCTCGAAACTTCGATTTTATTGTGTGCATTCCAAATTTATCCATAAATCTCCTGACAATACCAATTCTTTTGTTTCACTGGTTCAACAACAAGCGGCTTTTAGATGTGGATGAATGGTGCGGAGTATTAATAATTAATGTTATAGATATTATTCAATGGTTTAGTATGATTTATGAACGTAAAACTGCGTTTGTAGTTGACGATTTTCTTAAACGTTTGGTTATGCTAAATTTATATAAAGTAAGTTTTAAGATTTAATACATCAAATATATTAGTATATTATATAAAACATAATTGCAACATTAACCAGTTGCTTAGGTATATCCAATAAATAAATCCAAAATTAAACAAATTATAATAAAAATTAATTTTTAATATTTTTTTAATTAAAAAGTTTTTTTTGTTCAAATTGAAATAATTGTTAACTTATTTATAATAAAAGAACTTATTTTTAAATAGTATTACTGTATATAAAGTATTCAAATATTGTGGCATTTTTAAATTTTAAATATAATATTTTAATAATTGCTTATAATGTATTCTGAGAAACTTTTTTAATTAGCAAAACCGTACAATTATAAACAAATTATATTTTAATTTTATAAATTGTTAAGAGTGTAGCATACGTTTTGTATCATGGATATTTGAAATTGGCAATGTTACAGTTTTACTACCGTTGTTTTATAATATTTCTAATCAAACAACAATGGATTTCGATTAAATCCCAACACCAATAATAGTTTTATAACAAGAAAATTAAATTATTACAAATTCAGAATTGCATAAAATTATATTCAATTGCTATTACATTTTACTGTAGAAAATTCAAGAAAATAAACATTTACAAAGCAATAAATTAAATGTGTAGCAAATTTGATTTATGAAAATTTATTAACAAAACTTAATTATTTAGTTTATAACATTTTCCAGTTATGATTAATTAATTAAACATTATTGATCATTATAATTGTTATTTTTTCTTGTGAATAAACAAACAACATTTTTGTGATTCATCAGTTTTATTTACTTTCTGGTTTAAATGCTGTACTTTGTAATTATATTGAACTTATATTATTTATTTGTTTTATTTTATGTTTATTACTTTGAACGTTTTATGAGAAAAATCTTTTAGCAGTAGGCATTTTAACAAAGCCAAATGTGGGCTTTATTTTAGTGCTGGTAATGGGATTCGAACCCATGCCCACCGAAGTCCAAATCGAGCGCCGTACCGCTAGACCACCCCGGCACAACTTATAATGTATTGACATGAACAAATAAATACAGCTCATTGTTTTCCGTTATTATAATTTATATGGGAAACAACTATAAACTTGGTATCGTTAACAAATATTACATTTGATTATCATACAACGTCCTAGTATTATTATTATATTATTATATATATTATACAAAACCCTTTTGCTTTAAAAATAAGCATGGGGCAATAAGACAACAATTACAGCAAAACAGCAACAACTAGGTGTCGTTGGCATTGAAGATTCTGCACATCGAAGATTGAGCTACCTTTTGACTTTCACTTAACCCTGTCATCTGTATAACTCTGTCATCCAGATACGTGCAATTACTTTTTTACTGTTGTTTGCCAAAATGACGTTCTATTATTGTTTCCGTAGTAGTATATTTTTTTTACAGAGGCGAGGTTGCTAACCTTGCGCTCAAATCCTTCTCCTTTGTCCAGACTTGGGACTGGATAGATTAAATAATTTCTGATTCAAACTAGGCGTAGTTAACGTCCGAGTACTTGTAACACATGTAAAATATTTTTCTAAACGTAAAATATAAAAAACTACATTAATTTAAAAAGCCAAAAAGAACGTTTTCTTAATTTTTTAACCTACCGTACTTTACTTTACTTGTCATTTTTATGTAAAAATTTTAAGTATTAAGAATAGGTACATTCATTTTTATGCATATTTATAAAATTTATTGTAACATTAAACAAAAATATGCATTACCTAATGTTTTACATGATTACATGATTTATTATCTAACAAAATTTTGCTAATATAAAGTAAACTGTTTTTAACTTTATTAACATACAAATTTTGTTTTATGTTTAGTGCAAATAAAACACAAGTTAAAATATTAAAACTGTATTAATGATTTACAATAACTGTTTATAAAAATACATAAATTATCTTTTTCAATTTAGTATTGAACATGCTCTCACCCAACATGTTCGTTCTTCGATTAGATTTAAAGTGGGTAATTCCTCCTTGTGTCTTGATCTAGTCTTCTCTAATATACCACCTATTATAGATGGCATTAATTTTCTGCTTCCTCAGGGAAAGAGTGACATATAAAGCCCATCTCTCCTCATCCGCTTTTAGGATATATTGGCCATTAATATGTTGTTGTGTCCATTTGCAGCTATACACAAAAGAATCGTTAAAAATAATATACATATCTGCCTACAATAAACCATTACTATATGCATCTATTATGTGCTCATATGGAAGGTTCATTTTTCTGTAAAAAGAACTTGTGGATGAGTTGTCTCTTCTATTTGCTACAAATCTTCCATGTTTACTGCAATATCGTAAATATTCATATCGATCACCTATGTAAATTGCTTCAAACAGCCATGATTATTTCCTTCTTGTATCACACACTGCTTTCTTAATAAATCAGCAGCATATAATGTCAATCTGCAAAAGTATATTAAAAGTAATTAAAATTCCATGCATTACCTTTGTAGAAAGGCTTCCAATTTGGGAACATTCCATAAATGGTAGTTTTCTGTTGGATTTGCAACTGATAATGATGTAATTTTTTTAACTTCCAATCCATGTTATTCCAAATATGATTAATGCACATTGGAAGAGTTGAATTTTTAGGAAAATGTTCCTTTATGTTTTCGTAAGCGCCTTCTACTTGATTGTTTGTGTGATTTCCATAATCATTGACTTTTAAATATATCTATCCACATATACTTATTGGGTAATCATTTTTTTTCTACATATGCGTACATTCTAGGGTACAGTATCATCATTTTCTCTACATTTTTGTTGTACCTGAAATTGATATAACTATAAACACAACATAGATAGAGACATTTCGTTCTTGATTAGGGAATGCATGATAAAAATGAACTTTCCATTTGAGTAGTTAATTACAATTGGAACCATTAAATATTTGCAAATATACATTATTAACACAATTCATACTTCCTACTGTTTGTCTTGTAGCATCCATGCAGACATTTTTTGGAAATTTTCCAAACAACGTTTTTGTTCTTTTCGACAAAAACTGATGACAGTATATTTATCATTAGCGTCTTGTTCAATAGCCAAAAATCCCTCATTTCTGATTTTATCAAAAATACTTTCCATAGTAGGGACTCCATAGAAAAAGAGAAATAGTCAACTTACTGTAGCTTTGGCGCCAACAAAGATTGTGAAGATCTTTCTTCGTTGTTTCTTTTGCACGGCCAACTGAACTTGTTATATTGAGTAGTTATTTTAAAAAAAAACGTTCACAGCCTTTTTCTCCTCAACGGTATGTAAGCATTTATATCTTTAAAAATTAATAGACAGTAATAGACATACTAATAATAACAATAACTGTTATTTCTTATAAATTATTTATTGTTATTGTTACTATTATTTCTGTTATTATTATTTTTTAAATTATTATTATTATCATTATTATTATCACTAATATTAATTAAAACTATCTCTTGGTATGTTTTCTATTATAATTTATATATTTTTAATGAATCAGGTATCGCGTATATTACTTACTTAACCTACACAATTTAAAAAACAATTGTACAGAAGTATTTTTCTATTTTGTTTGCAACTTTTATTTACTAAGCCCAATGAATTAAAGAATTGTATTATTATTTTTGTTTATCTACTGACATCACATTTATTAACTAAATAGTTGTTGTATAATATAAATTTTTTTACTGAATTCAAAAATACGTGCATTATTATCTTTAGTCAAATTATTTTTGGCAAATAGTGTTTCTTCAGCCCACATTAGTTGAAACATTGTAGTATTGGTAAATGATAAAACCAACCAAGGGAAAAAGTTACGAAAGAAGGAGTCAATAAGGGTTAGATAACCTTTTGTGTGAGTGTGTGATCACTCATAAGTTGGGGATGGAAAGGTTTCAAAAAGTGTGACTAAATTTGCACAATGATTCAATACAAATTGTATAGTACTAGCTAAATATTGATTTTTTCACCTTATATATTTTTCCAAGATCAAACAACCCCCTTTTGATAGAAGAATGCACCAACGTGACTCATACTTACTCACGGATGTTGACCAATAGGATTTTAAAAAATTCTTTTTACCTTGGTTTGTTTTATCATCTACCGTAGTATTATCATTTTTAGCCCACTTAGTTCTTGCACATTTCATTTAAGTAACCTATGTAAACATTTGACAATAATTTTATTATTCACGTACTGTTATTTGGAATGGAAAGAAGTTACATTATAATTCCTGCATAGAATAAACAATATGCACATAGAGCTAAATTTGATGGAGAAACACTAATCTCTTCAATTGGTATTGATCTTAATGACATAGTTACTGAAACACCTGGTGGAACAAATGTCTCAGTTTATATAGAGTTACATCATCACTACTGCATAGGATAGACAGTATGTACATACAATTAACATTAATAGAGGCACCCCTATTATATACATATTATTTACGCATCACAGTTAATTAAATTATTATGGTAAGCCTTTTAAATAAGTTTAATATAGGCATAGAGGCATAGACGCATCAAATGTATTATGATGTTAGAACCAAAGGCTTATAATTTACTAAAAATTGAGATAGAGGGGTTGTATTTTATAAGACTGAATCAGGATCTTATTTCCTCAAAAAGTATGATGAGAATCAAGTAACATATTTGTTTATAATATAGAGGCTTCAGGTTTAACAATACTGATAATAAAATAAAATAATTAATTTTGATATTAATAATAATAATAGTATTATTAATAGTACAAACTGTATTTCAAACAATGTGGATATGAAAAATTTTTTAAATGGATTATGATCAATGAGTAATATTGTATCTGAAATATATGCACATGCATCACGGATTATCTGTACTAATTATTCTTAAACCATGTAAAAAATCTTTTTATTTCTATTTATTAGTATACGAATGTAGTTATTCTAGAGCAGTATGTAACTTTCAGGTTGTGTGAATGGAAAAAACTCACATGAAATATTTAGGTAACCATACTTTAACAAATAACTGTAAATTTGAATTTTAACTCTACTTAAAAAAATCGGTTTTACGTGACCAGAATATAATGCATTTAAACAGTACATGTAAATAGTCCCTTAAGACAGAAAGCTGTTGATATTAAAGTAATGTCAAAATAATTTTTGATATATTCAGTTTTGACAAAGTTTGTTTATTCAGATATTTGTTATTAAATTATTAATATTAAACTGATTAAAATATTGTACAAAAAGCAATATTTATTAAAAGTACTTAAAATATATTATTGAAACACAACATAGGTGTTAATATTCCATTTATGTAAAAATAGTTTTTGATGCATTCGATTTAGACAGCTTGCAATTTCCATGTTTAGTGAAGTGAAAAAAATCTCATTAGCTATTTAGGTAATCATGCTGTATCAAAGAATTGCAAATTGGAATTTTAAGTCTACTTAATAAAAGTTAATTTCACTAATGACTAATAAAAGTAGTTAAGTAAATTGTATTTTTGTTTATTTAAATAAATGACGCTATCGTTGTCTGAATAGTTATTACACAAAAGTAGGCATTTACTTTAGCAACTATTCTATGTAGGTAGTATCTAAAATAAGAGCAATATATAGACATTAATATTACGTCAACACAGATACAATACAACTATAGCAAAAAATATATACTTTACTGTGTCATACACGCGACACAGTGTCAATAAACATTAAAGTGTCAAATTTACAAATTATGGTAGCAACTAAAAACGGTAATTAATAAAAAGTACATATTTCCAGTGTAAAAATATCAAGAGAAAAATAATTGTGTATAAATGCTTGATTGGCGGGCCCTCGAGCGGCTGCGCTACATTTTCAAAGACATCGGAAAATGACAAAATATATACATAATTATATTCTACATTGATTTGCAGTACTTTTTTCTTTTTCACTTTAAAACATTTAAAATATACAAGTTTTTTTTATCAACTTATAACGATTATGATTACTTCTCAAAGAATTCGCCTTAATAGAACATTTTTTCTCCAACAAAAAGTACTTATATCGGATATAAAATTACATATTCCTATATTTTACAAACAATCGAATATTAAAACAAAGAAAAGAAAATGTCATCACTCCGGTTATCAGCAAGCTTTAAAAAATATTCCTATAGAGAAAATGATGTTGCCGTTAATACTATTGATGAATGTACAGTCATTATTTGACAAAATGGATCACTTAAAACTGCTTTTAAACGGGAGGCTACATTAAAACAGTAGTTTTTTACTTATTTAAGAATTGTGGCATAACAAATACATTGACAACAATTTAATATCAATTGATGGATTTACAACACATCGCCTCGACAGAAGCAACATAGTTAAAACACGTGGTGGTGGTCTGGTCACTTACATAAAAAAAGAATTTTGCTCTAATTCCAGTGTATCATTTAAATTTTCGCAATTTGGCATTAAAAGCTTGGGTGTAAATTGTAAGCGTCCATTTTTATCTCATAAAAGTATTGATGTTATTAATACGTATATATACGAATATTCCACCATCAGCAAGTCGCTCCAAGTGTGAAATTTTTTTTCAAAATATTCTTAATTACTTACTAACTGTTTGTGACAATAATCTGATTTTACTTGCGGGTGATTTCAACAATACTAATACAGATAATTTTTTGTCTATGAATTTAACCAATATAGTGAACTTCAATACTAGAAGCAACTCTAGGTTAGATTGCGTTTTTACTAATGCTTCCCAATTTTACAAAGCCAAATCACTTGCTCCATTGGCTCCGTCGGACCACTCGATTGTTCGAGTACTTTCCACAATCTATTCTAGGAAAAATTATACGCACTTCTCTAAACCCATATCAAAATCATATATGTTCGCTCGAGACTTACCACAACAAAATTTAAAAAAGCTGAAGATATTTCTTGAGCAACACTGTATTACTACAAAAAGTTATAATGACTTGAACACCGCTACAAACAGTTTTGTTACAATGGTTAAAAATCATTTTGAAAGGTTTTGCCCCAAAGTTAAAATACTTGTAACACCCACCGACATTACATCGAGAAAGCTAAAAAGGCTACGCAGACAAAAGGAGGTAGCATACAAAGCTAACAACCGCTCCTTAGTAAATCATTTAAGCTTTGAAATAAGAAATGAGATTAGTTTCATTTAAATGTGTGTCAGTAACTTCCAAAATTGTCCCAGTCCCGAAAAACAAACAACTAAAAAAGTAGAAGATTTCCGATCAATTTCATGCACGTCAGTACTCCTGAAGTTGACTGAAAAATTGATTTTGAATAAACTAAGTACAACATTTAAAGCAAGTAGTGACTCATGTCAATTTGCGTACAAGCAAAATAGTTCTACACTAGATTGTGTAGCCAGTTTGGTTAACTACGTTGCAAAATCACTAGATAATAAAAAAGGCTTTGTCAGCTGTTTGTTTGTTGATTATAAAGCTGCATTTGATAGCATATGCAGAAGAAAACTGCTTAAGCGTCTTATTGACCTCAATGCTCTCAATTACACAATCAAATAGCTATCCAATTATTTTGAAAACAGAACACAATACACTCAAATTGTGTGTAAAAAATCTACTTTAATTCAAAATAACAAAGATGTTCCACAAGGTGCGGTCTTATCTCCTTTCCTTTTTTCATTATACGTGGATGTTCTCCAACCAAAAGAGCCTGCTATACTTTTTCAAATATGCGGATGACATGACTTTATGTGAATCGATTTCTTTATCTAAAAATAATGTACATTTCCTGGAGTCAATGGTGAATTAGTTGATTGGTCAACAAAACATAGTCTAAAATTAAATCCTACAAAATGTAAAGTAATTAATTTTAACTCACACAAACCTTTAACACAATTGATTCAACTTCATCCGAAGGTTTGTATTAAAAATGTGGAGATTGATACTTGTGATAGTTTTTAATATCTCGGTGTTTTACTAAATAACAAACTTACCTGGTCTGATCACATCGACCATTTGTTCACAAAAACTTGAGGTTTATGTTACTACATAAGACGTTTAAGGAACCTGCGTGTTCGCCAACATGTTATTTATATATTTTTTAAAACTACATTTTATCCAATAATATTATATTGCTTCCCTGTAATATTTCCGGGATTAAAAAAAAAAGAATTTTATTAAGTTAAAAAAATGTATTACCATCATTAGTCGATTATCGGGTACTCCTTACAATGACATTCTTTATAAAATAATTTATTGACACTTTAAGGAATGTTTTTAATTTATCAGTCGTATCTCCAGCAAATCTAATCATCCACTTTATTATTATTATTATTATTATTTTAGCAAATCAGCAAATCAGGAATGACGAGAAGATCACAAATACATGTTAAGTGCAGAATAAATGTGTATTTAAATTAACGTCTGTCATATTTAACAAGATTACTATCCAATCCCAACAAAATTTAAAATGACCTTTACATTAGCTTATCCAAATCATGAGTATGTTTTTTTTGTTTTATTTAGTCTGACCAATTACCGTTGTTTGTAATCTGCCCATTTTAACTTGTGACCATTCATTATCCTTCATTCAGGGTATTGTTTTATTAGTCAACGTGTACAACTTGGCAAAAACTGATTACAGTATATTTTTTCTCACTATACTGTTTGCATACCACTAAACCTTTTTTCTTCAAACAAAACAGCGTTTCTTCAAAGTCAAGAATTTCTTAAAAATTATGTTAAATTTTATCGTACGTTGACTAAATTTCTATCGAAGATTATACAAATCCGTCTTTGTGACTCCTTTTTTAAATTTGTTACGGATATATATCTGTAATTGAGAGACGGAATATTTTTACAAAAATTATAATTTTAATTTATCTTCCTTCTCTAATATATTTTATATTTGGATCCATTGAGATTCTATCACTGGAGCATGTATGATAATGCTCCCATTTTTGTGTCGTAACGACATATTCACCGTTCTTCAGTCGAACAAATTATTCGCTTCCATAGTTTCGTTTTAGTACACAGTGATAAAATTTAGTGCTGATTCCTATTTTAAAAGTATAGACGGCGTTTTTCTCATTTTTCTAGTTACAATTACGACGTTAATACCTGTCCGGTACAAAAACAAATGCCATAGTAAAATAAGGAGAGTGCAAAATATTTCACATTAAATAGTGTCCATAACATCCAGTTACAGCTCAATAAAAAAACCAATCAGAGAGTAATCACAACTAAATCTTACATCCAATAAAATTTACTCAAATTTTAACAAATTAAAAATTTTATGATGTACATCTAATCAACTTGTGAATAAACCTGAAACCTGAATTTTACGTGCAACCATTACCATGTATCCACTGGAATGCTATTTGTTCAAAAACTTTAAAACATTTAAACATTTATAATTATAAAAAACAATTAACTTTAAATATTGATGACTTATATTATTGTAGAATAATTAATTTTTTAAAAAGCTTTTAAGTTAAATATATATATATATATTACTGGGGCTAAAATGGGACCTGTCAAAATTAACACATTAAAATTGATTGACTTTCCTTACATCATGTAAGCATATTAGGCACATTGACATTGTACTAAAATAACTATTAAATATTACTTTAGCAATACTAATATTCAAAACACTAAAAATATTTCTTTTTTACAAATAGCATTACCAAATTCTCGTTTAGAACAAAAACCCAGAATTTACACATTTCGATATAAAAACACTACTACATTATTTGCTTAAAATTAAATTGTATTATGAAATATGTACATACATACAAAACAAACATTACTAATTGTCCACAATTAATAGTTTAGAGGATAGCTACGGTTTTTTATAACTTCTTTTAACCGCTTCGGATAAGAATCAACTAAATTATTGATAAAATCTTGTGGAATTTGATTTTTCAAAACATAATTGATTTTTTAAGCGTGCCTTAATTTTTTCTTTAATTCACCTTTAGTTTAAAATAACTTAAATGTTTTTAAGGTCCAGGCTGTATGGAGGCAATTGAACAAATTTGGAAACTGATGCAGTCACGTGTGTTGGCTCATGTAAGCACTTATAAAGCTATGTAAAGAAAAAAATAATTTATCTGAAGTTTTTGTTGCGTAATCGTTTTATGTTATTAACTTAATATGTATAAAAATTTTAAGTGTGACTATTGCCATTTACCCATTTGAATGCCATTTATCCAAAAATTCCGAGACACTCAACTATTTATAATTATAAAAAAGTTAAAAAACAATTCATTTCAAGTATTGATAGTCTAGGTTATTTCAACATAATTACTTTGTTAAAAAAAATTAATGGTTTAAGTTATAACAACAAAAATTGAATACTAAGAGTTCACTGACAAGTACCATTTTGGACCCTGTATGTTTAATATGACTAACTATATTTAAGTACATTGTTATAATTAATTAATTAATATTTTAAAATATTTAAATTGTAAATAAAAATGTTAGTGTTTAAATAAATTTTAAATTTAATATTAGTTTTTGTTTTAATTTTTATAGAATTTAGTTCTTTTTCAAACATTGTTTTTTTTAAGGTTGGGCACTGTAATGTCTCAATTAGATGTGTGTCGTCTTAATTCAAGGAATGGTGTTGGAATGTGTACAATACGTTCTAAAGGAATGGTTATATTAGCTGGAAATTCAAATTCTGAACTTGTAAAACTTATATGTCGTTATTTAAATGTTGATGCTGGAAAATGCAGGGTATATTTTCGATCTAGTCGGGAAACAGAGGTCGATATTGAAGAAACTGTAAGAGGTAATTTTTTTTGATAGTTTTACGTATAGGACGGGATGTTTATATTATACAGTCTGGTACAAATGATGTTAACAATGATATTATGGAATTACTCATACTGGCTTATGCTTGTAAATGTGCTTGTGCTCGCAAGATAATTGCAGTTGTGCCATATTTACCTTATTCTACTCAAAACAAAAGGAGAAAACGTGGACCAATTACGAGTAAATTAGTAGCAAGATTGTTGTACACTTCAGGGATTCATCATGTAATTACTCTCGATTTACATGCAAAAGAAATTCAAGTACGTTAAAAGCATAATCAATTTATTTGACATGTATTTTGTTTTAAATAGTTTTTAAAATTATTGTAGTTATTTAATGAAGATGTATTATCTCATAATGCCTTAATATACTATTGTATATGGTTTTCATTATAAATACGTTTTTTTTTAATTAAATAAGAAAATTTGTTTAGAAAGTAAAATGTTTTAGTAAAAAATTTAATTATCTTTTTACACATTTCTGTTTTATTTATTTACATAATACATGATGAATCATTTATAAATGTACGCAGTTTAATCTTTTAACCTTAAAAATATTTTTTGGAATGTCATTTTAAAAGGTAATATTTTTGACAAAATGTTTAAGATAATGTATTAAGTCCTTGTACTATTATACAGTTGTTTGAATGTATTAAAATGAGTAAAATTAATACTTCACAAAACATATTTTTTAGTTTATTTTTATTGATTTAAAATAGTTTGAATTATTTTGTTTATTAGGGATTTTTTGATGTTCCTGTGGATAATTTACGTGCTTCTCCGTTTCTTATTAAATACATTGAAACATATATTCATGATTACCGAAATGGTGTTATTGTTGCCCATAATCCGAGTGTAGTAACACGCGCTACCAGTTATGCTGAACGCTTACGTTTACCACTGGTTGTCATTCATGGTGAAGAGAGAGATTATATTGATAAATGCGATGGTCGTAACTCTCCGCCATTGGATACTAATTTTACAGATAGGCTGTACGTTATTTAATAATTTTAGTATGTTTTTGTGTAATGTTTATAAACTAAATTAATAATTTTTAGAAATACTTATGGAAGATTAATTTAGATTTTACAGTATCAATGAAGTCTATTTTTAATCATGATAATCCTTCTTTTATACCTGATGTACATTTGACTCAGAATATTATAGATTACGTACGGAGTACACAGATAAGTAACTAAACTTCTGTTGTAGCAAATTAGTGCACACATTGGTTACTTTCTTGTGGGTACGTATATACCATACGTAGCTATTCGATTAGGTGAGACAACTGAGAAAATGTCGAGTGGTTTTGTTAAATTTTGTGAATTCTTACATTATTGCACGGATACTATCCATTAGCCAGAATACTTTATTATTTTTTTGTTTATTGCACATATGAGCATACTTCCTCACATTGAAAGCAATTGTTTGATATGCTTTACGAATATGGGTGATTGGGATGTGTTTATGTTACCAACCACATTTTAGCGAGTTCATCATCATCATCGGGGATAAACATACCCCACCGGTTATTATCACTCAGGGTAGTCCAAAAAACCAAAACGTCTGTAAAAACGTCAACTTTTTGTAGTGTGTACTCAAAGAACGACACTTGAGGTGTGCTGACATTAAATGTTAATTACATTCTGAGTTAAACCCCTCCAATGATCTCTGTTGGCTGCATAGGGTAAACAAACGGATGCCCATTTAAATAATTTATTTGGACGAGGGGGATTAGCATAAATAAAAGGACTGAGTTCCATGCTATAATGTCCGTTCAAATTTTCCGTTGGCCGCCTGACCTTCTTTTCAATCCGGGTAATGGGTGAGCTTCCATAGCTATTCTGGCTGGATGAGTGGGCGATCTATGTAAAACATAGCCAATCCATTTTAATCGTCTTTTTTTGACTGTGCTAGAGATACATGGCCAATAAATGTCAAGAGACTTACAAATATCTGGGAATGGTCGAGTTGAAAAATAGGCAATTGATCTAACTTCTTATTATAGATTGCGCTTGTATCGTTTATAAGTTCTAAGATTTTATCCGTCTACTTTAACTAGATAGAAAGAAGAAGAACAAACAGACGAACATTTATTAGCAGTAACTCACAGCAACAACACAAAATTAAAAGTGTTATCAATGAAGGCTTTTATAGAAGTCGATACAGTAAAACGAAATATACAAACAATAATAACCATGACGATAATAATAATGATAAAATTAATTGTTATAATTTTAGAATTTGATAAAAAAGTATTTAAATTATTTTCATTTATTTTCTGCATTTAATTAAAAACATGATAATGATGATGAATTTTGTTTTAATTTGAACAAATTATTAGTTAGTTACTTTTTAACTTTTGTTTTTAAACTACACACCAAGAACATTATTTTGTGCCATAAATATGTTTCAGTTAAGAAATAATGTTTATGTTGTTTTTAATTTACAAAAATTGAACTATGGAATAAATGAATTTTAGTTACGCTTGTTTGTAGCCTTCCATTTACAGTAGCGTAGCTGATAGATTTCTTGTTTTGTTGCAGTGGACAAGGTTTTAAGCTGAGCTGAAAAGTTTAGTTAGTAATTAAATGCTTTTGGTGCTACGCATGATTTAATATATTAACCTAGTTATAAAGTAGTAAGGTTTTCCGGTTACCAGATGTGTAAAATTTGTTTTAAACAATTAATAAATTGTATGTTTTATATATCTAACATGTTTAGTTCTAATCCAAAGGAGATATATAGTAACATTATTTGTTGCTATTTCATTTTAAAAAATTAGTTTGATTTCAAATTATTTATTAACAACAACCTAGACAAATTTTGGTCTAACTTTTAATTTATTTAGTTTGTTGTTTGCAATCAGTAATTAAAAGAACTATAATATATAATATTTATAAGTTAAGATGATTATAGTTAATTAATTGTTCATCAGGTTTATTAAAATATTTTAATCTGGAATTATATTTATGATGAATGAAGTTGTGCTTTTAGTGCTTTATAGTAGTCGTGCGAACATTTTTATGTAATAAGATTTAATCAATAACAGGGTTGTTTTAAAATAAATCAACATTAAAAAATTAAATAAATGATATATATTTAATACTTTATTTTGTTTGCTTACAACAACCTTATTTTATCAAACGGTAACGAGTTTTAGGAGAATGGTAAAATTAGAAAAAATCTGATGTGATATGATGATGAGGGATATTAAATCTATATTGCATTCTACTTTTTGTTTTGAGTAGAAATATTAAGTGGTGTACAATTGCAATCAGAGGATGGAAAGTTTTTGTTTGTTATAGTAAAGGATTGTTATTTAAAGCGTTTAGGTTATTCTTTAGAAATTACTTTGTTATTTGTTAATATTTTATCGAGCAAACCGCTAATTTCTATGTTCTTTTTCAGTTTACAACCGTTAATATGAGGTTGTTTGAAAAATCTTTATATTGTACGTTTATTTTATATTAGGTCACGTCCTAGAAATTTGGTAGACTTTTTGCCATTGGTTGTAGAAAAAGAAAAACCACCACTTACACTTGTTGGAGACGTTAATGGCAAAATTGCAATAATAATTGATGACATTATTGACAATGTATCCAAATTCGTTACAGCAGCAGACTTTTTATATGATTATGGTGCTCATAAGGTTAAAACGTTGTTTATTTATGTATTAATGCATTTTTCTTATTGTAAATGCATGAATGTTGTTATTGTATGCAACTTTCATTGGTGCAAGCATGTGTTACTTACAGATTATGATGAGTATGCTATTTTTAAACCACATTTATTATACTCTTTTTTATTATTATTTAGATTTATGTTATTGCAACCCACGGTTTATTAAGCTTGGATGCTCCCGAATTATTGGAAAAAAGTCGAATAGATGAAGTTGTCGTTACTAATACAGTACCTCATGACGTGCAAAAGGCCAAGTGTAGCAAAATACGCACAGTTGATATTAGTGCACTTTTAGCGGAAGCCATTAGACGCATTTATAATGACGAGTCTATGTCTTACTTGTTTATGAATGTTTCCAACGATGATTAGTTGTAATCCAAATATTTGTTTAAAATTTTCTCAATTTGAACAATAATCTTTTACATCGAATTAATTTATTATTATCATTATTATTTACTTAGATTCTTTCATAGAAGTACATTTATTGTGATGAAATACACAAACAAAAATTTTTTAATCATTAATACAACCAAAAATATAAGAAGGCATTACAAAATTATTTTGCTTTAAACAGTATGGGGAAAGAAAATTAGTTAAAATTGTACTTTTTACCAAAGGTTTTGTTTAGTTTAATGATATATTTATTTTAATTAGTTTTTTTTCAAATAGTTATTAACTAAGTTTGCTGTAGTTTTTCACTACATTCAACTGTCCACTCGACAATCGTTCTTACCGGGGTACTGATAGGTTTGAAGATTTGAGTAATACTTATAGTTTCCATTCCGATGGTGATGATCTTTCTAACTATTATATTCAGACGATGCATCTAAACATATAGATTAATACAGTAAGAACTGAGTGCACAGCAGTATAACGGCTTGCAAACATACCTCAGGTATATGTACATCGTGTGTAGCTGTTGGGCTATAATAGATAATTCTGACAAAATTAGTCAATTTTTGGTAGCATTTGTTTTTTATGTTTACATTTTGGTTTGTCAAAAAATAAACAATATAATTAAAAATTTTAAAAACATTATTATCTACGATACAATTAATCTAATAATTGGTATTTGATTAGTAGACAACAGAAAATATTAAAACTCAGTTATGTCCCAAGATTTAGTAATAAAAAATGTTTTACAAAACCTACTTTTAATGATAAAATTTCGGTAAGTTATTCAAACGGTAACAGTGTTGTTAGCAGAAGTAATTAATTCAACAAAACCCCAAAATTTCCAATTTGTACTGTTTAAAAAAGTATAATTGACAACGTTCTCTATTTAGGAAATAAGTCTAATTTATCTATCCAGAATTTAATATTACAATTACAAAACAAACAGCAATAGTTTGGAAGTGAAAAATGCAGTAACTAACTAGAAAAAAGTTATGGTTTTAACATATCTACTTCTCTAGTTAAATACACTAGATTAAGTATGTATATATATATGTATATATAGTGGTATAGCAATGGACTCAAACATGGGATTAATTTGGTTTCGCACGCCATCTTTTTTACTATCCAAAAATTATCCTAATAGCCACAAAAAATGCTAAAAACGTAACAATGATTCAGCATAATTTTTATAAAACAAGTCTAGTTTTACCGTTTTGAATTAAAGAGGCGAGTACAAAACTTTTAGTATTTGAAAGGAATGAATATTGTTTAAGTCTGCTTTTAATAATGGATTATTTTACAATTATTTAAACGTTATATACTAATTATGATCATTAAAAAATAATTACTACGATACCATCCTTATAAGTGTAAATTGATGTATTTAATCAGCTAGTGGTGTACTTGGTTTTAAGTCAATTATAAATAACTAAAAGCTCAATTTGGATGTACTGTTTAAGAAACATTGAACAACTTTTAAATTTTATTATATTGCCAAGTTATCGGAAACTTAGAACACCCATCGTTCACTTATAAATACTAATGCTTCGATCAACGAGTAGTGCATGGTTCACAGTACAACTACTGTTTGCATTTGATAGCTATACTGATATTTTTGATGATTTAAGTAATGCGTATAATGACTCAACTTACAATGATGGTAATATTCTTGACTATCACATCCAAGTGGCACATCCTAGACTAGATGCACTTCAGTACCTAGACGAACATTGTGGAGACCGAGTGTGCAATGATAAACTGGGCTTCCATTTCGGTGGTTGGGTGCAAGCATACACACAGGGTATTTAAAGGCATCTTAAGGTATTCGTATACCTTGTAGATCCGTTGGGAGATAACCCTGACTAAAAGTCAGACAGTCTCGTTAATCTATGCAAGCAATTGACACCACAAAGAAGCCGTCTATTAGTTAAAACCTCGGTTATACTTTTACGTTTGTTACTGTTATCAGGGCATTGGATTCGATCGCTTATTATACTGTATAAATATAGACAATAATTAAGAGGTAACCATGTCACCAACTAAATGAAATGAATAAGGATATAAGTAATATCTATAAGAACGCAATTTCCAATAATAGTAATAATTCTCTCTATATCTCAATGCAGTGCAAACTGGACTTAAAATAACCTGGATCAGAAACCGAATGTACACCAGGCTTTCGATTTGGTGGAAGGGTGCAAGTATGCACTCAGAGTACTTAAAGTTATCTTAATGCATACATATACCACATGTAATCATTGGACCAACAGAGATAATTCTGGCAAAAAACAAGACAGCTTCTTTAATTATTGAGAATAATAGCACCATAACGAGGATGCTGTCTACTAACCGAAAAATTCCGTTATTCCTTTACGTTGTTTGTACTTATGAAACCATTGGAGTAGATTGAGCGATTTGATGTACGAACATAGAAATAATGAAGAAATTACTACGTCACTGACCGCAAAAGTTCAATACAACTAATATTTGCATTTAATAAGTCACTTCAGATAATCCGATAAGCCTATAAGTATTGATTTTATAGTGAAAAGATTGGTGTCACGTCCAGTCTAACTAATCACAAGAAATAGATAATGAACCTAGTCAAAAACGTTCATGAAACAAATTACGATTCTTAACAATTATACAAAACGAGAAATAGTTTCAACAATTACCGCTTAAAATATACCAAACAGGAGTTAATTATCAAAGAAACAATCCAACATGGTGTAGGAATGAATTTATTTACCAATAATATAATTATAATTGTTTATATATATAATATTGTATAAGTTGACAAGATGATTAAAGGCAAATAGTGAAAAACAAAATTAAAAAAGCTAATCATCCAAGATTCAAACAATAAAAGTCGATCCAAAATTCTATTCAAACAGACTAGGTCCTCATTTCTTAATTAACATGGCATGTTCAATCAACAGTAATAATAATAATAATAATAACAATGATAATAATACCATCAATGATGATACAATCCATCAATCAAAAGCACCAAATAGACGTACACATTGAAAATGAATTTGTTCAAATCTCTCTACATTAGAAATATTATCTAAATTCTTCCATTTTTGTATCAAAAAAAGAAACTTTATCTAGTGAATAATTGGAAACACTACACACACACGAACAACATAAATGGCTGTTGCCTATTGTTAAAAAATCAAGTGTCAACATTTTACTGTGACTATATATTGTTCATAAAATAATAATACATAAAAATAGTAAAGTAAGGATATATATATATATATATATATATATATATATATATATATATATATATATATATATATATATATATATATAGAACCAAACGTTGTTATCGTACATAATACTCGAATGTAAAAAACATTGGATAAGGGATACGCGCCATAAAATAGTAATACGAGTAACGTGTCAAAAAAGCCCAAGTAGGGACTAGCCAATTGATCACATTTGAAGTATTCACAATACACCGCAAGCAACAAAAAAGGATTATACATATGAGAAAATGTGAGTAAAATATCAGAAAGAATACTTCAAAACAACTACAAACCGTTGACGATAGAAACGTGTAATTATAGTGAGCAAAATGTCATTTCGCTATATATATATTCAATATACAATACAAGGTGAGCACTCGTTTTTTTAATTAACAAAAATCATTTCTTTAAATTCCTATGAGTCTTATTTAAATCTTCAGCATTGATAAGAAGCGATCCAGTTCATTTAAAAGAATAATATAAATAAATCAACAGAAATAAGTCATTTGTCATTAGTCACTATCAAAGATCTGGTCACATTTGAAAAAAGTAATAAAAATATTGTCAACATTTAATGAAAAAGAAAACGCCAAAGCAATTGTAAGTATGCCATTGAAATAACAAGAAACATCAACATAACAGTTTTAGGGAGAAAAAAGGCAAGCAAAAGGCTTTGTAAAAGAATAAACATGTTCAAATAGTTGATAATATAAACGAAAATAACAACAAGAGCTTCAAAGTTTAATCTAGTGCTATATATTGTATTTGTCGATTGATTAACATGTGTGGTGCACTTTTAATGCCTGTGCATCGAGTATACACTCCAACACACATACGCAATTAAATATGTAGTTTTTAAAATATTAGGATTCGTCTATACCATCAGCGTCGGCAAATTCGATCGTGGAATTGCGACCTTGTCTAAAAGCAACTGAACCCAACTGTCGCCGCGTTTCCATGTTCAAATGAGGACCAAGACCCATGCGGAAAGCATCAACAACTTTCATCTAAAAAGCACATGACCAAAAAAAATTGTTCAATATTACATACATATACAATGGTATATATATATATATATATATATATATAATGGAGTCAGGGTACAATTTGGAACAAGACAGTCAGTAGTCAAAAACCTGTCATCTTACATCTATGTTAGATACTCATATCCACGTAAACTGCAGAGCTATAGGGCTCTTGTATATACATGAGATCCTTACAAACCTGGGAATTTGAGTAATACTTATGAAGTTTCAATTTCCTATAATAGTACTAATCCTGATTCCATACCCCCATGTAGTGCATCCTGGAGTCAGACTAACATAGATCAAAGACTCAGTACCTCTCGACCCAGGGTACTTAAAAAGTATCTTCAAGTATATGTATACAATATGTAACCGTTGGGCTAAAAGAATATTAAGCAGAATATTAAGCAACCTCATCAAACTTTGCAAGAGTGGTAACGTCGAAAAGATGTCATTTATCAGCTTTAAATGTTTGTTGTTCTCCTACGTTCATTGCGGTTATGAAACTAGTAAAGGTTATCGTTTGATCTACTGTATGAATATGGAAAAAAGAGGTTATTACATCACCAGTTATATATATATAAATATATATATATATATATATATATATATATATATATATATATATATATATATATATATATATATATATTATATATGATAGATGTTCAGGTTTCAACGTCATCATTATTTGTTCCAATCCCGTGTTGAGGAATGAGAAAAATTGAAACTTTGTACTTGTTACCTTGTTTTTATAAAAAAAGTATTAATACTTGTAAAAAAACAAAGCATTTATAAGAAGTGCAATGTATTGTACAAAAAAACCACCAAAATCCAACTAAATTGAAAATTATATGTAGTCACACACTAGAAACATACTGCTAAAATATCCAATTTCTGTTCTTACTACTAACAAATTATATTTTACAATCTAAACCATACCCTATTTATTGCTTGTTAACACAAATAGCAATGCTGTATTTTACTGTTTTTATTGATAATATAAATAATAATTAGTAAAATAAAAATTGAATATAAATAATAACTTGAAAAATATGACATTAAACACAGTTCCGTTCCCTAGCCAATTTTTAACATTTTTTTATATTCCAAAAAATGTTTAAGTTATAGCATTCTGTCTAAGTTGGAATGAATTAGTGATATTAGTAGAATATTTGTTTTAGTAAATATTTTTCATCAATTACATTTAACGCAATGGGGCAATGCTATACAATCTAATCATTCATGCTGCGTTCATGTTGGTAGCTGTTCATGCACCCAGTTGAAATTTACGTAATCCCTTAAAAAAATATTTTGTTAGAACAAATGTGTCAATCATAAAAATCGACTTCAGTTCAAAGTGCTCTTTTCCTTAGTTCAACCAAGTTGGTAGAACATATTGGACTACTTGAACCAAATAGATAAAAAAACTATTTTTGGTTGTTTTAAAAGATATGGTCTTGAAAGTGCAAAAGTAAATAGATTGCATACTTTGAAGTAACCAGATATCGTTAGTAATAGGGCGTGAATAGTGTTGTCATAAATTGCAATTTACTGCTTGTTTATAGTATCTACTATTAATGTTCATTCTGTTTTCTTTGTACATAATTATATAACAGCATTGTTAGGTTAATTTAAATATATATATATATATATATATATATATATATATATATATATATATATATATATATATATATATATATAATACATAGCAATAAGTCAAGTTAAAAAAACAACAAAACAATTATGTTAAATATGTTCAATTTTAGTACTGGTGTGTTTTCATTGTTAGTTTTTACATCACAACTAAAATGTGTTAGAATCCAACAATAATTACACACCAGCCAAAAGACATTCATCATACAACAGCAGTAAGAAAATAAAATTGCTATTCCAAAATAATTAAAATTATTAAGTAACTTTACAGAATTATTGAAAAACATACTGATAAGTCATGGAATGGCTAATTAAAAGAACATTGATGATAAAATCATCTCTTTCCAAATTTGCATATCATTAGTAATTTTGTTTTATTCTTTACAAAAAAGTGGTAACTTTTCTTAGCTAAAAGACAGTACCCTTATAATTACGCCACTGTTTCCAAAGTCTGTCTGATTTTCTGTCAGGGTTAACTTCCTTATCCAAAAGACTACACATGGTTACAGTATAGTTAAAAATACTTGCCAAGTGCCTTGGATAATTCCTAGCACTCGTCTACTAAAGCAGGAACATTATGTTGATGTACAGAGTCTGAAATATTACTGTCATTGAAACTAGAGACTATAAATTAATTTGAGCACTTATCAACTCCTAAGACTGTGTCTAAGTTTTATGATTTTCAAATAAAATGTTATCAAACAGAACTTAAAACACTGAACGTTGTGTCAACACGCCATGCAATTGTAGATCATCGAAATAAAGAAAAACCAAATTAAAACCAAAACATTAACAACATTAGTGCTTTGACACGTTAAACAGATCATGCAAATGTACAACAGTTCAAATGTGTTATATTATGATTAGGTGCACAACATTACCACTCCAATAAAAATGTTTTTTTCTCTTATTAGAAAAAGTAAAAATTCAAATAAAAACGTTGGTGTATATACATTCTAGTGTACATTAAAAGTAACAACGTGTGTGAATTGTACCAATTCCCTCATGTAATTCAGTGCCATAACAACACAATAAAATAAAACAAATGAAAAGAAATACAACAAACGTTATACAAGAAAAACAAAAAACAATGTTATTTCGTACATAGTCAATACAACAAAAATAAATTTGTAAGTTGCAAAAACAAAATTGCAACATTAGCACATGCGAACATTGAATCCCAAAAATAGTTTCAAGTATATACACATTGAAAGAAGCGCCAACACAAAATAAGCATTTTCACACTTACAGTTTGCATCTATAATAATATTAACAACAATATTTATACTCATAACAGTTGCTATATCGATGCACAGTTTCTTATAATGGACGCAAAATATAATGCTAAATTATAGTAAAAGACAGCACATATTGTTGTGAATTTTCGTTTAACAAATATTTTACAACAAATAGTTTTTGGCAAGTGTTCCGGTAAATACACGTGGTTCTACCATTTGGTGTGTTCGATTTTCTCCAAATTCATTGGAAGCTTCTATTTTTACCGACTAATTTGCTAACAAACTACTGGATATCAGACATCTTCGAGATCCTACTGATTACCAGGCAAAAACGCAAAAACAACTCACAAGATAAAGTTATCAAATGAGAGGTTCGTAGTTAGTGTCGGTTGGGTAAGTAAAATTTATTTGACAATTCACATTTGCATACTTGCAAAAACCCGATATTGTTTGGCGATAATATATAAGTATCGTGTAGTTTATAATCACCAAACGTCCACACATGATATTGTTAAAGTTCATCGAATATTTAAACGCGAAAAGGTTTGTTAAAAATACGAACATACGATATGTATATGTATATATTCCATATTAAGATTTAATGACAAATTTAAGGTCCAATATTTGTAAACCACGTCGATTTAAAAACAAACAAATAGCTCATAAGCCATCGATTTTATGTGTGACCTTAGCTTTTATTGATATCACGTTTACAATAATAAAAAAGTTTGAAATGTTTGAAGGCTATTCAAAAGTCTTAATTATTCGTTACCCCATGCACTTTAGAGCAAAAAGGTTTTGTAATAAAATAAAAAATTGAAAAAAAAAACTGGTTAGATTGAATAAAAACTGGAAAACATTTTTCTCATTCATAAACAACAGTTTTCAAACAATCAAACCTGGCGTTACACAACTCTTTACCTGTTAACCTAATAACTTACATTATTCATATCCAACAAACAACTTATGTAAATCAGTCATGTTAATACATTCATTTCATAACTAAAAACAAGAAATATTTTGTTAAACAATTGTCACAAACAAGCAATCCCCTATTGTATTTTGTAATTGTAAATCACATCCCTAACCAGTTCAGAATAGAAAAATGGACGTAATATATGTGGATCTCTTCACTGTCAAAACTTATTTTCCTTTGTTTACCAGGACTTCGCTTTTACAAAATCAAAAGTTCCGCTAAGCGGCGGCATACATGTCCAAATCAGTGTACTTTCCTGTTCACAATAACTTCCAACAACGATAAACAAAAGTTGAGACATGTACTACGTTTGTTATTGCTTAAGCAATGTATGCTCATAAAATCCCAATTCTGATGTTGATCATTGATACTGGCTGTATTACCATAGTTTCCTTAGGTATTTATTTTCAAAAACATCAACTTTTGTTATGCATCATTATGCAGTAGCACAAAGTTGAGTAGACTTAATTGATACCTAACTTTATCTTGATCGAAATCGATTTTTTATTCCATCACAAGTTAGAGTGTCGTCCAAAAACAAGAGCAGCGTTCCTAAATCGAAATTTCATTTCATTGCTTGCACTTCCAACAGCTTAAAATAGTACCTGAATGTTTTATTATTATTATTATTATTATTGCTTCCGTGCTTCACAAAAAACATATTGCAGCAGGTGGACATTTCAGCAAAAGCAAACGAGGGCCTGCATTAGTGCTGGTGGTAACTCCCAAACCCGATTAAGTTCGAATCCAGCACTGTGCCACCCCGGCATTTCCACATGTTATAGGTGGGTACCATCAACAACAACATTTATTGACTTGTTATCCGAAAACATTACGACTGTTTTATATATATTAAGGATTCATTCATTTATTTGTCAAATAAACTTGATTTGGTTAATGCGAAAATCACAGCGTTATCAGTATATTCCAAATCTACAATTTCAATTCTACCGCATGCTTTTCTGGATCTCTTTCCCTTTCTCCCTCTCTCTCTCTCTCTCTCTCTATATATATATATATATATATATATATATATATATATATAATGCTAATAATCCTGAGGATTTGAGTAATGCTTATAAAGTCTCAATTTCCAATGATGGTGATATTTTTGACTGTTAGTCCTCCACGTGGTGCATTCTGGACTAGGTGCCAACAGGCATCTAGACTAATAACAGCAGGGTCCGAGTGCACAGCGGTATAACTGCGCTTCCGCTACGGCGGGTGGGTGCGAACATACACCCAGGATACTTAAAAAGGTATCTAAATGTATACGTATATCATATGTAGCCCTTGGGCTAAGGGAGATAACCCTGACAAAAAATCAGGCGGTCTCGTCAATCTTTGCGAACAGTGGCGACGTCACAAGGATGCCGTCTACCAGCCAAGAAACTTTGTTATTCTTCCACGTTTGTCTATGCTTGTCAAGCCATCGAAATCGATCGTTCTACATGTCGTATAAATATGGGAAATAATGAAGAGGTGACCACGTCACCAACCAAAATGAAGAATGAAAATATATATCCAAAAGAAAGTTATAAAATAACTGCTCCCTAGAAAACACCAGTATTGATATTAAAACCATACGGTAGCCGTATACAGCTGACAAGTTCTTTGTTAAAAGTTTCTAAACATTCGACCAATTTTGAGTAAATAAATAAACAGGGTTTGTCATAACATATTTCCGACAGTTAAATCAAAATATTTACTGTATTTTGTTTTTTTGTAAAATCAGCCTATGTTGGGCAAAAAATTGCATTCCTATCGTTATCAATACGGTAGCATTGTATTTCCATCTTTGTAACAGTATCAATTTTTCTTCTTTTAAGCAGTAAATAGTTGTTCCATCGTTTTCTTAAAAAAACCCAATTCTTCATTATAGTTTATTTTTTTGTTTGCAATTTCCGATGCAATTTTACTTATATATTATTTTTATATTGATTCTATATGGTATCGATAGTTGTTTGTATTTTGGTATAAATTGAGATAAGGCTCTCAAATCATGTAATTATAAGAACGAATAATATATTTGTATATATTAAACAAAAGAGCAGTTTCATTGTTCATAGTTCAATTTCATAGTCTAATTTACTACCATACACATTGTTGTACTTGTGGAATGTTGTACAAATTAATATTAATAATTCATTCATTCATTTGGTTGGTGACGTGGTCACCTCTTCATTATTTCCCATATTTATGCGACATGTAGAACGATCGATTTCGATGGCTTGACAAGCGTAGACAAACGTGGAAGAATAACAAAGTTTCTTGGCTGGTAGACGGCATCCTTGTGACGTCGCCACTGTTCGCAAAGATTGACGAAGCCGCCTGATTTTTTGTCAGGGTTATCTCCCTTAGCCCAAGGGCTACATATGATATACGTATACATTTAGATACCTTTTAAGTATCCTGGGTGTATGTTCGCACCCACCCACCGTAGCGGAAGCCCAGTTATACCGCTGTGCACTCGGACCCTGCTGTTATTAGTCTAGATGCCTATTGGCACCTAGTCCAGAATGCACCACGTGGAGGACTAACAGTCAGGAATATCACCATCATTGGAAATTGAGACTTTATAAGCATTACTCAAATCCTCAGGATCATTAGCATATTAATAATAATAATAATAACAATAATAATAAGTTATCGTTTGTCTGCTTCAAAAGGAACATTTTCAGCAAGTGGACATTTAATAATGCCAGGTGGTAACACTCAAACGCATGCCCACACAAGTTCGAGTTCAGCACGGCACCACTAGACCACCCCGGCAAATTGATTAACAAAAAGTCAAATCGACTTTTTTGCACAAATGAATCACAATATTTGTCAACTTGTCTTCGATTGTTGTGAAGTTGTATGAATTGATATTGATTTATGTAAAAGTGCAAGTGTAGCAAATCGATGTCCAATGCCACATGTATCTTCAAATGTCTAAAATGTCCACTAACTAAAAGATATTGTCCGTGAAACATTCATAGTATTGATAAATATTTATATATGTATTTGCTGATCTTCCGAGAAAGTAACAACCATAAAAAGCAACAAATGTTGCTTAGAAAAGGTCTCAAAAAAAAATCGTTTTGAACAGTCAATAAGTAAAAACTAGAACTGACATATTGAAGATGTTAAGTTATATTTGTAAAAAACAACTAAAAATTTATTGTAGGAAAAATAAATGTTAATCAATCTGCTAAACGTGCTCTTTTCAATACATACAGTAGTATAGTGTCAACAACAAACAAGCAAACCCCTACTCGGCCCACTGCTCTTAACATATATAAAGATGTCGTTGGTTGATGTAAAAAATGGATGTATGCCAAAGAGTACTTTTAAACAAAAACAAAGAAATTTAAAATTACATTTATAGACATCACTGAGACATATATAGACAGAATAAGTTAATAATATTCTATATAAACCAATCTTATACGCTTTACTGAAAAGACATTGGAATAATAATAATAATAATAATAATAACAATAATAGAGGGGGATTATGAAAATTGCTACTGCTAAATGATTTTAAAATGCTAATGATTATGATGGTGATGATGAATACTAATAACTAATTACTAAACATTACTACTATTAATATCACTATTATTATTTCAGTTATTACAAACCTTACAAAGCTATATATTTATATATATATATATATATATATATATATATATATCATAAATTTACATTTACAATTTGTACAATTTATGTTTTAGTCCATATATGTACATATAAATATAAAAGGTTATTATTTTTGTACCAAACTCACAACTAATATGCAAAAATGTTGCACCTACCTGAGTCTGAATGCGACTGACACCGCGGAACCAGAATATTTTCCCGCCAAGCGCATTCATGTCACTCAATCCGTCATCATCCGTTTCATCTTCGCTCACTTCTTTCAATTCGCGATCAGCATCGTCGGCAACTTGATCTAAATGTTCGACAGGTTTGCGTTTGGTGCATGTTGATTTTGGAATGACGGCGTTGGGAATGGTGGTCACAACCTTGAAAACAAATAAGACTAAATTGACATTCAATGTATTTGATACAATCATCCTTCAACATGTCACCATATGTTTACTATTTGCAGTAACTCCACATTACATACATTACAGGAAAACATCTAAGTCATTGTGATTAGTCAAACTCCAGGCTCAATAGATAATATTAATTAGTTGGAAAACTACTACCACACAATTCTGAACAACTGTGGATGCTAATGATCCTGAGGATTTGAGTAATGCTTGTAAAGTCTCAATTTCCAATAATGATGATATTCCTGACTGTTCATCCTCCAAGTGTTGCATCCTGGACTAGGTGCCCCTGAGTAACTAGACTAATCACAGAAGAGTCCAAGTGCACAGCAATATAGCTGAGCTTCCGCTACGGCTTAAAAAGTATCTTAAGATATACCTATACCATATTTAGCCGTTGGGCTAAAGGTCATAACTATGACAAAAAATCAGGAGATCTCATAAATATTGGCGAACAGTGGTGATGTCATAAGGATGCCGTCTACTAGCCAAAAAACTTTGTTATTCTTTCACGTTTGTTACGTTTATCAAGCCATCGAAGTCGATCGTTTATATGCCGTATAAATATGGAATATAATGATTACGTCACCAACCAATAGTACACTATTGTTGCACTCATATTCGAGTTTTGAGACTTACTCAAAATGTGGCATATGAGCGCCAAGACTTGTATCACAAGTAAGTAAGCTTCAAACCAACAACCACAACATTGTGCACTGTAGCACAGTTACTAAACTCATGCTCCATTCCAATAAGTAGAAGTTCGAATGTTACTATTGACACCAAATTGAAGTCCTCGCATGACTGGACTATACAAATATTCACTCAATATTCTTCATAAAAACATTCAAGCAGTGAAAATACTAATATTAGTTGAATACCCTGATGAAACCACCACTGCTACTACAACTAATAAGACACATGGAACAATAACAATCCTAAGGATTTGAGTAATGTTTATGAAGCATCAATTTCTAATGACGATGATAATTCTGTATCGATATCTCCATTTAATGACTCAGACCAACATGGATCATGTACTTAATGCACAGTGGTATGACTGGGATTCTTCCTTGGTAGATGGATGCAAGCATACATCCGGGCTAATTAAGAGGCATATTAGGGTATACACATACCATAAGCCGTTGGGCTACAAAACATAACCGTAACAAAAATTAGGCAATCTCGTCAGTCTTTGCAAACAGTGGCACCGTCACAAAGATGTCATCCGTCAGCCTTTGTTATTCTTCACATGTGTTGGGCTTATAAAACCGTTGAATTTAATTGTTCAATAATTTGTACAAACATTGAAGCAACAAAAAGGTGGTCACACAACAACACTTTACCTGGCCCCAAACAAGTTCGCCTGCACCGAAGAACAAACACCAACCCCATTGATCGAGTGTCAACGAGGCAGTGCTAAAAGCGTACGATCCAAATTCGATTATGAGTACGTGCAAACACAACGTAACAATCCAAATGATAACAAACAAATAGTTGCGTTGTAAACCACTAAATACATTTCGTTGACCGTGAATTTTTCGAGCATTGAATTCGTTAAACAAGGTCATGAGGACAAGTGCATTGAAAACGATGGTATAATGCTGAGTCGGTTCGTGTGTATTAATTCCAATCATATTGTCCACATCTATAAACTTGTCGGCTATAAATAAATATTTTGAAAATGTTTGACCAACTCAATTGACAATGGTTTGCTTAGGAAATTTTATTGCAAATTAGTTAATTTGTTAAAAAAGGCAAATATTCAGCAATTTTTAAAATCTAAAATTAGTTTGTGCGGCACGTTCTTCTTACACTCGAACAATCTATGGCTATAAAAATTTAACCAATAAGAGTTGGCTAATATACATTCGGGATACGAGCCGCTTTATTTTAATTGGGAGTAATAAAGCGTATTTTAGTAAAGTAATTATTTTGCAATAACTAACATTCGAATTGATTTTTTATAGATAGAAAATATTTATTTTTTGGTTTATCGAATAAATAGTATTTAAATGAAAAATTAACATCAATTAAAATTAAAATTTATATAAATATTAAATAAACAAAGTAAAATAATCATGCAACTATAACGTTAAACAAAATAATTCTTTGTTTATTAAAATATGGGTGTGTGTATATAAACAAAGAAATATGTACCAGTATCTTAAAGTAAATGTATAACATATGTAGCCGTTGGGCTGAGGGATAACACTGACAAAAAATCCGACAACCTTGTCAATCTTTGCGAACCGTGGCGCCATCACAACGATGCCGTCTACTAACCAAAAACCTTCGTTATTCTCCTATCTTTGTTATGTTTATCAGGCTATCAAAATCGATTGTTTACTATGCTATACAAACCACCGTAAATGAACTAAAATGCAGACGTACCGTAAAGCAACAAAGCTGCAATAACTACAAGTTGATAAATTGAATGGCCAAGAATATTTTTTGCCATTTGTCTACTAATCAATGGTTGAGTGCGACCATACGGAGCTCGATCTAGTAATTCTCTTGAAGGTTGTTCGGTAGCCAATGCTAACGAAGCCAGCGTGTCCATAATCAAGTTGACCCACAACATTTGAATGGCTTTCAAAGGACTGTCCTGTAAAAATTAAATCGCATTGATTGATAATTATAACCGAACAATCTCTTCATTTACATACCAAGTGTGAATATACCAAACTGCAATCATTTTATATGCTTGGCACACTATAAAAGCCATTGGAAATTGTCAAATAATGAAGAAAGGAGAAGTGTTCTCAACTTATGTAAGTCTGTCAACAAAAAATTTAACGATAACCGTTACTTTAACCGATTCTACTTAAACACTGAAACGTCGTGTGAAATGTAAAAGCACCTAGATTACATTCTGTGCCCAATAATTAACAGCGAATAGTTAAAAATTGCAGTCATAAGGAGGAAAATAGCAATGCATAACCTATGATATAGTCTAAAGACTCTGTTTGGTGAACAGGTGACTGTGACCCATTGCAAAATGCAAAAAACATCGTCATACAACAATGGATATGAAACGTACATCTAAAAAGCAAGCTCCCGAGAAAGCAACAATGATGGCCACCACGTTGACAGTCAGTTGGAATTGCAAAAATTTAGCTATAGAATCGTAAACGTTGCGACCCCACATAACGGCTTTAACAATACTGGAGAAGTTGTCATCGGTAAGAATAATGTCTGACGCTTCTTTGGCCACATCTGTACCGGCAATGCCCATAGCAAAACCAACATCTGCACGCTTCAAAGCCGGTCCATCGTTTGTTCCGTCACCCGTAACTGCTACGACTTGTCTGCAAGGAGCCGCACGACTGTTGATAATCCCACTGACCAATGTGTATTTGTCCTACAATAGAAATGTTAAAACAAGAAATTGCAATTAATGAATTTAAAATAGATGTCATTGTTAGTATATTAAACAAAACGTTGATGGTAGACACTTTAGCGAAGCCAAACGGAAATCCGCATTTAATACCGGAATCAAACTCATATTTATTATGGTGTTAGTTAAGAAACGTACCTACACACAGAATTCCCCGGCGGTGTGTTAATAACAATATAAAAACATATATGAATGAAATACTGCAATGTAATTCCTATTTGAGACTTTTTTGCCGGTGTTGATGCCTGAACTAATACCCCCATTCAGTTTGGAGTCCAACGCTCTATCAACTTTTCCTGCCCAGTACATTTACATTAAAAAATAAATCATAAATAATACTCTTGTTCTTTATCCAATTTATCCATCAACTGTTAACAAAAATTAATCACATTCCAGTGAGCCAAAATATATAACAAGCACTTTCGAATTTACCTGTGGCGAGGATCGAGCCAAAACCCTCAAATCTATCCACACACTATCAAACAATTCCTGGGTAACCTTGCCAGTTGTTTTGTCTTTAATGCGACGATTAAATTCAGTGCCTTCCAAAACAAGAAAATTTTCGCCAGGCTGAAGAATGCCACATTTGGTAGCTATTGATCGGGCTGTATTCACATTGTCGCCAGTAACCATTCGTACGGTAATTCCAGCCCGTTGACATTGTAGTATGGCATCGGGTACTTCTGGTCTTACGGGATCTTCAATTCCAACAATAGCCAAACATGTCATGTTTTCGAGTAAAGTATTTTCGTCATCCCAATTCGGTTCGGCTTGTATTTGCATATCGTTGACTTTGCACAATTTATCTATATAAACATAAATAATATACTACTTAAATAAAATAATAGTAGTTTACAACTAGAAACTTAAATTAATAACTTTCAACAATGAACGTGTAAACTGGATTTAATGAAAAATAAAACTTGCCCACGGTAATGCGCTTGTAAGCAATAGCGATTGTTCTCAAACCATCACCAGCCATAGGTTCGATAATATTTTCGGTAAGATTTTGTTGATCTTGTTTTGAAAATCGTTGCGGATTGCCATTCTTATCAGCGATCCATGAACAACTGAAAATTTTGCAAATGGAAAATGAACAGGTGATCATATTTGTGTATAAACACAAGTGAAATAAATATTATTTAAAAATAAAACAAAACCGTTCGTTGCACTAATCCACAAGCTTGGAAATACTGGATGCAAAACTGTACCCGACAGTGGCTAAGTCAGTCGTCGAGAGTTAAGAACATTTTCTTACTCCACTACCGGTAATGAATGCAAAACGTTATTCATCTGAATTAAATGTGAATTTGGTACAAATAGTCTTTTGCAAAACAATATAAATAATAACATCACAAAAAATTAATGTCTGTAAACATTGCAAAGATCGTAAAACGAAAGTCTACATCGAACGGAGCAAAAAAGTGACTAAAGCACTGTTGTCCAAACTGAATTCCACAGCTAGCAAATGTCCACTTTAAAACAAAAATTGCCAACAAGCAGTAAAACAACCACACTGCAAATTTGTATTATTACAACCCACCTTTTGACAACCATCTCAGATGCACCTTTGGTAAATAGCAAGAAACTCAGTGGATCGTTCGATTCTTTAATCACTGTACTCATCGACTTGCGGACTGAGTTGAATGTATACACTTTGTACAGCCGATCTTCGGTCCATTCGCTGCGAATTTCATCGTAACTACGACCAGTTTCAAGTACAAAACCTAACAAAGCACATTCCGTTTTGTTGCCTACTTGTTTGGGAAGTCCACCTTGAGTATCTGGAGGCTGTGTAATAAGTAACAATAAATTTGAAATGGTTTATTCAAAAATAAACGTTTTAGAAATTAGCATAGATAAAAATACTACTCAATTATGGATGTTATAAGGCATTTGAGTAATGCCTATAAAGTCCCAATTAGAAATCATTCTAAATCTCCATAGTGTATCCTGAACTTAGCCCAACACAAATCAAAATCCAAGTGTATACGATGTAACTAGAGTTCTGCCTCGATGGGTGAATTCAAGGTAAATACACCGAAGGTATATGCACTATATGCACCTGTCAAGCTAAAAGAGAACCCTGATAAAAATTAGGGCAACTGGCTAACTTTTGTAAACAATGGTGACGTCACCAAATGCTGTCAACTAACAAAGAAAGTTTGTTATTTTTCTACGTTTGTCGTACAAAAACAGAACGTTTTGGTCACACATCAAGGTCTATTGAAAAATTTGTCAATAAAACGTTACAAGAAAAAATCCTTGCAACTGACTATGTAACATGTTTAAGATTTTACTCAACCTTTGATTATAAACCAGATGTAGATTTATTTATTTTTACTACTAACAACATATATTGATAAAAATACGATTTTATTTTACTTACCATATAGTATTGAAAATAGTGTGATTAAACTGAGTTCTTTTTCCAAGTTATGCGGTTGATAGATGTTTTAGTTAAATAACTACTTTTTTACACTATTTTCTTTTTTGATGGTTGTATATGGATTAGTTTAAAAGGTTTTGTTACAAACACATTTAAAAAAATTTTATTTTGTGTTTATTACATTAAATGTTTGACGAGAAACATCTTTCAGCAGTGGACATTTTAGCAAAGCCGAACGTGAGACCGCACTTTAGTGCTGGTGATGGGATTCGAACCCATGCCCACTGAGGTCCAAATCAAGCACTGTACCGCTAGACCACCCGGCAAGCCTTTTTAGAAAACAATTTAGTTATTTTGATTTTTTTTTCAACACTATAAAGTTAATTTTTTTAAATAAACTACTATACATTTTCTAACAATAACGAACCCAAAAGTTTGTTACACTTTTCAATAACGCGAATGCTATTATCTGTCAATGCGATAAATAGATAATTTAGTTTTTTACTTCTACAAAAGAATAAACCAATCTCGTTATTGAAATAATGATAATCACTCTCTGTTTATTCGCAAATATATCTAGCGCTTGTACAATAGCGTCGTATTTCTGTCTACTTCATTAGACAGCCAAGTAATAAAAGCTGTGGTTTTTAAATAGAAATCTAAGATAGAAATTCCCCAAGTCCAACATTTTGTCTAAGCTTGTACAATCGAAAAGTATTGATATATATATATATATATATATATATGACATTTAAGTTAATACAATTCACTAACAAACTAACTAATATACAAAAACATACAGTTACGACCAAGCTAAGTTCAATGCAGTAACGAACCCTTTTTGTGTACACAAACAGAGTTTCATGGTGTGAATATAAGCAGATTCAAGTATTTTTCACACATTAAAAACTTCAGAAGTAATCCACACTTAAAAGCTGATATACACTCGGTCCATAAACCACAAACACCACTAGCAAGTGAAAAACAGAAATACTATTATAGTCACAAATTTAAACTCCATAAGGCAATCACAATCATTAACATTCCAATCATTAGACCACTAGCATTATATATATATATATATATATATATATATATATATATATATATATATATATATATATATATATATATATATATATAGGGATGCTAATGATCCTGAGGATTTGAGTAATGCTTATAAAGTCTCAATTTCCAATGATGGTGATATTCCTGACTGTTCGTCCTCCACGTGGTGCATCCTGGACTAGGTGCCTCTAGGCATCTAGACTAATAACAGCAGGGTCCGAGTGCACAGCGGTATAACTGGGCTTCCGCTACGGCGGGTGGGTGCGAACATACACCCAGGATACTTAAAAGGTATCTAAATGTATACGTATATCATATGTAGCCCTTGGGCTAAAGGAGATAACCCTGACAAAAAATCAGGCGGTCTCGTCAATCTTTGCGAACAGTGGCGACGTCACAAGGATGCCGTCAACCAGCCAAGAAACTTTGTTATTCTTCCACGTTTGTCTACGCTTGTCAAGCCATCGAAATCGATCGTTCTACATGTCGCATAAATATGGGAAATAATGAAGAGGTGACCACGTCACCAACCAAAATATATATATATATATATATATATATGTTTACTACTTTGAATGTCTTACGGGAAACACATCTTTCAACCGTGGACATTTTAGCAAAGCCGGTGGTAGAATTCAAACCCATGCCCACCCAAGTCCAGGTCGAGTGCTATACAGCTAGATCACCCACACACGTTCATTTAACAAAAACAAAAAAGCAAACGTTGTAGGTGCATGATAAAGTTGCCATCAATCAAAAAGTAATATTGCAAATTCAAATCTCCATTTAATATGTTATTGCACATGCAATGTTAAATGCATCATGTGAAACAAAAAATCAAAATCAATAAAGTCAGCGCTGTAAGGTCCATTTTTTCTTTCCAACATAAAATTCACAATTTCATGAATCATTTAAATGTTTTAAATTGACCTAATACAGAAAAGTTACATAAGTACAAAAAGTGACATAAACGATGTTTATATTTAAGTAGCATCATAATAATTGAATCATCTTCTATTGGATGTATTGTGAATATCTACAAATATTTTGTTTGTTTTGACAATTTACGATAATGCAAGGAGAGAGAAATATTTAACCGAACTTTTACCAATAGTATTTATTGATCGCTTTCATAATAATTAGAAATTTAAACCTCCTAACAGTTGGTAGCTGCGTTACCAAAATCAACTAACAAATAGTTAGCCCCGCAAAATGCATTTCTCCTCTTAAATACTTTGATATTAGATCACACAATGTTTCACATTTTCTCGCCAAACCATCAGTATGTCCTTTCAACATGTCAGAAAAGAAGCTCCGATTTCTATATAACTCTTCAAGGTTCATAGGAGCAAAAAAATGACAAGGTTTTCGGATATAAGCAAAAATACATTTGTGCAACATAAATAGCATACATACCAGTAATTTGGAAGTATAGCCACTATTAATTGAAATATTCGTCGTTATGAGATTTAACAATTCCGAATTAATTTCCGATCCATTCGGAATCGATCGATAAAACTGTTCGCCAACGTAGCACTGAACGGCAGTCATGCGGTTAGTAGTCAACGTTCCAGTTTTGTCCGAACAGATGGCAGTCGCATTGCCCATAGTTTCGCATGCGTCCAAGTGGCGAACTAAATTATTATCCTGAAAAAAGAAAACACCAATTAAGTAGTGTTTGCAAAATTATTACAGGGTCTAAACTGGGACTCGCCAATGAACTCTTATTTTTTGATTTACTTTGTTTTAACTTGAGAGATATATTTTTTAACAAAGTAATTATACTAAAATAATATGGGCTATCAGTACTTGAAGTTAATTGCTTTTTAAGTTTTTTTTTTATAAATATGGAAATATTGGAATATTTGGATTAATGGGTAAATGGTAATAGCTACAATAAAACACTATACACATATAAAGTCAATTAGATTAAACGATTACAAAACAATAATTTCAAAAAATTATTTATTTACATAATTTTACAAGTGCTTACATAACCTAGCACATATTACTGCATACATTTAATTTATAGTAAATTAATTAGTTTTAAAATTTTGTATGTACATAAAATTTAGCATTAATTATAATGTTGAAAGGTCAAAGAAAAGTTTTAAATACTTAACCTCCCATTTGTGTTTTATCGACCTGTTAAACATTTTAATTTAACCCTTTAACCTTGGCACAATTTTGAACGTTATAAAAATTCCTTTAACAAGACAACATAGAAAAAGAAGTGTGAAATTTCTAAAAATGTATAAAAACAGTTTAGTTTGTTTCTGGAAATAGCTTTTTTGCTGACGAGTGTGATTTAAAGTACGAAACATGGACAATGCAATCCATGGTTATCTGTGGTCCCGATTTTCCTCAGGATTACAATTGCATTGTTAAAAAGGTTGCGCATCCATCATATCTTCATGGATAATATGGAACTAAATTCGGACAACCGCCAAAATAGAGTCACACAAGTAGCCAATTACACAGCTTAAACTTTACAACCGTTTTCAAATAATTTTCTAGGACTGAACTACGACAAAATGCTTCAAGGCATTTAGTGGTTGTTCAAGATAATCCTCCAGTGCATATGGCAAAAAAGATAACGTGCTTTTTATTAAAATTTAACGCATTTTTTATTGTTTAGACTAAGCTTCATTCAATTACCTCCATATAGCCCGGAAATCAATGTAATTGTAAATCATATTAGTTATCTTAAATAAGAGGTGAGTCGGTACGCTCAAAGAAAAAATTAATTGTGTAGTAAAATCGAATTCGACAAAATTATATCAATAATTTGGTTGATTCCCATCCAAAGCGTCTTAAAAAGGTTGTTAAAAACCATGGTTATTCTTTGAACAACCAAATTTGTAAAATTAGTTATGCCCAATATCAATATACATACATATTTTGTAATATAGTTTATTTTTAAGCAAATAATGTAGTAGTATTTTTATTTTGTCAAAATGTGTAAATTCTGGGTTTTATTGTCTAAGTGAGAATTTGGTAATGTTTGTAAAAAAACAAATATTTTCACTGTATCAATTATTGGTATTGCTAAAGTGATGTTTAAGGGTTATTTTAATAAAATGTTGATGTGTCTAATATGCTTAAGTGATGTGAGGAAAGTCAATCAATTTCAATTTTGACAGGTCCCATTTTAGCCCCTGTATAGATAACTTAAACAGTTTATATTGTTCAGATCGGTAAACAAAAGCTTTAACGTAGCTCAATCAAACATTTTCTAGTAAAGAACTATTGCAAAAGTTTATATAAAAGTGAACTTACTATAACATGCATTACATTAACAGTAAATGTGGTAAAATAAAACTAAGAAAACTTGTTCATTGAAGCAAAAAAATCCGTCTTACAAACTGTTACGTTCTAAATATAATTGTTCAAATGATTTGTAAAAATTCTTTGAAATAAATGGATGTTGAGCGCAGCTAAACGAGGACCTGTTTCGGTGCCAGTAGTATAATTCAAACTTTTGTCCAGTCGAGTAAATCTTGGCAATTTGGTCATTGTGATACCCCCCCCCAATAAATATTTTAACGTAATCTTGAAAAAGTAAACAATCCCTTTTTCACATATCAATGGTACATTTTATACAGATGAAAATTTAATGCAAATTCTAAACTACAATTATTATTAAATGTTCAACTTTCTACATGTTAATTTAAATACGCATTAAACATTTCCAAAATGTACAACGAAACAACATTTTTACTTTATTCCGAAAGTAGCTAAATGTATTTTAAAATAATTGTACCTAAACAATCGTTAAAGACCGTAATATTTGTATAATTCCTCACTATGAGCAACACCCTTCAGCAAATTACCGTTTGGACAACCAAATGAGAACCCCAGTTGTAATACAAGCGACATGATTCAATTTACAACGCACTGGAGTAAGATTGTGAGTTATTGTGACACAAGTATTAGACAACGGTGGTAGCCACAATAAAAACAGTTGAATTTGTCTTCCATCTTTGCGAAGGTCTACTAGAAAATATGTGCATCTAACGTCGTTATCTACCTTACACTTTTCTGGTAGCTACCTAATTTTAAATAAAAAATCAATTTTTTAAACGATATCGAATATCATAATATGCATAAAATGCAATTATAATTTTTTAAATATATACAGTAAAAAATTAAATGTCAACTAGCTTATAATCAAGGGTTGAGTGAAATTGTCAGCTTAAAATGTAGCATCGAATATTAAAAAACGAAATCAATTTTTTATTACTAAATAATTTTCTGTATTATACCCTGCAAAATACCTAATAATGAATGTAATCGCCTTTTTTGTAACCACTGGGTTCACGTGTTCTTGATTAGATTGCCAATTTAGTTTAATACAATTTCAATAAAAATATGGGCTAAAACAGATAATTTCTTAACTTGGATGTATTCATGTATGTATTGTTTTAATGTACACTAAAACAAAATTAAACTACACTAATCTTAGCACCCTTGAGTGGAAACTATTTTTGAAAAATCAATTTTATTTTAATCAATGTTATGTTCAGATTTTAATTTTTAAGTATAAAACTTCAATTGTCTCGGAAGTTTATTATATTCCAACTTTAAAAAAAACCTCACCTATTAAAAAAAAAACTTTTGTCTAAGAGATTCATTGTAATTCGCTACATTATGACTTTTTTCTACTCTATACTCAGACAAAACATTGTTAAATATAAATGTATTTCCAGCTGCTCAAAACAATGATTTTACAAAGTCTGTTTTGCGCGGCATCGCTTTTTAGTATCCAAAACGTTCATTTTTTGAATTGGTAAAACAAAGCGCCAAAAATTAACAATGGTTCAATTTTGTTTCTATAAAGCGCAACTTTCGTTTTTACAAAGGCTAGACTACTAATAATTGACATAATAAAACATTTTTTCCACCTTAACATCTAGTAAATTAAATTTTGCAATTTCAAGAAACACTTAGGTTCAATTTTTCTTCTTACAAAAAACTATGTTTTAACTTTTTTGGCTAAAATCTTTAAAACATTTGTATTATACTAAATTTGTAATCATTATGCAATCGAAACTAAGTGACATAGAATTATTATTTCTATTTAATTTTTATATTTATTAACATAATGATTAAGTAAAATATTATTTGAATGGAATCAAACTTGGATAACTAATGAGCTATACTTTTCTAAAATACTTTCGTCATCAACGATTATTATAACAAAAATTTAACTATTTAATAGTACATTACCGTAATTTCTTTAGTGAATATGCTAACATATATAATACAATGTAACGTTTTTCTAACGCAATGACTAAAACTTTTACCAATATGCACACGTTTCTTTGTTTATGTACACACGCACATTTTAATATAAATTTTTTTAAAAGTTATAATTGCAAATTATGTTCGTTTATTTAATTTAAATATATATTTCAATTATCAATAACGTTTGAATAGCTAGAATACTATTTTTATTTATGTTTACTACCTTAAATGTTTTACGGAAAAGCATCTTGCAGCAGTGGACATTTTATCAAAGCCGAACGTGGGCCCGCATTTAGTAGGCCGGTGGTGTGGATCGAACCCATGCCTATCCAGGTTCGAGTCGAGCACCGTACCGCTAGACTACCGCGGCAATAGTTTTATAGTTTTACATAGGTAGGGATGTTAATGATCTTGAAGTTTTGATTAATGCCTACAAAGTCTCAAATTTTAAGTAAGATGATATTCCCGACTGTTCCTCCTCCATGTGGTGCATCCTCGACTAGGTGTCAACAGGTATCTAGACTAATAACAGCAGAGACCGAACGAACAGAGGTATAACTGGGCCTTTATTGGATTCCCACACCCAGTTTGCAGATTTTTCGGTTTTCCTACTTTTTTACACCTTGTCGCACTTTTGAAAATAGGTTTTTGGTTATTTTTCTTATGGGAAACATCTTTCAGCAGTGAACATTTTATCAAAGCCGTACGTGGGCTCACATTTGGTGGGCTGGTGGTGGGATTCGAATCCACGCAGATCCAAGTCGAGCACCTTACCACTAGACCACCTGATATTTATTCAACAGAACCAAAAACAATTATTTTTATTTTATAAAAAATTATTATTAATTAAGATGAATACAAGTATAAGCTGTTGCAGAATAATTACTTTGCTAAAAAAACTTTATTACGCTCAATTAAGGTAAAAAATAAAGCGTTTGAAAGCTATTGACAGTTGCCCCTGCCCCTACGCTATTTTGTCCTTTGTGCTCCTTAAAGTGTAACATCCGCGTTTCAACAAGGCATTTATGCTAAATTATTTTGTCTATTTACACAAATAGTCACTTGTTAAGTTACTTTTAAATAAAAAACTATTATCAATTTCAAATACACTTCATTCTTCAATTTGTTTAAAAAATAGCCATAGCAACTATAGAATGGCAACACCAAACCTAGTAATTTTTATACGTTTTTTACATTTCGGTTGGAAATAATATATAGAGGAAATTGTGTTAATAAAGTGCTTAATATATGTACATATCTTTTAGACAATATTACAAAATAAAATAAAACAAAGTACATAGATTAATCATTGTATAAAGTGTGTGAATTACATTTAACAATTATTTATTTGTGTTGACTTTTCCATTTTTTAAATAAATATCTAAACATGGGATATTGTAAACGATTTATAATCATTAATGTTTATATTTTTAAAATTCATTTGTAAATAATAGTGCCTTAATTCCAATGCAGGCATTTCTCATGAAGTTGTAGACTTGAAAGTCTTTAAAACAGGTCATACATAGACAAATGCAAGTCTAGAATAAATGCGCAAGAAGTTCTAAATGCAGTCAATAAATATTTTAGTTTTTGATACGAATGTCAAATTGTGTCACCTTCAAAAGTAGATGTGCACACACATACAAATGCGTGTTTTTGCATTTGTGTGTGGACACAAGTACCATCCCATCCCAAAATAGGTGGGATGTACACAAATTTGGTGCAATTGATCAATAACCAGTCTGACTTTGTATAAAAAGGGGGGTCGACGATCAATCAATATAAACAACAAAATCGTATATACGTATTAACAAGCGGACAAGCTAAAATAAGGTCAATTTTAATTTTTAATATTGCATACATGGTTCATCAAGGTAATGATAATGATAATTGAACACAGTTTCATTTAATAAACAGTACGTACATATATAGTGGTATTTTTTTAACATAATTCCTTATGGGTTTAGAAAAAGTAATATTTTAAATAGGATAAAAAAAAGTTAATAAACTGAAAAAATCCTTTTTGAATTTGTGAAAAATTAACAAATATATATATATATATATATAATTAAATAAGCATTCATATAAATCTTTGTCTATCATTATCATATGGCAAAAACGAACAGTTAGGGAACAAGTAATAAGGTTAGGTTAATTATAATTAATAAGAATAATTTAATTAATTTCTTCAAATTCTGTATTATATCAAAGTATAGAAAGTGTAAATTCAAATACCTAAATGAAAATAAACCATTTCAATCAAACAGGCTGGAAGCTAGCATTGAAAGACTTGAAAGGCGTGTATGACAATTAGCGCTACTCCACTCGCGCTAAAATATAGTAATGCCAGAAAACATTAACAGAACTAATGATTGCAACACGATATAGTTGTGTGTGTGTAAAAGAAATTAGTTAAACGTATTTGCCCAAAACTAGTAATGTTTTTTATTTCAATAATGTTCATCAAGTGTCGATTTCCGACAATGACAACACTTCAAACTGAGTTCAGCTAAGCTTCAGCTTCGATACAAAGTAATTAAAAGGTATTAGGATATTATATGTAGGAAGTTGAATACTTAGATGGATACAAAATTATAAAACATCAATCAAACACAGAATACAAGATAAAATCAACTCCTAAGTTTCTTCAAAACAGTCAATCTCTCTTTTGCACTATCAAAAAGCGATAGAGGTTCCAGCAGTAACAAGTTTAGCTCAAAGATATAAAACCGCGTACAGTCGCTTTCACATGACTTTAGTCATCGTTAAGTCACTTGGTGCCATCATCACACAACTTTGAAATAAAATTAACTCATCAAATTTTAACTAAAAAACGTTATTAACGCACCTCCTCACTATTCAAAGATTTGCAAAAATCGAAATAATGAAAACCGATAACGAGATAATCTGGAACACCCGCATAATTAAAACTTTATTGTTTTATGAATTTAATTACTTAAATGCTTGATTGTAAATGCATTTTACAAAGAATGGACATATAGCAAAGCAAAACGATTACCTGTAAATAGCCCCGCTGCTGAGACTGACATCTCATGTCCACCCATTAAAAAAAATCCATAAACAAATAAATAATGAAAATATGACTGCAGTATTATCTACAAAACTGTTGATTTCATTTCACTAAATTTTGGCACAGAATTATAACCTCTAATCGGCACAATAATCCAAAAATTGCGAGAACAGGTTTTATCATAATTGAAACGTTCAACGTCATGTGTCATGACATTAAAATATTAAGAATAATATTTCCTGACGCATATTACAACAAATTAAATTAATTTAAGCAATTAAGTGAATAGAAAAAATTGTCAAAACAGCTTAAATATAATTAAATTACATTAATATAAAACTTTAATTTTCAAAAAAACAAATAATTAGAAAAAAGGAAATCCAATTGCATTATCTATAAATAATTCAATCACCAAGTTTGAAATTAAACAAAAAAGTAATCAAAATGGAAATTATTCAAAACAAGATTTGTGTGCTAAAATTAGCATCTTCCGTATCCATTTAAAATGGGAAAAATACACAACAACAAAAACAACAACACTAATAACAACTACAACAACAACAACATACATATACCTCTGAGACTTGAAAAATACTATTATTAATTTTTAAATAAATTTCGAAATAAAAAATTGATTTTACAAATGCTATATAATTTATTTGAAAAAGAATCAAATTAATTTTGAATTGCTTTAAAATTATAATTACAACAAATATTCAATCCATTAAAACGTGAATTTAAATGAATGAATAAATAAATAATAAATTTAATGCAATCGCGTAAATATTCACATTTCATTATATATATATATATATATATATATATATATATATATATATATATATATATATATATATATAATATATTCGCAACTTGAAATTGGGTAAATTTAATCTTTTCATAATTTCAAAAAAATTATTTTCATACTGTTTATACATGAATAATAAAAAATTGTTTTACTTTCGTAATAATAACTCTTATTTCGCTTACTACTTTATAGTATACATAAAGTTGCAATTGTTTTAAAACTGTTTTGTTACATGTATTTTCCACTCAAATTTGGCCTAACTCACCAAGGGCAACAAACAGGTATATATATATGGTTTTCATTGCTTAATCGTTTCACAAAAGGCATATCTCAGTAAGTAAACATTCAATAAAAACTTACGAGGACATGCAAGCTGTACCGATGTTGACACTTAAATCTAAGGCCACCTAATTTCGAATCTAACGATGTCTGTGACATACAAATGTTTGACTATCTTAGTGGAAACGTTTTTGATATAAACAATAATATTGATAAACTACCAACAATTCAGATGACTCCATTAATTTTTGCTAATCGTCAATCAATCACAAGAAATTTTGTTACTCTCCTACTTTTGTTACACCCACAAAACCATTGGAGTCAATCGTTTCAGATGCTGTGTGAACACAGATATGATAGAAAGGTCACCATGTGACCAACCACAACAATATATATATATATATATATATATATATATATTACCTAAACAACAATTGCTAGGCTTAAACGTGAACATTCCTCCTTAGGAAATAGTGGAGTGGAGTTTTAACAGATATTATAATGTAATAAAACGCGGCTGTACAAATTCGGAAAATAATTAGCGTTTATGTTTTTCGTACATAATATTGTTACACCCATAACTTAATGTCAATCATAACGTGTCGTCGCATCATCAGCATCATTAAGTCAATCAAAACTGCAATTAAAATTTATAAGCAAAAAATCTACAAACATTGTACATATCCACTCTTCGTTTTTACAAATTATAAATGAATCGGCAATGGAAAGTGTTTGTAAATAGATACATTTTTATAGTTGTGATGAATAAGTTTTGTTTTCTTTGGAAGGGGACAATAGAAAACAAAAAAATAATGCGTGCCACTAAGTGTCCTTAGCAATCTGTATTTAAACAGTTATAGTATTGCTACGAGATAGCACAAGGTTTTTAAATGTCCAAACGTTGCCAGTCCAATTCCTGACTATTAATATTACCACCTTGTCGAAAAATCGTGTCAAAAATGGAATTGTACAAATTGACTAAATCTGTTTTTGCAAAATATACGCATCTCCTAATTAGGGCTAAATTCCAAAAACGAACACAAACATGTATTAGTCATTCACACAAATCAGTGCATTTTCCGAACACCCCAAAGTTTGAAATTATTATTAAATAATGATTATTAAATAAAATATTATTTAGTCGACGGATAGATCCGTTTAATCAGTGAAGACATTGCAAAATCGATCGTATCGATCTACTTTGACCAAAATCATCGTAGTGTACCATTTAAAAAATCCATAATACTAGATAATTACAGCAACCGTTGGTATGTTAGTGATTCTAAGGATTGGAGTGAAGTTTGCAATGTCCCAATATAAAATAATATTATTAATTCTGCCTATTTCCATGTAGTGCAACCTAAACTGAGACTATCACGGAAAACAAAGACCACATGTACAATAGCAAAACTGAATTCGCTGCTTTAGTAGGTAAGTGCAAGCATACACTTACAGCACTTAAAACGTATATTTAAAAGGATATTTGAACCATAACGGTTAGGCTAGAGGAACAATTCTGATAAAATATCAAACGGCCTAGTCAATCTTTGCAAATGGTGGCATTGAAAAAAGAATGGCGTCTATGAACATAACACTGTGTTATTATATTGCATTTTTGTGTACATAGAAAACAATGGGAACTGATCGTTTAATGTGCTTCACGAGTATGGAAATAATGAAGAGATAACCATGTCACCGACCAAATATAAACATAGTTTCTGGCAAATCAAAAGCTTGTATATTCCATTAAAACCAATTAAATCTGCAATAAAATATCAAACTAAATATATTTATATGAATTAATCAGGCATTAATATAGTAAACCAATTATATATAGGCAATTATATGCCTTATAAGTTGTTTTAAAAATTATTTTCCGTCTACCCTCTCTCATCCATCCAATACAATAACATCCAACAAAAAATCAATTAAATATCAAATTGCAATAAAATAAACAAAAGAAACTTAATTAAAAATTAAATCTTTATTTGAAAAGAAGAAAAAACAGATCAAAAGAAATACACTCACCTTCATCATTCGTTTGACTGAATAAGCCAGGGATAGGGTCACAGCCAATGGCAGTCCTTCGGGTACTGCTACAACCAAAACAGTCACACCCGTAATAATAAAAGAGACAATTTGTTTCATATGCTTGCTTGTTTGCCACGGTTCCTTGTTTTGGGCAAACGTGGTTATGGAAAATTTAAGTACGAGAATCAATACGGTTAAAACAGCGACAGCGGTGCCTGAACGCAAAAAACAAGAGCGAATACGTCAGATTGTGTTGGTTGATAAAAACGTTTGCTATCTACACTAAATTTGTTAAATGTTCTCACCAATCGCTCTCAATAGTAAAGGAAATACAATGTGCCTAGGGAAGATAATAAATTTCATCAGTTGGATTGAGGTCACCGTTTATAAGAACTGAAAAAGGGATTAATATTGCTTCAAATTAAACTTCCTTAACAGATTGGATGCATATTCTACTGATGGTATAAATTGAGGTACACTTACAGTACCTACGGAATATCTTTAAACTCATTTGCTAAAAATGTAAACTCCAATATAACGCTTTGTTCTCGACGTCTAATCGACTTAAATCCCCGTCCACCAGAAACTAGATTAAAAAAACAGACTCTTCCCAAGTCAATAGGCCTTGATTCAAGTATCACCATCAATGTCGGTTTTCAAGCAATAAACCCAAAAATTATTATGGTTATTATTATTAATAATAATAATAATATACTAATCGACATAAAATTGCCTGTTTTTATCCATACAAATCCGTATTTCTTACCAATATTAAAAATCTCATATTTTACATCCTAATGGGATGCTAGTGATCCACAGCAATTGAGTAATGCCTATAAAATCTCAAATTCCAATAATGATAATAATTATTATTATTTATTATTTATGGTTATTGGCTTGGATACTTCAGTAGAAGTAGCTTTCAGCACTGTACCTCCCCCAAGTGGTGTATCCCGGAGTAGATGCCCATAGGCATCTAGACTAACAACTGATAACTGAACTTTCATTAGACTCCAGCTTAGTGAACTGGTGCTAGAATAAACCCAAAATGCCTAAAAGCTATCCCAAAGTATCCGATTAGGCTTGTAAATCCGTCAACGGGCTTCAACCCCCAATTACCCCGAAAATAATACACTTTGCCAATTCCTATGAACACTGGTGTCGTCGCAAAGAATCAAATTTCTAGCCAATAAACTTCAATTCATATCCAAAACCTCTTCGGGGTGCTATACAAACTCGGAACTAATAAAGAAATGATTCTATCATCAACTTCGCTGTTACCCATAATCAAAATATAAAATAACTAATATTATTAAAATCCAGATATTATTACTATCCAAAGCTAAAATTTACAAAACCCAATTTCTGCAATTAAAGAAAAGAACAAATTTCAACCATTTTATATTATGTCAATGCACATTCTCAGTAATACATTTATTCATATTTTTTTACTCATTAAGTCATATTTTTAAAAAATTTATTCTTTTACCTTTTTATATTTTATTTACAGATTTCTTCTTGTCTTAAATGCACCATATTCGTTATTACATAGAAGCAATTTATGATAAATTGTAGTCACTTTTTAATAACGCTTTATATCTAACAATTATATAAATGTATATTCAAACACCGGAAATAAGCAATTGCAAAAACAATACTCTTCATAACATATTATACATTAAAAACTCTCAAACAATAATTTTCTATTGCACACATCGCAAATGGAAAGCTCATCATAAAAAAGATTGTATAAGAAAATATATAATTACGTTTGCTTTTATAATACCAAAATCATTGTCCCCATTGGACAATAAACAAACAAAACAATTAACTTAATCAGCACGAAAAAAAGTTAAAATTGTAAAATTGCGTTACATCACCACCACCACCACTAATAAAAATAATAATAATAATATGGCGAATAAAACAATAATTACAAAAAATTTATAAATAATCTCTTAAAAAGCTTCTTTACCAAACAATTATTCATTAATGGCGAAATTATAAAAAAAACAATTTATTTTCTAAACAAAAACAAATAAATGGAGCAAAAATTTTAATAAAAATTTGATTTGTGTTAAATTGAAAAAAATACAAAATAATGTTTCTGGCGACTCAGTATGTATCTTCAAATATCATCACGCATATATATACAGCTTCTCCGAATAAATTTGTGTTGAAAATTCAAAAAAATCTAAATTAATTTGTTATCTCCAATTAATTTTTGATAAAAATAAATATTAAGAATTTAAAATGTGAAATATTTAATAGGTGCTTTATATTTACTTAGAAATATTTATTTTAAAATACTTAGTCGGCCAAAATAGCAAACTTTAAAAACAACGTTCATATAAACATGGATTATAAGTTGAATGCACATACTTTGCTATCTTATTAATTTGTGTGCTTAATTTCATTAAAAATAAACAAAGTTTAATAGTTAAAATTTATACATTCAACTTTGATCTAATTGTAACGTCATAATGCTAATTAAAATTAAAATTTAATTACCTAAAAGTATGTTTAAAAAATTATTTTTTAAATAATTTTTTTGATAATCTAAAAAACTTTTAAATTTTAAATTATAATTGACCTTGAGAATACGATTAATTCCCTTATCTCTTTTCGTTCTATAACATGAATACCAAAGAAATAAAAGATTACCATCTCAATGACAATGAACACCATGCTATAAAAAAAATTAAAAAACTATGGATTTTAGCCTAAACTAGCGGAATTATATAGAGTAAGTACTACAACAATTTATCGTGTTTTGAATTGAGAAAAACCACAAAACTATGATAACGTTAGAAGAGAAAGAAAAACAAGTAAGATCGATGGTCGAAAAATTTTAATGGAATTTTAAAAATTACAAACCTGTTTCGAATATTATAAAATATAATTTACAGGAATTTAGTTATTAGACGGTGGGAAGCTGTGCAAAAGAATTTAGTTTAACACGTGAATCACCAATAGTTAAACCATTTATTAATATAAATCAAAAAGAATGTAGATTTATGCTTTGTAACAAGTGGATTAAACGAAGATTATCTTATTCGCGCTGTGTATATTTTACTGATGAAACAATGATTCGGGATGAACCATTTGAGCACAAAAATAAAGTACTGTACGGACCTAATTTTCAAAAACATTTACTTTCGGTAGTTAGAAAAAACCCCACCCTTGACAAGTGATGCTTTAGTTTGGTATTAAATATAATAAACCTATAAAATGGAGAACTATATTCAGTACCTTAGGTAGTAAAAAATTTGTTTCATTAATGTAGATTTTTCATAATGAAATGCAACACAGTCACACCGGGCTTACTAATGTTTTTCAGGACAATGCTCCATGTCATACGTCCAAAAAGGTAATGTCATATTTATCTAAGTTTACTTCATTTGTTTGATAGTAACATTTTAACATTAGAAAAGTTAAAATCCAAAAAATTTCTTTTATTCAATTACTACCTAACAGTCCGGACATAAATGTTATTGAAAATTTCTTTAGTATGCTAAAGCGCAGCATCAATAAGCATACTGAAATTGAAAATTTGTGTAATCGTCTTCAGTTTGTTGTTCAATATGAGATGAAAACAGAATATATCAGTAATCTCATCGACAACATTCCAAACCGCCTTAATCAAGTGGTTAAAAAGACAGGCTATCATATTAATTATTAAACACTTTATTTATTTATCATTCAATTAATCATTTGGTAACTGAAAATATTCTGTGTTCTGTTTTTTCATATTTGACGGTATATTTTATATTAATAATTTTACCCGATTTGTAATTTTGAACAAGTTCAACTTTTATATAATTTTTTATATTAACAGTAGATAGTAATAAAATTGTAACTGTGTTTTATTTATTATATAATATTGTATATATCATGATTAAACTGAGTTCTTTTTTTAGTTGTGACTTGCTACAGATGTTTAAGTTTAATAACTACGTTTTCAACACTAATATATATATATATATACGTTGAGTTGATGTTGAATATTTTGCATATACGATCAGTCACGTTAAAATAATAGTAACAAAATGCATTAAATATAATTTTAGAAATTAGACATTTATGAAATGCAAAACATTATCTTCAAATTGCATAAAAACCTAATAAATATATAAAGCAAATGGAATCAATATTAGCAATTCTGTCATATAACACTGATAAAATTCTATACGTGTTAGTAGATTAAAATTATAATTATGTGTCGGTTGTTGCTTTGAAAGAATTAACTTTCAGATATATACATATATATATGTAGTATATTTTTAAGCTAGTAATTCAGTTTTTTCTCTGTTTTACAAAATTATTTAATTTATATCTTTCTATATAAACTAGAACTTAGTAATGCTATTGGTATGATAATATTTTTAATTCATTTTTTATTAATATTGCTAGAGTGTACTGTTGAACAAGCATTTAGATGTATCCAACACAATTCAGTAATGCTAGAAAAGGTAAACTCCACCGTAGCCGATCCCAAATCCGGTTGAGAAATGAGGAAGGTTTTGCCGTAGGGTTAGCAACTTGGCCTCTGTAAAAAAATATTGCTAAAGAAACAACAACAAGACACCCTTTTGTTAAACTACGGCACAAAAAGTGAAATCATAATTCCGATGACGGGGTTCACATAAATCGGAATTGAATTTCAATTTTTGATAGGCACAATTTTCAAAGCCAATATTTTAATGTCCCATGCTTCCAAATGCGGAAGTGTCGAAAAGAAACGTGAAAAAGGAAATACCCAATCATTGTGGCAACAACACCCACATACACCACCTAGTGTACAATTATTTCAAAATAAATAAAGTCAAATTGAAACAAACCTGCATAACCAATTTGAATAGCCAATTTGGTTAGCTTGGCTTGGAGTACAGATTGTTCTTTGCGCCTTGGTTTGTGCGCCTTTTTGACAACTTCGTCACCAGTCTTGTCGTCCGTCTTCGATTTGGCCGCTGTGTCGTTGCCTGCAACACAAAATTATTTTAAAACACTAGTCAATGACGCCTGGTTTATCAAATCAATCAGTCAAACGTCGGTGAAACAGTCACTTCGTTATCAGTTCCAACTGTGCATAACATCCACAAAATCATATGCCAATTGAACGTGGAGGGGTGAGTGGGTAATAAATAAACTTTGTTTGCTAAAAGACCGCTTCCTTGCGACGACACCAGTGTTCACTGGAATTAACGTCGTTATCTTTTTTGGGGGAATAGGGGGTTGATGGGTAAATATAATGAATGAACACCTTGAGATACCTTTTAGGCATTCCGGGTGTATACTAGTACCCGATCACTTAGCTGGAGTCTAGCATAAGTCCAGTTATATCGCTGTGCATTCGGTATCATGCTGTTATTAGTCTAAACGCTATGAGCACCTAGTCCAAGATGCACCACGTAAAATAGGAACAGTCAGGAATATCACCAACATTGGAGTTTGTGACTTTAAAAGTATTACTGAAATCCTCAGAATCATTAGCATCCATACCAGTATTATTACCATTCATCATTTATTAAATGAAAATATTGCATACATTTTACAAAAGATAATTTTCAAAAATACATATGAAAATTAAATATAGAAAATGTCATGTCAATTAAGAATAAAAAAGTGAATTAACTAAAAGTATTTCAAAACTAATAAATAATGTGATTGCTTTTACAAGCACTGAAAATGCCAATATTTCGTCGCTTGTTTCTAACTGATAATCTAATAATGATGTTGGTAAAGAAAACTATTCATTTGGCTTTGAAAATTGCTTCATTATTGTTAACATTGTGTATAAGTAATGTTTCACTAAAGATTAGAAATATATAATGTAATCAACTAATCTTAAAAATGTTCATCAGTCATGCTGTGTCTATAACGACCTCTTCTATTACCTACTGTATAACTAATTTAATTAATTAATAAATAAAATATTATTCAATAATTGCAATACAATACTTATATATATAACCCTTTTGCTTTAAAATAAGAGCATGGGGCGACAAGATAACAGTAACTTCAAAAACAACTACAAAGTCCAATAATTTCAAAAGAACATGAGATAATAAAATGATTCCAGCTCTTCAAACATTTTACCAACATTTTTGTTTGATCCCAGAAGACATTCATTTGAATTAGATTTTCCTACATAGTTCCAAACTATCTTTTCAGTGATCTACCAACCTCTCTATTGCCTTCATCAATTGTACATTCCAAAGCCGTTCTTGCTGAGAGGCAAACGTAGAATTTGACGAAGTAATTTTCTTCATCTAATCAAAGATTGAACTCCTCTTCGGATTTCACTCAACTATCTCATTTGGGTCGTACTATCAGTTCTCTGTCCTTGTTTGCTGGAATGACGCCCTCTTATTGTTTCTGTAGCAATATAGATTTTTTACCAAGACCAGGTTGGTAACTTTTCGCTCAAACCTTCCTACTTTATTGAGGCTTGGGACTGGTTAGATTGATTCATTACTCATTCCATGGTACGAATTCATTCATGTAACTTCAGATAATTCGTAGCACAACAACTATGTAGACAAGACAAGCGAGCAACTTATTTTACAAACAAACTGTAAAATTCGCAAATAACAGGTAACACATTTTCAAATTCATCTTCTAAAATTAGAGAGGATAAATTTGATACTCTGCCACAAACTTTGGCAATTTCAAGCTATGTGTAAAGCCAGATAGAAGATCTGTTAAAGCAATTTCATGCATTTTCTAAAAAACAATATTAAAAATTTTTAACATTTTATTTGTTTACCTTCTACAAATTTATCATTCAATATCTTTTTAATTTTGTTATAATAAAATAAAAATACTTTTTGTTTGTATATCCAATCAATCCACTTGTGGATAATTAGGGAGATGTTTTATTCACAAACATTTTCCACATACTAGACATGGCTATTTTATAAATAATTGAGATTATGTTAACACACTGTTTTTATATAAAATTTGACCTAATGTAAATTGATTGACTGACCAAATTTAGGCATAATTCCTTGTTAATTGATAGCAAAGGTATCAATAGTACCCTTAATTGTATAAAAAAATTCAAATGACCTGTTTTGATCTTGTGCTTAAATTACTCAATGATTAAGTAAAATTTTTAAAGAAAGCTTAATTTTTAAATTATTGATACTAAAATGTTACCAAATGGAGTAATGCTTGACCAATTAATTGTTTGGTGCAAAATTATTTCTTTATATGGAGGCATTTATTTCTAAAAGAATAAAATGTCTTTCAAAAAAGAATTAAATTAAACAATATTAATTTTTTTATTAATTAATTTTATAAATTAAAAATTAAAATGATTATAATTTTTCAGTTTGGAATGATTAAAGTTTGAATATTGCAAACAACCACTGTTGTTTTATCATAGTAATTTTTTCAATTTACAAAATGTGTTTTATACAATTTCACATTATTTTATTATTTTAAAATTAGAAAATAATGTATTTCAAAGATATAAATATTGATTTTAAAATATTTTCTCAGATGAACAGTTATATATATATATATATATATATATATATATATATATATATATATATATATATATATATATATATACATATATATATACACCTGTATGTATAGATTTTCAAAGTTTACTAATTAAATGAATTTAAAAAAACCTTTGAGTATTTAAAACTGAGTACATATTATAATACTTTCCACAATCAAAATACATTATATAAGTTGTAAATATAAAATTAAACGAACCTTTGGCAGCACCAGCACCTCCTTCGTCTGCGGACGAAGCAGAAAGCAAAGCAAATATAATGCCCGCTTGTGAATTGGGCCCAACAGCTATGACAACCATTTTTCCAGATCCTTCCATAACGTGTGTGCCTTTATATATATATGCAATTAAAATTTCAATAAAAATGTTATGCAACATTCGTAAAATTAGTTAAATCTCGTTATTAGATATTTGACTACTATTTGCAATGCAAAATAATAATCTGGTTAAAAACTGTCATTTATCGCTTGTGAAAATGTAAATATTATTTCTTCTCCTTTTATAGCTTTCACCTCTTTTAGAAAGAGTCGTTGTTGCCGGTCAGTTTCCTCCATTCGGTTCTGCATCGAACCAATTTGAAGCATTATAGCTATTAAATAGTTTTGGCGTCAGTGATTCACTACCCGATGTCTTTCAGCTGCAAACCCTCCTCCTTTATCCAAATTTGAGGCTAGCTAGATCGGTTTATTTCTGATCCTCTTTAAGCGAAGTTCGGGTAAATATTTATTATAATTATTATTGTTTAAATGCTTCAAGGAAAACATATTTCAACAAGCGGACATTTAGTAAAACCAAACAAGGGCTCACACTTAGTTTAATACTAGACATATTGTAATAAAAACAATTGTTTAGTTCAAAACTTTAAGATTTCTATAAATAGGTTGTATCATTACTGAATTTAGGGAAAGAATAAAACTTCGTCAAAGCGTTAAATAATGAATTGTATTAAACTAAGTGTACGACAAACTAACTAGACAACTAATTGAAAAAATATATACAAGTCAACATAAAAAGCACTTTCGATAGACCGAAACTATAATTCTACTTTTACTTCCAACATGCTTTCATATCATCATTTTTCCTTTCATAATTATACAAAATGGGTCACACAATAATCGTCCTATTTGAATTAAGTTCCATAAACAAAGCGAAAAAGATTAACAAAAAAATAATAAATCAATCCGAACGGATTACATCAACAAATTTAAACAAATAAAAAATACAAATCTCAATTATTAATAATCGGTTTTTCTATATAAAAATGACTTCAATATTCATTAGTAACTATTTCGGTCGTATATATATATATACAACTTTTTTGAAAGAGAAATAAAACTACTTTGAAAAATTAACTAATAGATAAAATTAATCGAATTCAACAGCCAAACAACATTATCTCTTGTGCATAAATAATTGATGTTCAATACTACGAAACAAGATGTAAAATATTAGCCTATACAAAAAACGTACAATGCAATTTTCGAAAATATGCACAACCTAATAAATTTTGACAAAAACTAAATACTGACTAAATGCAGAATAAATCACAATTAGTTAAAAATTTAGGCAAAAATTTTAATTTCTAAATTACTTCTATTCTCTTGCCAATACTTGAAATTAGTAAAAATGGATAAAGTTGCAAATTGCAAATATAATCATTTTCAAAGTTGCAATTAACACATAATTCTTGCTCGATGTAAAAAAAACAAGCGCCAAAATAGTCGAATGTAAAACAAATTTTACATTTTAACAAAATCATCAATCTAATATTTTGAAACTGATAACCCATTCCAAGGCCGATTGCTAAAGGAAAAAGGTTAGAACGCAAAGTTAACAAACTGCCTTCATCAAAAAATATTGCCAAATATTCCCGCCTAAATGAATTGGTAAATTAGACGTCAAACTGCTCAGATTTTGCAACACATTAAAAAGTTTTAATCAGAAATATCATTGGCATTCGTAGTTAGTATACTTCAATTGTTGTCTATTCAGTGCACCTCTGAAAGTTCAATACTTACGGATATTTGGTAACTAGGACTATTTTGGGAAATAATAACTTGTGAGGGTGTTTATGTCCAATAGTAATGATCATTGGTATTATTATTTGAAAAATTTATCGTTTAATATAAAATCTAGAATCGTTTACAAAAGTTTATAACAAATTACATTAGCCATCAAAATATATGGGCGATAATAACCGATGTGCAACTCCGATGATGATGATAATCAATATATATATATATATATATACAACTAACAATTACAATCCTTAATTAATGCTACAATTAAATTATAAAAAAACTCATACATTAAACAATTTGTTTCGATTTTTGTAAACAAACATCGATTCAAAATGACATTATAATGAGTTAAACATAAAATCACAAATAAGTTTCAATCATATATATGTATATAAAACTTATGGCTTGGCATTCTGCCTTAAAATAAACAATTTTAAAACGCAAGCATGCAATTTGTTTACAATTGTTGGGTAGAATTGTTCAAATATTTCGCAAACTTGACGTGACAGACCCAATAAAAATGTTTGTTTTTTACATTATTTACAAATAGTGTTTACAACTTTGCAAAATGCAACCAAAGATTATCCAAAAAAATATAGTCCTAACTCAAAATATTTTATTTCTCTTAAGTTACATCTAATTGGAAGAAGAAAACAATAATTCAATAAATGTATCCCATGGTAAAGCAAACTATTCGATTTTCACAAGAAATAGTGAACTTATCTAGCAATTATGGCATCCTAACTGCAAGATTATGAGCACATGAGAAAGTGAAAACCTTGCTATCTTACAACCGTTACACTTCAGCTAATCGAAAGGAAATTGCTAAAGGGACGTAATTTGTGCCAAATTTTGTCTTCTTCATCAATACAATAAAAACATTTCATTCATCCACTTCATTATTTCTATATTTATACGGCATATAAACTATCGACTTTGATGGCTTAATAAGAATAACACACGTAGAAGAATAACGATGTTTCTTTGCTAGTAGACAGCATCCCTGTGACGGCGCCACTGATTGACAAGGCCACCTAATTTTTATCACATCATATCCTTTAGCCCAAAGGCGACATGTGGTATACATATAGCTTAAGATACCCTTTAAATACCTTGGATGTATGCTAGCACTGATCTGCGATGCGAAAACCAAGTTATACCGCTGTGCACTCGGTCCCTGCTGTTATTAATCTAGATGCCTATGGGTACCTAGTCCACTATACACCACGTAGAGCAGGAACGCCCAGGAACATCACTATCATTGAAACTTTATAAGCATTACTCAAATCCTCAGGATTATTGGCATCCCAAATATATCTGATTAAAAACTTAATTTTTAACGGTCAAACTCAATTACACTGGAAGTCGAATAAAACTGCTTTTCATACAAAAGAATTAGATGAATAAGCTTTACTAAAGTAAACATTTAAGTGAAATTAATTAAACAACAGTCAATTGATAATCCGTTCTTATAAACGCTTTGTGCATTATGACGAAATCTGTTTTAATAACGCTTATAAATCAGCAATTATATAATAATTACTGAAATTAGCCATTACCACATATCATCATCTTCATTCAAAAATTCAAACCGATCATGAAATGCGCATTATTCAAAAATGTAGGTCAACTAGTCTTTAAAGTTCGCTTAACAAAAACCATGCCAAAATTGTAATTTAGAAGTGAAAACAAAAGTGTTTTGGTTCAAAGCGTTCCCCAACAGATTTTTGTCAACAAAAATACACCAAACTGAATTTATTCTCTACACAGTAAACCAAAATATATCCCCTGTTCGTACTATTCTTACTGTGTTTCGGTTTAAATCGACGAGCAAATGGAGTGCAAAAACCAGTCGAACAGAAGACCACAATATACAAACATTTCCCAAGTTTTCGGTATTCCGAAATAAGTACATTTGGAATTTAAATTACAAATCAAATCTTACCCGACATGAGTAGGGGATCCTTGCCTTCCGACTTGCGTACATGATCTGATTCGCCTGTCAGTGAACTTTCGTCAACTTTCAAATCGTTGCATTGAATAATCACACCGTCGGCAGGAAGCAAATCGCCTACGAAATAAAACCAAAGAAATAATTAGGCCGTTTGTTTATTGGACAAATTAAATAAATTCCTCTAGACTAAGACTTATTTTATGAATATAAATAGATTAAAAAAAAACGAAGATTGGAGAAAATACTGCATTAATTAATAGGCAATAGTTATTTTTCCAAGCTCTTAAAAACCACCATTTTAAAAAGATGTATTAAAACATATTTCACACATGTCTAGAAGAGTTGGTAAAATGCTAAACCCAAAACTAGATGAGCATGGATTCGTGTCCCACTTTCGGCACTAAATGCGGGCTCTCATTTGGTTTAGCTAAATATCCACTTGCTAAAAATAAATACCGTAAAGCATCCAAGCAATGAAAATATGCACATATGCCTTAGTTATCTGGAGTAATGCCCAATCTGCAATTAAATAGAATTGAGCTTCTAAAGTACCCATCAAAGTAGTGAAATAATACATTTTTATACCCATATATGCCATCATGTTTTAGGGAATACGTATCCTCTTATATAAAAAAACATTTTTAAACTTGGTCATCAAATCATGATTTTCAATTTTTTAACCACATGTATTTATTACATACTTATATTGAATATCATAATTTTGTTATCTATATTCCATTTTATAACTATCGTGTGTACTATTTTTGTGTTGTAATTTGATGACTAATTGTAAAAATGTGTTTATGTGCAGCAGTATCAAAGTTTCATTCAAAAATGATAATAACATATGTTTTATCGAAATTTTCAAAATATAATCAAGGCAATTAGCATAAACAAACATTCATAATACTGATAAAAAAATAAACAGATACTGTAAAAATCGAAAATAAAAACAACAACACCGGTGTAACAAATTCTAAACAAATGTGTCTCAAAATTGATGAAAAATGTATCTAATTATTGTAAATAAATATATACAACTTGGACTAAACATTTGAAAATTATTTGTAAAATATTCACTACAGAATATATTAAAATGAAACATAAAAACCATCTGTAGTGCTGGTAATTAGTGTTGCCCTAAAACTGTCTGTTGCAGGTATTTTTGAAGTATCAAGTGAGGAATGAAAAGTGCCAATTGAAAGAAAATAAAAGGTAATAAGAAATGTAGATGCTGTTTGGAATAACCTTTACGTTAATCACGTTCTGTTGTCTGTTTAATACACAAAAGTTTCCAGGACCGAACCACGAACTATTTATAGATTGTATTAAAAATATATATTGGGTGCCAATGATCTCGAGGAATTGAGTGATGCTTGTAAAATCTCAAATTCCAATGATGGTAATATTCCTGACTGTTCCTTCTCCACGTGGTCTATCCTGGACCCTGGTACCAATAGGCATCTAGACTAATAACAACAGGAACCAAGTGCATAGCGGTATAACTGGACTTTCCTGTACAGTGAATAGGTGCTAGCATACACCCAAGATGCTTAAAAGGTATCTCAAGATAAGTATTTATCATATGCAGCCAGTTAGGCTTGTGGATCCGTCAACCGGCGTCAACCTACAATCCCCCCGAAAAAGATCGTCTCATCAATTCCCGAAAAAACTGGCGTTGTCGCAAAAAATCGGTCTTCTAGCTATTAAACTTCATCTATTCCCCCAAGTTCAATTTGCATTTGACAACCTCTTCGTATAAGAATTTCATCTGATACGCAAACTTGAAACTAATGAAGAGATGACTCTGCTACCAACCTTTGTTGTTGTTGTTGTTAAGTTAATCTGACCGGAACATTGTCATGAGAACAAAGGCTGTTGTTGGCACAAACTATCTCTCGACATCTCCTTAAACCGTGAACAATGAAAAGGGACTATTCCAGATTCTATGTCAACTTTAAACTAATTAAAAAATGGTCTTGCCACCAACAATTATATTCATTATATATATATATATATATATATCTTCGTAAACTGTGCGATAGAGCTGTCTTTTTATAATGAACCTACATTTAACCCAGTTTCCAGATCACTTTAGAACTTTTTAGCGTAAATAAAATTAGAAAATCAATCCAACAATTATTTATCAATCATTCTTGTTTAAACTCTAACCAACAATCATTACTATTGTAATAATTAATTAGGAAACCTACTTAACAAATTATTATTCTGTTAACTTGCTTCAGAACAAACAAATAACGAAATGGTCTTAAATAACAGAATAATTTTCTCATTATAATGTGATAAGATCAGTCATGAAAATAATCCAGAAATATGACAAAAATTTAAAACGAATTCGACCAATCAAAACTGTGAGATACGATGCATATTCTCATTAAACATTCAATCATGCTGTTCAAAAATTGATCAGAATTATTAATTATCATTTTTATTTTTGATACAATGGTTTTAATTAATAAAATCATTAGCATTACTTAGTCCTTGTATGTGTATCTGTTAATATCGTGCAACACAATACATACTATTTAATTCATGCCAAAATACGTCAATATACTTTATTAGAAAGCGTTCCAAACAGATACTACTACTAGTATCATATAAGCAATATAAGTAGTATCTTACCGTATTTGACCTGGCAAATGTCGCCAACAACAATGTCGTGTACGGCAATTTGTTCGGTTTTACCGTTGCGGATGACGAAAAAGCTGTGCTCCGATTCGATTTTATTCTGCAAACCACGAAATTGTCTTTCTTTTTGCCAGTCGTTCAACGCAACAACGAAAACTACCACCACGACCGCAATCAGAATGGCCAAACCTTCGATCCAGCCAGCTTCGCCCTCCGAAGAGTCTTCCGCAGACGTCTGGAAATCTGGAATAGCAATAAAATGATCTTGAGCATTTGAGTAATATGGAATGCTAATAATCCTGAGAAAGTGAGTAATGAAGTTTTTCTCTGTTATGAGGATACTTTACTGCCAAATGTCCTATCTGCAGTAAGCCCTCTTCCTTTATTCATGTTTGAGACTGGTTATTTTATCGGTTCATTGCTAATCCTATAAGTTTCAATTTCTAATTATGGTGTTATCCCTGGCTGTTCCTCCATGTGGCACATCCTAGACTAGATGCAACAAATCACCTAAACCAACACAGCAAGGACAAAGTACACAGTGATAAAATTGGGCTCGCGTTTCGGTGAATGAATGCAAGCGTACACCAAGGCTACTTAAAAGGCACAATAAAGTATACGTACATCATCCATGCCTTTCGAGCTAAGGGAAACAACTGAGACAAAAAATCAGACAGTTTCGTCAATCTTTACAGATAGGCACCGTCACATGGATGCTGTCTACTAGCCAAGAAACTGTTAACCTACGTTACAAATTACACTTATTAAACCGTTGCAGTTCATTATTTAATATACTGTAAAAACGTGGAAATAATGAATAGGTGACGATGTCACTATGCAGATAATTGAATCATTCTACAGGCATTACAAAACGAAATCTTGATTTGCTGTCAACCAAATGTCTATTTACCACAAACATTTCTATGTAATGCATTCACAGCATTCACAATTTACATTACAAAATATGCCATCTGAAAATTTCGTTCACTCAAAAAATGTAACAATTTCGTTAACTTTAATAACAACAATACCAAAACAAAAATGCAAAAACAAAACTAACAAAGTATTTGGCACAAGCACTATTGTCATTCATTACCAATCTTTATAAGAACGCTGGGATGCTAATGATCCTGAGGATTTGAGTAATGCTTATAAAGTCTCAATTTCCAATGATGGTGATATTCCTGACTGTTAGTCCTCCACGTGGTGCATCCTGGACTAAGTGCCCCTAGGCATGTAGACTAATAACAGCAGGGTCCGAGTGCACAGCGGTATAACTGGGCTTCCGCTACGGCGGGTGGGTGCGAACATACACCCAGGATACTTAAAAGGTATCTAAAGGTATACGTATATCATATGTAGCCCGTGGGCTAAGGGAGATAACCCTGACAAAAAATCAGGCGGCCTCGTCAATCTTTGCGAACAGTGGCGACGTCACAAGGATGCCGTCTACCAGCCAAGAAACTTTGTTATTCTTCCACATTTGTCTACGCTTGTCAAGCCATCGAGATCGATCGTTCTACATGTCGTATAAATATGGGAAATAATGAAGAGGTGACCACGTCACCAACTAAAATGAATGAATGAATGAATTTATAAGAACGAAAAAAATAAGAATCCTAATCAAAATAACGTCAAAATGGCGAATCAACTTTATTCAATCGTGTTTATAAAAGTCACCTACAGGATTTGAATTAAAACAAATATCAAATCGACTCCTTAAAAATTAAAAAATGGCATTTTTCCAGATAAAATTCATTACCATATATATATATATATATATATATATATATATAATTATTTTCAAAAACACTTAAGTAATATAATAAAAATTGTGTACAATATATTTCGTGCCCATTGTCTGAATATTAAAAAACAGAGTGTGCTAATAATCCTGAGGATTTAAGTAATGCTTATAAGATCTCAAATTCCAATAAAGGTGATGTTCTTGACTGTTCCCCCTCCACGGGATGCATCTTGGACTAGATGTCCATTGTCATCGATATTAATAACAACTTCAATCGGGTGCACAACGGCATATCTGGGCTTTTGCTTCAGTGGGTGAGTGCAAGCATGCATTTAGGGTACTTGAAATGTATCTTAATGTATATGTACACCTAATATAAAAGATTCATTAATCCATTAATTAATTTACATAACATATAATTTGTAACTTTTGTAACACAAAAATTATTTAGCCACCAATTTTTAAAAATACTTCTCAACCATTTATAGTATAAAATAATATAGGATAAAATAGACATTCACAGAAATACAGCCAGTGTTCATTCAACATGCCGGAATTACCAAGTTGGTAAAATGCTAAATTGGAAACTGGGTTGTCATGGGTTTGAGTTTCGTTGCTGACATTAAATGAAAGTCCTCGTTTGGCCTCGATAAATGCTTACTGGCTTGAAAAGCTTTCGTAAAACATTCAATCAATAAAAACCAAAATAATAGAATATTTCATTAGTCATTAGTCCACACTACAAACACTCAAAAACACGTAGTGTAAAGAATGAAAAAACACAGTTTTTCTAATTAAACAAACACTTATTTTTAAAAATGTTTTTTATTTAAAAAAAAATAATCCAACGTAAATGCACTGTTCTACGTTAAAAAAACTCTTTTTTAAAAAGTGCACTAAAAGGTATACACACACCGTCACATGTTGTTCAAATGCAACATAAAATGTACCCCCAAAAACCAAAATTGCTATTTAAACTCATAAATCGGTGCATAGAAAATTGAATCAATAATTCCTTAAAAAGAACCTCCCCAATCTGATATATTGGTTAGAATAGAGTTGAGTAGAAAAACGTGGGTCACTAGTTGATCTTGTAACCCCATGTTCTCTGAAACAAAAAAGGCCGTTTGCATTTTGCATACATTCTAATGTATGTGCCTCCCGTTTATAAATTACAACTGAAGCAATACTGGTAAGTTGACCCAGTTCAAAACTGAACTCACATACTACCTCAATCTGAAAACCTAAACGCTTACATACATCAAGGATTCAGACTAGGACGGATCAGAGACGGAGTATACAGCGGTATAACTGAAAATTCACTTTGACCGATGGGTACAAACATACATTAATAATACTTAAGAGATATCATATGTAAACTATTTGTAGCCATTAGACTACGGAAGACAACATTGACAAAAAATCAGACAGACTCGTCAATCTTCGCGAACATTGGCGCCGTCTATAAGCCAAGAAACGTAATATTTCTGCATTTGTTATGCCTATGACGCAAATCTTTTAATCGTCCTTACAAATATATAGGCATAATAAAAAGTGACCACGTTACAAACTACACAAAATGAAACAATGCCTTCCAAACGCATCCACCAGCTATTTTAGCACCACAAATCGTCAATTTCAATAACTCTTAATTTTGTGTACTTGTTGAAACAAGAAGACCGATGTTTTCTACCAAAACACGCCAAAAGTAACAACTTTGCATTTACCACTACTACCTACGCACATGCAAATGCTGAACAAACAAGTTTCAAAATTATACATTCTGTATACAAAATAATACAAAAATTGAAATTGTAGTTTTTTTTCAATACTGGGCTACATGTATTCGTCAAATAAACTTTTTGTCAATAGTATTATGCAAATTGCTTGTACAAACACACCATCACTTGTGCAAACATGTACAATTTTTACTAGTAAAAACTGGCATGCCAGAAAGTGTTAGAACAAAAAAAATCATTAAAAATCTTGTCAAAATAATAAATCCAATTTGATGTTTGCTCTAGACAATGAGAACAATTAAAACAAAACTGTAACCAAACCATTAGAAACAAGAAGGAAACTCAGTAAAAGTTCTAAATATACATTTTCATGTTGTCAATATTGTAACCTGGTAAATGTACACAAGTTCTATGTTACGTGACGGAACACTGCTAAAACTTGTAAATCTTTTACGTGTTCAAGAATTCAACTGCTGCAATTCGCATTTGTAACAGATCTACAACCAAGCTGTTCAAACTGTGCAGTAGTGTCCGTCAAGAGTGTGCTGTGTGGCTGCTTCACTATTGTTCAACTATGCAATAAATGCTATATTTGCCAAGGTTTCTGGACAAATGTAAGGTGTGCATGTTGGTATATTTGTTGTTGGAAAGAACAATAATAGCGTTGGTAAAAACTATTGTTGAGCCATATGGAAAACAGCATGTGACTAAATTAATTCTGTTTTCCAAATCTTTGACCTTACAAAGTAGTGTGCATGTTCATAGTTAATGGTACATCACCAAATCACTTAATCCGTTGGCATAAAATTCAAAAAACGACAAGATAACGAGTTATTTTATGTAATAATAAATATTTCATTAAGTTTTTCGCATGTATCCATAATCAAATCCCATGCATGATTATTGATTTATTTTTATTCAGTTCATATTGTAAATAATTGAATGCAGAACGGAAAATATTTATTTCCTAACAAGTAAAATGTGTGTATGTGTGTGTGCATAGCCAAATTGAAATCCCACCCTCATCCCATGTTTAAATTAAACTAGTAATTGACAGCAGTTAAATTTTGTAGAAAAAAGATGAAGATGTATATAACTAATTTAGTTTGAATTAATATCTTACATTGTAAGCGTCGAAAATTTAACAATACTTGAGTATTTACCTAATGATTTAATTTTATTATTTGAATAGTTTTGAAGAAAAACTTAATAACCAAAATGTTTCTTTTTCGGCTTCAATGAAATACTCATCCATCTCAATCTGCACAAACTTTATTTGTTAAAATGCAAACTACAACGATTTTATTAGAAATAGCACAATGGTCAAAATAATTCACGTGTCGTACCAACCAACATTGACGCACATATACCAACATCATATATATTTACCAAAAATAACCTATCCGAACTACATGATACCAAATCGATAAAACCACTAACAAAATAAATTGTGCTGATTTGTTAACTGAATGACAATCATCATCACCACTATTCACTTATTCTCAAGCATTCCAATGCTGTAGAGAATTAAATGCCAAAAATATTTTAATAAACTAAGCATTTTGCGCACACAAATGGTGATGAGGTCATTTGAATAGTCTTTTATTTTAACAACGTGTAGATTAAATCGATAGAATGATTAACTGTATATATATATATATATATATATATATGTGTGTGTAAACCAATTAATTACAATTGAAAAAGCAATACAAACAGACCAATAAGTAAAACAACTAAAACTTAAATGTCATGATGCAAACAACTTTTGGATATTTATTTTACTAATTTAAACGTTTCACAGGAAACATCTTTCAGTAATGGACATTTTAGCAACACCGAACGTGGGCCCGCATTTAGTGTCGGTGGTGGGATTCTAACGCATGCCCACTAAGGTCCAAGTCGATCGCTCTACAGCTAGACCACCCCAGCACACAAGTTATTTAAAAAAACAAAGTTCAAGCCTTCACAAATTTGTAAACCAATCAAAATAAATTTAAATGACCTTAAATGTGACCCGGTCCTATTTGCTAACAATGTTTCCGGTCAAAACATGCAAACAAAAACACGATTGAAAAATTAACAGTGAATGATAAAAAGTCAATGACATTTCCGACATACAGTTAGAAAATCTATTCTTTTTAACTTATTACAAATTAGTCATACCAATCATCATGGGCATACTAAATACTACTAATACCATCAATCGAATCCACACGCACATCATGTATATATATATATATATATATATATATATATATATATATATATATATATATATATATATATATATGAATCACACAAACAATTTAGCATTAGATAAATAAATAAACATATATCCAATCCATGTAAGGAAAATCAATCAGAAGGTTGAGAAATACACTAATGAACACGATGATACGATATTTGAATGAGATAATTCGACTTGAAGATATGATCAATAGTCCTCTACTCTGTCAAATGCAATCCCAATAAACATGAAAACTTGAAAACGCTCGTACTTTGGTAAATGAATGCCGAAGGTGGTGAAGGGATACTTCAAAATATGCCTATGTAGAGACTTGCCTAAAATTGACTAACCTTACAAAGGACAAGTAGCGTCGTTAATCTTTGTAAACACTGACGACGTAACAAGAATGCTGTCTTTTAATTTAAAAAACTTCTTTAAATTTAACGTTTGAAAATAGTGAAAGATGATCATTTAGCTGAAAGCTGAAAGTGCTGAAAGCTACTTCTACTGAAGTATCCAAGCCAATAACCATAAATAATAATAATAATAAATAATCTGGAAATAATAAAGCAGTAGTTTTTCACCAAGTAATTTACCTCTTCATTATTTCTATATTTGTAAAGGATCTCCAACAATTAATTCTCATATATTTTATGTAAAAAACCCTCGTATATGAAATAAACGAAAGAAAGTAGAAAATTTTCCTGACTAATAGATGATATCCTTGCGATGCTACCATTGTTCATGAAAATCAATAAACCCTCCTGATTTTTTGTTAGGGTTGTCTCTCGTAGTATATATATATATATATATATATATACTCTAAAATAACTTCTAAAAACCCTGGGTATACACTTGCACCTATCTGCCAAAATGGAACCCCGATTATACCGATATGCATTAGAGCGCTAGTCCATGATGCTGAGTCCAGGATATACCGAAATTGAGATACAGAAGCAGAAGTATTGCCACTATGATTATCACCTTCATAAGCATTACTGAAAATTCTTGCAATAATTGACATTCCTGTCTAATTTAATGGGATGGAAATGATCTTGATAATTTGAGTAATGCTTATAAAGTCTCAATTTCAATTTATGATGATATTCTTGATAGTTCCTCCAAGTGGAGCATCCTAAACTACGTGCACACAAGCACGTAGACTAATGCAGTCAGTACCAAGTGCACAATGGTATAGCAAAGCTTCCGCTTCTGAGGGTGGGCTAAAAGAGATAAACCTGACAAAAAATTAAGCCTTGTCAATTTTTTGATACTGGTAACACCGTTATAAAAATGTCGTCTTCCAAACAAGAAACGACATTATACGTCTACATTTGTCACGCTTATCAAGACATAGAAGCCAATCGTTTAATATGCTGTACAAATATAGAAATAATAAACAGGTGCCTACGTCATCAAACAAATCAATCAATGAATATAATTCCAATAACAACCCATTTTCAATAAAAATAATATAATTTTTTCTCAACTGGCAATAAATAAATCAATGAAATACTTGGAGTTCAATTAAATTTCAAAAAGATTAATTTCCTGTCTAAACAATTCGCCTTGTGTTTGAATAATCGTCACAAACAACAATAACAACAACAACAAAAATTTATTTGTTTGAGTGAGTTGTAGAAAATATACACTTGAGAATTGCAAAAGGCGAATAATAATAATTATTATTATTAATTAGAAAAATCACTGTTAATTCGTATAGAGCAAAAACAGATGAAAAACTATAATTACAATCATAACGAATAATGCAGCTTGAGATTTGGCTACTCTATCATTATACGTCTAGAGCTGAGCACAAAGCTATATGCAGGTAGATTAAAATCATGAAAAAACCCGTCTAGATTTACCCGTATTTTTAGTGCAATTTTTTAACAAAAATTAAACCCCATCTATGTATTTCCTTTTATGAATGGATAGTATATCCATCTATGAAAATGCTCTGATTGTGAAAAAATACACGCTAACTTTGAAACCTCAAATACAAGACACTGACATAAACATTACTATCTAATACAAAATTATTGTTTACAAGAGCAATGTAAAAACTATGCATTTTAGATAATATTCATTATTTCCCATAATTTCATATAAGCATTGAGGCTAAAAGACATCTTGTTTATTAACCTAATGTTGAATAATTCGATTTCGCATTATATAATCCATTTTTAGACAATTTACAATGTTATTTAAAATATTTTTTATAATTAATTCGATTAAGGTATGAACTAGCCGGAGGCAATTGTATAAATATGATTTTGTTAGTCAAGAAGGATTTAGCTATTTATGCAACTAAAAATTCATTTTATAATAATTATTATTATTATTATTGTTATTCTTAAAATATGAAACTAGAGCATTGTTGTTATTGACCACAAAATGATTTAAAACATCACGTTCTGCTTGAAACTTAAATAATTTACTAACAAATTAAGCAAATCAGTGGTGTTTAAATAATCGTCGGGTTTACAATGATTTAAACTATAAAAAATACAAATTCAAAATAAATTTATATTTATAAGTCATTTCAAAATACAGATATTATTATTTTCTACGGCACACATTTATTTGTAAATAAAACTCATTTTTTAGTAAGTGACCATTCATTGTCCTACATCCAGGTTATTGTTTTAGTACTCATACTCACACATGAGTCATTTACATTTAATGTTTACTGTTATATTTGTATACTATTAACTGTAGTACGTTTTATTTATTCATTTTAGTTAGTGACATAGTCCCTCTTCATTATTTTCCATATTTATACGGCATATAAATGATCGACTTCGATAACTTGAAGAATAACAAAGCATCTTGGCAGGTAGTACGTTTCCAATATAATATCATGCCCCTTCATGTATATCTTAGTGGACAAAACTTTTGAATATCTGTTAATTTTTTAATACATCAGACTATGTAATTTAATTTAATTTTTTTGATTAATGTTAAATACTGCTAATTGTATTGTATTTTATAATTGTACCTATTTTTCTTTGCTGAAAGCTACTTCTACTGAAATATCTAAGGCAATAATAATAATAATAATAATAATAATAATAATAATAATAATAACAATAATAATTAGGCATTTCATAGATTACTTTCTACTTTAAAAAGAGGTTAATTTAACCTTTCTAAATTATGTTCCGATGACGGGGCTCGGCAAAATCTAATTGGAGGTTCAATCTTCGATATGGACAATCTGTAAAGCTGAAAAGTTAGTGTATAATTAATTATATAGAACAATCTTGTTGCACCATGCTCTGCAGAGCAAAAGTATTTTGAAATAATAAATAAATAATAATAATAATAAGTAATGATTAAAATTTTATGGTGCTTTAAAGTACATGGTACTTAATAAAATTAGCACTTTAGTTTTAAAAAAATAGACGTACTTCTATCATTGCATAAATAGTAAATTTAGAATTTAGAAAAAAGTGACGTTTATACAGTTTCTTCTACAAAGCTCAAACCTTAATGTAATTGAAAACATGTTTAATTATCTTGAATAACAATACAAGATAGTGTAGTAAGCAAAACAATAGACAAACAGTTAATAATGAAATAGAAAACCAACTTTTACAAAATTACATTAATACAAATTAAAGTAATACAAAACTAAAAGCTTACATGTAAATGATGGATATCGATTAAATGTAGTTTTTGTTAAACTGTTAAAGGGATTTATTTAGTTTATTCATTTTACTTATTTAATTCGGAAAAATATGCATCTAGTTTAAAATTTTAATTAATATTGCTAATATAATAAATATTTAAACAATATTTCAATAAAAGGACGTAATACCATTACAACCAACTATGAAATTTTTGCATAATAATTAGGGCAATATAATATATAATTTATTATTCATTTTCAGATATTTTAAACACATAATAAGTACAAAAATAATAATAAAGGGTGAAAAGCATTCCATATTTAATCGTACATTAGTTTTTTTTTAATATATAGTGAAAAAGTCTCATTCTAAAATCAACACCCATATAAACGTAATTATCAAATGTAATGTACATTATTTTCACAAGTTATATATTTGAGTTCATTGATAATGAGTGTTTACTGACTAAATTTTATATTTATAAAAACAAGCCGAAATGGCTAAGGTGTCGCTATTGTATCTGGGTGGACATTGGTTGAAGTTTCACCACGGTCACTAAATGTGTACCCTTTTTGGTTGAAATTCAATTTATCCTGAGCATTTGAGTAATGCTTATAGTCTCAATTTCCAACTATGGTACTATCCCTGACTGTTCCTTCACAAAGCGCATCTCGAACTAAATGCACCCAAGCACCTAGACTAACACAGCAGTATAACTGGACTTCCGCTTTGGAGAGTGAATGCAAGCATATACCCAGGTATCTTAAGATATACGTTTATAATATGTAGCCCTCGGAATAAGCAAGATAAAAATTAGGCAATCTCATCAATCTTTGAGAACAGTGATGTTGTCTTCCAATTCAGAAACATCATTATATGTCTACATTTGTTACGTTTATCAAGACATTGAATTCGATCGTTTAAAAATATTGTATAAAATTTTAAATAATGAAGAGGTGCTTACCTCACCAACCAAAATGAACCTATAAAAACACAATATTCACACCGTCATCACCTCAATATTAATTAAAAGCCAAATGTAAAAAAATCGTGAAATAATTATTTAATTATTTAAAAAAAAACTATTTTATTTATAAGGTTTAATGTTGCCTTGTCATAGGTTTTTGTAAAATAATACAACTGAAAGAGTAAGTATTATTATTATTACTAATAGCAAAACCGATTAACTCTAAAGAGCCACAAGCTTATACCATGAGATAGTATTATTAAATTATGGCATTAAAAATCCCGCATATCAAAGATCGAGGTTTGCTTTTAGTTTTCACTCAACACTGTCATCAAAATCATACTTCCATTTTGTTTACCCTATGCAGCCAACAGAGATCATTGGAGGGGTTTAACTCGGGATGTAATTAACATTTAATGTCAGCACACCTCAAGTGTCGTTCTTTGAGTACACACTACAAAAGTTGACGTTTTTACAGACGCTTTGGTTTTTGTTGGACTACCCTGAGTAATAATAACCGGTGGGGGATGTTTATCCCCGATGATGATAATGATGATGTAATTTGCCGAAACAACATTAACAATATTTTTTTTAAAAGTCAAATCGTTGATTCATTTTTCTTCTAAAAATTTAAATAAACAAACAACACGAACCAAAAAAATAGGTATTTGTTTGAAAGTTACCACCAAATAGTACCAACAGTGTTATTTTTTCGATATAATAAAACAAAACATCCATATTATGAAATTATCTCCTTAAAACCTTTTTTTTATTTTAAACCAGTTGACACTTAATATGATTTATTATTTTCAAAACAATAAAAACATGAACGTCTACTTAAACTGTAACAGACTACAAGAATATAGCTTCTAATTTTGATAAAATCCACAAAAATCAGTTGCTCGTATCAAATTCAACTCAAATGAAAAACTAAAATTAAAATCAAATATAAATACGAAAAAATATCAACCGATCAACTTAAAAACATAATTTTACGTCTGCTGCCTTAACTTGTAAGCCATATTCGGAATATACTTGAGTTCATACACCAACAATCCTAATGATTTGAGTAATGCTTGTATAAAATTTCAATTTCCAACAATGGTAATAATCTTATTTCCATACATGTGGTACATCCTACACTCAGATCAAACTAAATCAAGGACTGAGTGTATATAGGTATAAATGATATTCCTTTTTCGTAAATATCTGCAAGTATACATCCAAGGTACGTAAAAGGTATCTTAAAGTATAAGCGATGTGGACAAACATTATGCTATAAGATTCATATGGTAAACACCAACCTATTTAGGCGTCTTGCCAACTGGATTTAATTTCAAAGTTCATACTCTACTAATCCAAAAAACTGAATAAATATTGCAAACTTTCCAAGTCATTTATAAACAAAAAAAACTTGATTGAATAAATTAGTCGAAATATACACTTTATTCAAAACATGCTCTATTATATTTTTCATTTCAAACAAATAGTTAAGCCTTTTTTAAAACAAGCAAAAAAAGTTAAATATTGTATCGATTCTAAAACTATACTATTGGGTAGAGTTGAAATTCCTAACTACCTTCACATTGGATAAGGATAATTTAAATCAATTTTAGTAGAATAGTTTGTAAACCGCCAGATTCGAAACTGAGTAGGTACTGGTTAGAGTGCCACCACCAGCACTAGATCCAGTTTCAAGCCTAGTTGAGAAAGAAAGATAGTTATAGCACAAGGCCTCTTTAAAAAATTAATGTTGATGTAAAAAATGAGAAGACGTTACTCCATCAAACTACGATTGTAGAATTAAGCGAAAACCGAAAGAAACTTTAACCATTCGTATGCACAATCTTCAATGTTAAAAATTTTAAGTACCATCGCGTAGAATAATCTTGTTTCTCCATGTTCTTCAAAGCGTTTTTTAATATAGCAAAAAATATTATATACTACTAACAAAATACCTTTAAATTTTTACAACGATTAACAGTTGTAATACGATACACCTTAAAATAAAATAGTGAAAACTTGTACGTTTCCATATCGATTATTACACAACATAACAATCCAATAATAAACACTACTGCATATCAATCCGGAACCATTTTTCTAAAATCATGAAACTTACATTGTATATAGAGTGACAAACTTAATGATATAAAAGCAGCCACGATCAGTACAATTAACGTCAAATCTTGCAACGCTTCCCACATTAACTCAAAAAATGATTTCGGTTTTTTCGGTGGAATCATATTCGAACCAAAAGTTGCTATTCGGTTGGAAAAGTCGCTTTCCGTTAAACCTGTTTTTCATTTAACAAAAATAACAAGGAAAACATGTCATGCATTATTAAACGTATACCAAACAAAATACAATTTTATATTTTGAAAAAAGATATAGGTTTGTACCAACCACACAAATTCATCTTTCAACTACACATAAGTCGCACACAATTTATAAGGCAACTTTATTTCAAACGTGTTAATATTGTAGCAGATTGCGGAATGCTTATAATCCTAAGGATTTGAGTAAGGCTCCATTTCCAAAAATTGTATTAATCCTGTTTCCATATATTCATGTAGTACATCCTGGATTCAGACTTTCATGAATCAGGGATCAAGTGTAAAGCATCATAATTAAATTTCCATTTAGTGGATGGGCACAAACATACACCCAGAGTACTTAAAAGGTATCATGAAGTATACGTATACTATGTGTAGATGCCGTGCTAAAAGAGAACCTTGACAAAAATCAAGCAGCCTTGTCCATCTTTGAGGACAGTGGTGCAGTTGTAAGAATGCTGTCTATCACCTAAGAAACTTCGTTATTGTCATATATTGTTACGCTTTTAGAACCATTGGAGTCAATTGTTTGATGTGATGTACAAATATAGAATAAATGAAAATAAGACCACATCACCAGCCAAAATAAATAAACAATAGTACTGTTTTGTCACCACCATTATTATTAATATCTGACAATATTTTTCCAATATTCACAACACAAACATCGGATGTCAGTAACTAAAAATGGTTAAACTTACAAATTATCCCAAAAATGTAATACTAGGAAACCAACTAAAAAAATATATTAACTCCAATTTATAAAAGTAGATAAATAAATTCAAACAGCAATTAGTATGTAAAAATAGGCGGCTTTATATTTACACTTCATTTCTTTTTAATTGAAGCAAAATTTGAAACAAAGATTAACTACACCTGTTTTTGTTTATCATGTATTACGAGAGAATAATATTAAATAGTGCAAAAATAAACCATCAACCAACAATACATTTGTCGTTACACAAATATATGCATAACGTAAAATTGAAAAATGAGAATTTTTTATTAATATGTACTACTACTACTACTACTACTGATATATTATCATTATTATGGTTAGTTAGAAGTAGACCCATTATTATCAAATACACACTCAAAATAGTTGGAAAATCATTAGCACAAGGGAAAAATAAAATTGTAAAATAGTTAAAGAAGAAAACATCGATTACATTGATAAATATACTTTCACAGCATAGATGTAGGGATAATCTTTCATAATAGAGACATCAATCCATCAAAATAAACATTAAAAATATGTACTATAAGTTAGTTGTTGAATTTGAAATTAACCACAATATACCAAAAAATTGAATAATGTTCTAAAAAAACTCACAAAGTTCATTTTCAATATTTTCTCAATAAGCTAACTAACAATCGTACCAAATATGGAATACATGTGAGTGGTGATACTTATGTTTCACACTCGAACTTTCTCCTAATTCTATCCTATTTCATCGTTTTGTTGACAACGTCATACAGGGGAATAAATGTTGACGTGCATTATTCATTCAAGAGGAAAGGGATTATTGAAAATGCAATGCGTAGTTGGAATTAATGAACTGTTATCGTTTTTCTCAATAAGGTTGTTAATAATTACTAAATATGATGTCTACTAACCTACCTTAGCAATTACAACAATTAGCCGCATCTTTTTAAAAGAACAACTTTACTTGAGAAGATAAAAGAAATAGTTGAAAAGCAATATAAAGTCAATGAAAACAAACGAGCATTTTTACTATTTGCATACAGACAATTGAAACGTTTTTATACATTTACAAAAATTCAAATGGCTAGACCAAATCAGTTTAAAACTCCACAATATTTTAAAACATTGCAGAACTTATGCAAATATTTAAAAATTAAATAAAAGGGTTTAGTTACGCAATATGCTTAAAGGGTTTAATCTCTTTAAAGGTCTTTGTTGTGCACTTTAATGGAATTAAAATAAATGCCGGTCAACTAATTACTTCTAGGTCATTTAACTCCCTTTAAATCATTCAGTCGTTTATGAAATTCTAATAAATAATACCAAGTAAAAACATCAACTGTCTTTGTACTTCTGCTCGATAATCCTCACAATTTTAACTAATACAAAATATAAAACCAATGCAACAGTTGAACATTTTGAAAAACACCTTTTTATTGAATAAACGTTAACTTGTTAAATAGCTGTATGTTACAGTTTATCAAAGTCCAATCGATACTAATACCGAAAATATGGTTTGACACTCTCATTGAGTAATACACCAGTTGTTAATCGAATATTTACATGTTGCATAAATAAATAGAATTTTGTAAGTTATTGATCTGTGTTTAATGCGTCATACTTCATACATTTGTCTATATATATATATATATATATATATATATATATATATATATATATATATATATATATATATATATATATATTGACAAACCAAACAATAACTCCCACTAAGTGTAAATGGTGAAATTCGAATCCACATTCACTCAGAAACAAATCTAGTGCCCCCGTATTGAATTATCTGTTACTCGTCTATATAAAATCATCCTATGTAGTGGTTTCAATTACATTATAGTTAAAATATATGGTTAGCCAGTATAAAAATTAGACAATTCCAAGTTCATAAATCAACAAAACACATCTCTTTCGATTGATAAAAACAAATTCATTAATTCATCTAGTCTTTTACAATATATTAACAGTAATTCCTCAAGCACCTATTCATTACTGATATATCTTAAAGACAGTTCTAAACCAACAGAACTACTCACAAATTTTCTGAACATCCTTACTATACTTTGAATGTTTTAAGAGAAACATCTTTCAGCAGTGGACATTTTAGCGAAGCCGAACGTGGGCCTGCAATTTAGTACCGGTGGTGGGATTCGAACCCATGCCCACCGAAGTCCAAATCGAGCGCTGTATCGCTAGACCACCCCGGTGTTTGAATTTAAAATAAAGCCACTTACATTTGTATTTACGGTTCCTTATAACTCAGATATCCTGGATTAGGTACATCTAAACACATAGACTAACACAATAGAAACCGAGTGCACAGCGGTATAACTAGGTTTCCGCTTCTACGAGTGAATCCAAAAATACACTTAGAGTACTTAAAATGTATCTTAGGATATACACATACCATATGTAGCCCGTAAGCTAAAAGAGATAACAAACAAAAAATCAAGTAACCTCGTCGATATTTGCGAACAGTGGCGCCATCATAAGGATGCTGTCGATCACCCAAGAAAATTCGTTTTTCTCCTACGTCTATTATGCTTATCAAGCTATCAAAGTCGATCTTTCAAAATGCTGTTCAATTATAAAAATAACAAAGTGTTGACTACGCCACCAACCAAATGAAATAAATCAAACTTGATTTGATTCAAATATTATAAATTAAATACTAGTTAAAATCCTAACCATCATTTCCCCTAATCTCTTGCTTCGCTAATAGTAATATTCTTAACTCCCCGCCTTCATGCAAGGCATCCCGGACTAAAAATAAAATGAAACAGAGACTAACCACACAACAGCGTTAACCAACTAATGTGAGCAAAAATACCCAAATTGGTAAAATAAAATTGACTCTAATCTTATTAATAGTACATTTGCGCAAATTGTGGAGCCGTTGCAATCCTTTATTTTGAAAAATTCAATACTTTCCTATGTTCGTCAAACAATAAAAACATTATTCAAGAGGTTTGGAAATAATAAACAGTACCGATTTGGTCACCTTCCTCTAAATTTATCCATTGTAAAAGTTGAATATATTTATTAAACACAAGTACCTATGTGCATGCGCTGTGCCTACAAACTTTTCAAAATAAAAAACTGCATTGTAACTCTATCAAATGGTCTCATCAACCGAAACAATTTGTTAAAATGTTAACTTCAATTTTTTCACAAAACAACCGATATATGCATGTACCGATGGACATATTGTTACACCACCAATTGTGAAAAATATTCACTAAGCATATATAACATTTTTCTAAGTCAGTATATATATATATATATATATATATATATATATATAACCGCTTAGTATTTGTACAATTTTTGTTTCAAGTAAATACTCATAAAACACTCATGTTCCAAACAAAACCCTCCATTAATTCGTGTTTGTAAAAATAATGTTTAGTTTTTCAGTTGGATTAAACATAGGTAAATAAAAATCCATAACTGCATACACTCACAAAAATAGTTAAGACTTTATTGTTTCAGATAAGAACCGCATATAAAATACAATTAGACGTCAATGTATCTATTAAAATATGTAACATTTAACGTGCTCCCACACTTGATAATTAATTAATGCTTAAATCTTATTAACTCCAAAGTCCAAACTTTAATAATTGTTTATTTGCAAAACAATAAATAATAGTGTCAACTTTAATAAAAGTTCTATAAATAATGCTTTAGTTTAGCATATAGCATAGAATAATAAACATAGCAAATAATACCACATATTTTAAAAGGATGGAATATTTGTTTCAATATGTAAAGGTGTTTTTCAAGCTGAAGTGCAATACATTTATATAAGAGTTGCATTAAGAAAAACAATGTTTTATGTTAACTTTTTAAAACGTTAACTTTGACATTATCTAAACATTTAGTGGTTAGTAAAAATAGGTAACAATCTGTATTCCAATTTTTCAATCATTGTATTTTTAATCGTATAAAATGACTAGTAAAAATGTCGCAAATATACAATTATCCCATAATACCTCAAACTCCAATAAAAATGAAAACATTTTCATTGTCTTTAACAACAGGATAAATAATAAAACAGGTAAAATTGTTTGCCAAAACAATTATTGTGTTATGATAAGCCTAATTCCACGTTAGGTCAATCAACAAATGACTCCTAACCTGAATATTTCTAATAAATTATGGAAAACATAAGCATTATCTAAAATAGTAAAACGTACAGTTTTTATCTATTTTATATTTTTAAAACAAATAATTTAGTTGTTTTTTAAAATCTGAGTTAGAATTTAGTAATAATAATGGTAGAAAAATGTTTTTTGCCTGTGCTGCTAAAGTGATACTTAAGGAATGTCTCAGTAAAATTTAAATGAGCTCAATGTAATAACGTAATGACAGAAAAATAAATTATTTATACTACGTTAATTTTACCAATCTTCCACGTACCTAATGTAATACACAACATGCATAACAAGTATTAAAAAAAAACAAGTAACTCCAAGTATCTATCCCATCGCATCAAACTAATTTAGAAAATAGTAAAAGTGCAAAATTTATTGAAAATCCTTAAATGCAACTGCTTTTTGTCTAAAAATAAAAATTAAATTTTTTTATTAAATTACCGGTATAAAACGTATTATATTTCACTAAATATTTTGTTAAATAATGCTGTTTAATTTTTTTATTTAATAGCAATAAAAATAATTACGTTAATAATTTTTTCTTAATATAAGATTGTTGTACAACATAAAAGCATTATTATTATCAGCCAAACGCCATATTTGCTAATGCAGCAACGCTTCCACATAACAAAATTACACGTAAGTGTAATATTCCCAGACTACCCAATTCAAAACAAACGGCTAATTATTAATTAAACTTCTATCTTTCGATTTGTCTAACATAAATAAACCTAACAGAATAATAAAGTCAGGTTAGCCCACATAATGAGTTCAACCTAGAAGAAGTGAAAATAGTATATAAAGTATAAGTTAGTCAATCAAAAATGCGTAGAACAGAGAGTAAATATGAGATTCGATGTATATAAATAAACAAACTAAAAATACATTCATCAAGGTCGAATACAATCCAATCGAATTGGTTAATAATAATCTTTAATAAAATCTATAAATAAAAATCTATTCAGTTTATTTTTTTAACTTAATTTCAAAAAATTTTAAGATCAAATACAAATTGTAAAACAAAATGCATAAAAACATGTTTTAAATATAATCTAAAATATTCTTTAAGCTGCTTGCACAAAACCATGAATAAATTTAAATTAAAAAAGGCGAATTTTACAAATTTAAAATTTTTTATATTAATTCATAAAACATAAAACACAATAAATTAAACTTACCATTAACTGGTGAACATTTTAATCTTTTGCATAATCCCATAACCCCACCGTATTCATTATTCAAATGAGTTACTGCCTCTTTTTTACGACAATCCATTATCTTCTTCAAATCCGATACAGTCACATCGAAAGAATTTTGATCTGAAGAAGTCAGCGCAGTGCGCTCAGTCATTTCTGTTTGATTTACGTTTTTCTTTGAATTTTTCATTTCTTGTTTACTAGATAACTGCTTTTTCTAACCAAATGTTTTCTCTTATTTAAGCATTCAAACTGTAATTTTCATAAAATTATTTATTTTAAATCAAAATATTAGGGTACAATAGTGAATAAACGCTGTTATAAAATAATAAATTAAATTAAAAAATAAAGACTATAATGTGTAAGCATATTAATCAAAATACTGTGAAACTTTATACCTTTATTAAAAAAATAAAACATTGATTAGTGAATTTATTAATATATGAAAAATACTTAAACCTTCTAAATTATAAAAACGTTATTGTAAAACCTACATAATCCATAAAACCCGTATATTTATGTCATATATAAGTTTATTTTATGTAAGTACCAACTGCAAAAATATTTCTTCAATGAAACAATTAAAACTATTCTTCCAAGACTAGTAAAAATAAGAATATCAGTTTTACATGACGAATAAATGCTTTCTATTGTGAACCATTTTAGATATTATTAATTTCTCCATTGCCTTTATGAATACAATTGAGTACAAAACATATTTACGTCGCTTTTTATTAAATCAAGCAATATTTTATTTTAACCATGTAAACCGTTCTATGTCCAATAGAATTAGCTAACGCAATAGCTTTTGCTAAACAGTCAGTTGAATGACAATAGATATAACTAAATCAAGAGACCACATGTTAAAAAATGGTTTCTGAAAGAGTTGAGCAAAAGTTTAATATCTCACAAATATTATTTTAATCCGATGGTGCATTTTATGTATCATAATTTTTTTTAATACTTTTATTTAATTCCAGATTCCAAATAGCTTTCGTAGTGCGGAAAGGTTCTTACATATATATTGAAGGATTAGTTTAATTGAAACTTATTAAGTACATTTTCATTCCAGTTAAAGTTGTTTTTCAACAACAAAGTAATAAAAGGGTCAAATACTGAAACAACATTGTCAATACAAGTTTTAATTTCACTTTTAACAGTCACTAAAAGTGATAATTTATTTTAAATATTTAAGTTTTTCCACTTGTCAAATAAAACTGCCTTCATTTGTAACGCCTGCTAAATATTAATCAAGAAATACGAACACTTCTTTCCGTACTAAATTTCAGTTTATTTTCTTAAAATAACATGTAATGCATACGGTAAATTTTGTACATTGCATCACTTACCTACTTTAAAATTCATAATTGTCATTCGTTTACTACATTTGCATAAATAAATTGATGCATAACTTTTACAAACTATTTCTTATTATTGAGTTGTTATTGCTTAAATGTTACAATAAACATTTTTCTACAAAGTCAAATAAGAGCTCGAATTTAGTTTCGGTAATGAAACTCAAAGCTATAACCACCCAGTTTCAAATGTAGCACTCTATTAACAGTGCTACCCATTCTGTTATACAGTAACATAATATTAATACAGCTGCACAACTGTAACACGCGTGTTCACTAAAATTTGTCCATCTACTTAACATTAAATAAATATACAGATAACTGTAGCTAGAGCTTGCAAACAGGTCTTATCAGCCGCAAAATAAACACATTAAATCTCAAATACATCTAGAATTAATAAATCGATTAAAATAAAATGCTATAATTAAAATTTAATTTTTGTTAGCCATGTACAATACTCATCCGTTCAGTTTGTGATCGAGCCTTGGATGCTATTTAACCTAAATGTGTAGATAAATTACCTAATACATAACCGATCTACTTAAAATACAGATCCTTCATTGTGCTAAATATACATAATAAAACTACATTTAATAAACCAAAAACAATAATCGTTTCAAAGATATCATTGTCTATTGGGTATTTATCTTCAAGAAAGGAAAGAGAACACGGGTTAAATTTAAAATTAAAAAATTTTTTCTAAATTTGCTGAATAAAATATCCAAAAAATCACAAGTATAATAATTTAATTAAAAAACTGTTAAACAAAATGATTAAAGCTTTTCATAAACGTTTACCTTAAAAAACCACATTAAAATTTATCGTTACATATGAAAGTTCAGAAAATAAGTACATGCAAACAAACAGCTATAAAATAAAATTCAATATAAAAAATAATAATTAAATAAAATAAAATGCAAATATTATATTTACTACTATAAATTTATACTTAAATGACAAGTTTAAAAAATTAACAAGTTTTTTATTCAACGGTAAAAAACAAAAAGTAAAAAGCTAAACTCCAATTGTAAGACGCAATAAATCTAATAACAATTCCCAAAAAATTACCAACTAATAAAAAATATATTAAAAATAATTATTAATTAAATCAAAATTAATTATTACATGAACATAAACACTTTAAACAAGGTTAAAATTAACAAAATCATAAATAAAGTAAACACATCTTTCACTGTAATATAAACTATAACTCTAAACATTAATTGTTAAAAATAACAAAATTAAAATTATCATTCAAAAATTGTAATCTAAAGATTTATATATATTCAAAATTAATAAGTATTTTTTTCTATAAAACAGTACAAAAACAATAAACAAATTAAAATCGCAATTACTATAACAACTTTAAATTATATACAAAAAGCTAGGATTAAATAAAAATATTTTGCAACATTAAAAACAAAAAAACGTACACGGTAGGTCAAGAAGTTAAATAAAATTGCCAATAATCAATAATGCATTATAACAAACAAAATAAATGGTTTTATTTTTTTAATTTAAATATATAAATAAATAAAACAATTTTATTTATTTATTATTTAAAAAAATAAAAAGTAATTTAATTTATTTTTTTATAAATTTGTGCAAAAATTTTTATTGTGCTTCAGAATTTCCATTTGGTTAACAAAATTAATTACTGCAATTGTATTTTATTTTGAAAATTTTTTTAATATTCTTTTTATTGGTTATAAAAAATTTGGTTTGAGCAACCTTGTAATCGTATATTTTAGACATATAATGTGATGAACCTGCAAAAAATTCTGAAATAAATTACAAAAATTAATTTATATAATTTTTTTATAAACGTCAATAACATTATTTTGTTAAATACATCTAAAAATTACGTTTAAAAATGTTGTACACAAATTTAGATGCTACAATAAAGTAAACATTTAAAATAAGTACATTAAAATGGAATGTATATAGACAAATATACAAATAAGTTATATTATTGTAGTAATAATTTTTAAATAACTTGTAAAAACAAACAATTTTTTAAAATATAATAGTACAAATGTTTTTTAAATAAACATTGTAAAGACTTAGGAGTCACATTATTAAAAGTATTTCTATTCTTAGAACTTCATTCCGGTATAGCCAATAAATACTTTGCTTTAATAAAGTATCTATTACCTAATTGTTTTCACATTTTTAGTAATATTTTATTAAATCCCATCTAGAATGCTGCAATTATTTTACGCATCATCACCTTAGGTACAACAAAAACTTTTTTTAATAGGTCTGGAGGATAGCTATTAAAATTGTAACCAATCATAAAAACAAATTATATAATTACAAATTAAAATAATGTAACTTATTTTTTAAGAAAAAAAGAGACTTCGAGGTGATCAGATATTAGCATACCAACTTTTTTATGCGCTCTAAAATGAGTTGTTTAAATCAACACTTATTTGCTAGCTTAGGGGGCATTATCTTAAACTTTTTATACCTAGAATTAATTCTAAGCTTAAACTTTATAATTTTTTACATAGACTCATTTCAGCATAGAACTGTTTACCGGTCTACACGGTTAATTGATTAAATTGTGATAAAAATTATTAATCAATCAAGATAGATAGTGGAAATTAACAATGATAGAAAACGAGCAAAAATTATAAATATACAATAATAATAATAAAACAAGTTACGTATTACAATGCAAAAAACACTGCAATAATCTTCAAAATAGAAGAAAAGAGAAAAGGATGACTAACGTTTCAATGGACGTGTAGCGTGACGCGCGCCTCACCTCGCAAGTGTGTAAAACATTTTTATTTATTTTATTTTTGTTTTGTTATTTTTAATTATAGTTTAAGACTTTAAGTTTATAAACGTTTAAATCTTTTTTATCTCCTTATACAAGTTTAAATTATTTTTGAGTTATAAATGTTTTTTTTGTCCATTTAATTAAAAATGTATACATTTATTGACAATTATAACAACTTTAATTATAACTAAATGTTTGTTTTTTTAGATATTATAAAAGCTTTTTTTTCTTATTTATTTCATTATTACTTTTCCCCTCCTTTTATTCCTCGGATTTACAACTTCCAGATACATTAAGACCCAAGAATTAATAGGATAGTTTTCTACGTACATTATGTACCTTTTTGATTCCTAAAATACAAATATTTATATACCTTAAATAACTTATTTGCATTTCATATCATACTTTTTTACTCCTTTTCATTATACACCAATACCGTTATCTCTTTTGCAAAAACTTAGTAAAATAATACATTGCTATTAATATCTACCGTCTACTTAAAACTTGTCTATTCTACCAAAGCTACCACAATAATAACATTTTATTTAAATAACTAAATGTTTAAAAAATTAGCATTAAGCATTAGACACATTTATTTTGTTATAAACAATATTTTTGGGCAGAGTCTACAACTCGCGAGGTGAGGCGCGCGTTACGCTACACGTCCATTGGAACGTTATTCATCCTTTTCTCTTTTTATTCTATTTTGAAGATTATTGCAGTGTTTTTTTAATTGTAATAAGCACTTGTTTTATTATTATTATTTTTATATCTATAATGTTTGCTTATTTTCTATAATTGTTAACTTCCACTATCTACCTTAATTTTATCTTGATTTCAAATACTTTTTTCTGTGACTAATCCCCCTTTACCTTACCATCCATTTCATATTTCCCCCGAATATTACTGATATTATTAATAATTAAAACCGAGGATCAAAAGGAGTTTTACTCCTACTCAACTCGTGTATTAACCTGTAACCTGTACTTAAAACTTGTTTATTCTACCAAAGCTACAATAATAATAACATTTAACCAGTATATATATAAACATTTTATTTAAATAACTAAATGTTTAAAAAATTAGCATTAAACATTAGACACATTTATTTTGTTATAAACAATATTTTTGGGCAGAGTCTACAACTCGCGAGGTGAGGCGCGCGTTACACTACACGTCCATTGGAACGTTATTCATCTTTTTCTCTTTTCTTCTTTTTTGAAGATTATTGCAGTGTTTTTGCACTGTAATACGTAACTTGTTTTATTATTATTATTTTTATATTTATAATGTTTGCTTATTTTCTATAATTGTTAATTTCCACTATCTATCTTGATTTTGTTTTAATTTCAAATTTTTTTTCCTGTGATTAATACCCCCTTACCTCACCATCCATTTCATATTTTTCACCTAAAAACTTGAGAAAATTTGAGAACTGAGTACTAAAATGCGTTTTGGCCTACTGAACTCGTGAAAAATCCTGAAAATGAAATTACCTAACGAAAAATTTAAAATATGCCGATAATTTATTTTTTAACATTTTCCCGAAAAACTAATTAACGTTTAATTAAAATTCTTAATGATTAATTCGGTCATAAAAATGTTTCCATGTTTATTAAAAGTTCAACTAGATTATAGATCTTTCAATGACCTGTTTTGCAATATGAAAAGTTTTTCGAAATAAAAATAGAAAAGTGAAGTGAAAAGGAGATTTATGACAACAAAGAAACAATTTAGAAAATTAAAGTAAAAACAAAAAAAAATATTTTAATGTACAAAGTAAGTGATTTCAACATAAGTAATCATATAAACAAATTTTGCATTACAGTACAAAAGCACTGTAATAATATTTAAAAAGAAAATGGTTTAAAATTAGGCCAACATTTATTTTTTTATTTTTTTACTACATATACATATTTGTAAAAATGTATAAGAGCATTCATTTAGCGTAGGTTAGTTAAAATTATATATTTATTTAGATGATTGCTCACCATGTCAAAAGAAAACTATTTATTGATTTCATTAGAATACCGGTTTTTCCAGCTCTCAATTGCTGTTTTATAATTTTACAGAAACTTTACATTAAATTTTTATTACTAGATTGTTTTTTTACATTTGTTAACTAACCATTTTTTTATTATTGCGGCATCTTTTTCTGACATATTAATCTACATTTTTACTCATCATCAAGTATTTTTGGGATAGTTAAATTAATTCCTTTTTAATTTTTAAAATATTAATTATATTCTATAAACATTAAAATATATATAATAGATTTACTGTACAATTTATTGTCTTTTAAAACAATTTTCATTGTCCATTATATTTTTTCATAAGTGGATTATGGAATTTATTCTTTAATAAATTGCGCTATTGGTTTAAGCTATTTGGCTGCTTAAATTTCTTACATACAAATAGAAGCAATTTTTGTGGATTTTATTTTTTAATTTTTAACCAACATTTTTTACAAAATCTTAATCAAAATTAGCATTTTAATCGTGATATACATAAACACCTTCCAAGGAAAAAAATGCTATTTTTGCTTATACAACTATATTAATTGTGTTTACATTTGAAAAAATCTACGTTCCTATTTTAAAGAAAAAATGTCACTAACACTCATTCCACGACGACTACTTATTGTAAACAACCAATTACCGTCAAATTGTATGCTACCAAGGTAACCATGTAATCCAACATTTAAGAATCACATAATTCTGGGTTTTTTTTAATTTTGCACTGAAATAAACAACCAGTATTTCAATGTTCTGTCCGCGCACAAATTCTAACAAATTATGTAACTCATTATTATAAACATTTTGGCTCTTTTCTGTAGTTTTAGTAAAAGTATAAACATTTACAAATTTAGTATTGCCATTTTTATTGGTACTAAGAAAACTTTTGACAATGTTTAAGAATCTTTGTGAAAAACGCTAATCTTTGCAGAAAACCGTTAAAATATGATTATGCATCCGCTGTAATAAAACTCAAATTGTTTGAAATAAGATGGCTACAGTTCTATGTCAAGGATGTAATTTGTCACCGTGTTTGTTAATTGCAGTAAATGATTTTATTATAACTCGGTTCATGATTAATTTGTTTTATGGTATTAATTGGAATTATGGCAGATTAACAGTTTGGATCAGAAATGATTCAACCTAGCCAGTCCCAAGCCTGGATAAAGGAGGAGGGTTCGAGCGCAAGGTTAGCAACCTGGCCTCTGTAAAAAATTTATACTCCTACGGAAACAATAAGAGGACGCCATTCCGGCAAACAACGGCAAAGAAGTGATCGCGCGTATTTCGATGACAGAGTTACACAAATGACAGGGTTGAGTGAGAGCCGAAAGAAATCTCAATCTTCGATTTGCAAAATCTTTAATGCCAAAACCTTAACCAGTGTTGGGACATGGAATGTGCGCACACTTTTTTGTACTGGACAGTTAGAACAAGTTATTTGAGAAATGAAAAAGTACAACTTAGATATTTTGGGTATTAGCAAAATGCGGTGGAAAGGCCAAGGTCATTTCAAGAGTGGAGATACATCAATTTTATATTCTGGACATGAAGAATATCATATTAATGGAGTTGGTATTATGTTGAATAAAAATTCTGCTAAAGCTATAATTGGATGGAAACCTGTGAGCGACCGTATCATTTCAGCTAGATTCAACACCAGATTTGCAAAAGTAACAATTGTGCAAGTCTATGTCCCTACTGAGACTACTGAGGAAAACGAAAAAGATATTTTTTATGATTAATTACAAAATTTGTTAGATGATGTGCCAAGAAGAGACATCAAAATTTTGATCAGTGATTTTAATGCGAAATTAAACAAAGACAGATCTGGGTATTTCTCAAATGTTGGACCACATGGCTATGCTGATAGCATAAATAATAATGGTTATAGGTTGCTGACGCTAAACAGTCATTGTGGAATGAGTGTTGGCAACACTTTTTTCGTTCACAAAAATATACACAAGACAACGTGAGTTTCTCCAGATGGAAAAACAACAAACGAGATTGATTACATTTGTATTAGCACAAAATGGCGATCTTCATTGCAAGATGTACGTGCATATCGCGGTGCAGATGTTGGTTCTGATTATAATCTTGTTGTTGGAAAATTTCGTTTAAAATTAAAGACAATAGAAATCACAAAAAAATTACATCCATTTTCGTGTGAGAAGCTTAAACAGTCAAATATCTCAAATCAATTTTACAATTCCTTAAAAAATACATTTCAAAATCTGAAAAGGGTAAAAAAGTCTGATCAATGGAAATTGTTTCATAAAACAATTACAGACTGTGCAGCAAATGTGCTAGGTAGAAAATGTCACTCTACAAAGAAACAATGGATTTCATCAGTCTCATGGAATTTAATTGATCTCAGAAAGAAAACAAAATTAGAGAGAGATTAATCTAACAATCCTGTTATTTGGAAAATATTTGATGATAAACACAGAACTTTAGATAAACAGGTTAAAAAAGCTGCCGCAAAGATAAGAATGATTGGCTAGAAAACAGATGCAGAGAAGCAGATAAGGCAGCAGCAAAAAATGATTCCAAGACTGTATAAAATTGTAAAACAACTGTCGGGAGATAGAAAGAACACCGATATTCCAATCAAAGGAAAAAATGGTCGTTTACTTCTAACAAATAATGAGCAATCATCTAGATGGGTAGAACATTTTAAAGAAGTACTTAATCAGCCTATGCCAAATACTCTCATAGATTTTGATAATGATAATGATATGAATGTGACTCAAAATCCGGAAATATCCATTGATGACATTTCTGTAACTGAAGTGATTTATGCAATTCAAAGGTTGAAAAACAATAAGGCAGGAGGACTTGACGAGATAACTGCAGAGATGCTCAAACATGAAGGTAATGTTGTAGCAAGTGAGCTTGCTCATTTATTTAATGTTATATGGCATAATGAACAAGTTCCAAATGATTGGCAACAAGGAGTAATTGTTACTCTTCCCAAAAAAGGAAGTCTGAACGATTGCAATAATTGGCGGATAATAACCTTATTGTCTGTTTCTGGTAAGGTGTTTTGCAAAGTAATTTTAAATCGTTTAAGTAACGCGGTAGATAAACACCTTTGAGAACAACAAGCAGGTTTTCGAAAAAGGAAGAAGCTGTATTGAACAAATACTCACCCTTCGTAACATTATTGAGCAAAATCAAGAATTTCAGCAATCACTAACAATCAATTTTATTGATTTTATGAAAGCTTTTGACAGTGTTCATCAAGAATCTTTGTGGAAAATTGTTAAGTTTTACGGAATACCGTTAAAATATGTGAATATTATGCGTTCGCTATACCAAAATTCAAGTTGCTGTGTTCGAACAAAAGTGGTCATACTGCTATGTTTGTAATTGTCACGGGAGTACGTCGAGGATGTATTTTGTCACCGTTTTTGTTTCTTCTGGTAATTGATTTTATTATGACTCAATCCATGAATAATTTGTCTTATGGTATTAAATGGAACCAAGGCAGATTAACAGATTTGGATTTTGCAGATGATATTGGTCTACTCAGTGAAACCCCAGAAATGATGCAAAATATGACAACACGACTCAGTGATATCAGTTCTCGTATTGGCTTACGGATTAATTGTTCAGAGACAAAAGTGTTGTGCATAAAGTCAAACAATGATTTGCCCATCAAAATTAGTGGACAAAATATTGATACTGTTGATTCCTTTACATATCTGGGAAGCATCATTGGTAAAGACGGGCAAACCGAAATTGATGTTAAAGCCAGACTTAGTAAGGCGATGTCAGTCTTCAATAGACTCAAATCAATATGGTCATGTTCTTTCATTCGCCTAAAGACAAAACTTCGTTTGTACGCATCAATAATCATTCCTACGGCAATATATGGGAGTAAAACGTGGAAACGTACGGACAAGATTGATAAGATGGTGGATGTATTTCATCGCCGGTGTCTTAGAAGTATTTTAAAGATTACCTGGCGCGATCACATTTCAAATGATGAGATCATGAAAAGAACTGACTCTCGTTCACTCCATAACATCATTACAATTAGACGAAAAAAATTACTTAGTCAAATTCTACGTTTACCGCCCGAAAGACCAGCAAGAACGGTTTTGGAATGGATAATTGTAAATGGTAAAAAAAGGTTGGTAGACCAAAGAAAACTTGGCTAATAACTATTCGGGAAGATCTAATTGAAATGAATGTTTCCTGGGCACAAGCAAAACGTTTGGCAGAATGTTCAAATACATGGAAACATTTTGTTGTCTCATTTTCTCTTTGAATTACGAGACTTTGATGTTAATTTTTTCTGTAATTGTTATCTTATTGCCCCATGCTTATTATTTTTTTAAAGCAAAAAAGGGTTTTGTAATAATAATAACAGATTTGGACTTTCTAGGTGATATCAATGTACTGTGAGAACGTAGAAACGATGCAAAATATTACAACATAGATAAGTGACATTAGTCCTTGAGTTACACTACGGATTAACTGTTCAAAAGCGGAAGTGTTGTGCACAAAGCCAAATGATTACTTGCGCATCAAAATTAGTAGACGAAATACTGAATACGCTAATTCTTTCACATATCTGGGAATTGTCATTGATAAAGACGGAAAAACCAAAGTTAATGTTAAAGTCACACTTGCAAAAACAATGTCAATCTGTCATAAACTCAAATCAATATGGTCGTGTTCTTCCATCCGCCTAAAAATAGAAATTCGTTTGTACCCATCATTTATAATTCCTACAACAATATGTAATGAAACATGGAAGAGAACAGACAAGATTTATAAGATGTTGGATGTATTTCATTATCCGTGTTTTGAAAATATTTTAAAAATTACCTAAAGTAATCACATTTCAACTATTTAACTTATAAGGACTGACTCTGGTCCAATACATAAGATCATTACAACTACAAACAAAGTATTTTTTTTAATTGTTTTATGTTTGCTACCTTGAATGTTTTACTAGAAACATCTTTCAGCAGTGGACATTTTAGCAAAACCAAACGTGGGCCTGCATTTTAGTACCGGTGGTGGGATTCGAACCCATGCCCACCGAGGTCCAAATTCGAGCGCTGTACCGCTAGACCACCCCGGCACTTAGTCGAATTCTACGTTTATAACCCGAAAAACCAGCAAGTTTTCAAACGGACAATCGAAGGTAACAAAAGGAAGGTTGGGGTAAGCCACAAACACCTAGATAAGAACCATTCGGGAAGACCTAATTGAAATGAATGTCATGCAGGATGAAATGAAGATTTCGGCAAAATGTTCAAACACAGAATCGATTTGATACCCCATGCTTTTAGAACATAAACGTTTTTTAATAATAATAATAATAATAATAAAACGGTTACATAATATTGCGAATGTATTTTTTACACAATTAATATTAAATAAGAATGTGCACAGTTTTTTCACAAAGTATACAAAATGTTGACAAATGTAGAAATGGACTGTTGAATAAAAAGTAAAATGCATTTGTGGTACCAAACGAAAAAATCCATCTAGGCACACCGCTTATCCACGCATCCTTTGCCCAATTCATTAAATTCCTGACTTGATATCCACATTTGTTGAAAAGTGCCCTATAGAAAGATTATTTGTTTCAAAAGAATGAAATTACCAATGATCCAAGAATTGATCCACCGATCCAACTAGAATAACGCCGTTCGGCTGCAGTACTTGAGAAATTAACTTTCAACCTCATACTCTAAAAATTCAAAACAATAATCATAAAACAATATCGAAGTACCGGTGGCGTTTTAATATTCAAATCCCGTTGTAAACGATCGGTAAAACCGGTTATTAAACTGTTACCGCCAACAACAATGACGTTACTGTATAGGCTCTAAAAATTAAGACAAAAATATATCTAACAGTTTTGAATTACATGACCAGAAAAAAATAATTATATAAAGCATAAATAAAGTATGCGTAACAGCAAAACTAATTTAAGCTAGAATCAGTTTGTCGAATAAAAATAATTGCACACACATATTGATTAAAATAATTACCATAACCACTATAACTAGTAAAACAGTACAGTATTAAGGTATATTCGGACAAAACTTTTCATACCAAGGAAATAAACGTAGATAAAGCACTAAACTTGACATTAGGTAGGCATAGGTTCGAGTCCTACCACTTGAAGGTTTTAAGTCGATAATTTCGGACTTTTTGTCACTTACATTATCCTAGGCGATAATAACCGATGAGGATGTTTATTCCTAATGATGATGATAAAGTCCTAATATTTCAGCACTAAAATCGAGCTCTCGTTTGGCTTCACTAAAATGTCAACTTATCAAAAAATAATTCTTGTGAAATGTTCAAGCAATAAATAATTATTATTATTAACTTGTATTATGTGTAAATGTTAGTCAAAATAGTTAATATTGAGTAAAAATAGTAACACTATTAAAATATTAGTTACAATTTTGTAATGTGTGCAATTATTGTAAGTGCATCTTTTACACTAAAACCCATAAACACCTAGTATTTACCAACTGTACAATATTTTAGTTTTAATGTGTTACTGTTTGTTTATCATAAAAATAAAAAAATAATTAAATTAACTTACTGGCCGAATATCAATATCACATAGACTAATACTGCTAGCAACTGTATGACTCATTGATAACATTGAACTGCCTCCCGATTCCTATAATCCAAAAACAACTGTTATCTCAAGTTCATCAAATTACCAATATAATTGATGGATCAAATAAGGCTTCAGGAAGTTGAAAACGTTCATGACCCAATTCAAAATTAAATCCATTAGGAAATTCATAACCAACCATAGGAAAAGAATCCGCTAGACTATAAAAAGTATATATATATATATAATCTTATTTAATAATGTTAATGTTAAAAAACCTACGATCACTAATTCTAAAGCTCTTTGTAATATCAATATTTAGACCAATAACACTAATAAACCAATTATATTTTTATTCTTCACTAAATTGGTATCATAAATCTAAAACTATACTCACTTATATAAAGTAATAATACCTACTGCATAGCAGTCTAAATGAACTTCTGCCTTGGCTGATTGGTTCAAGTATACTAAACAGGTATTTTAAGGTGTATATATATATATACCATATAAAGCTGTTGGGCTAAAGAAGATAAACCTGATAAAAATTCAGGCAGCCTCATCAATTTTTACGAACAATGTCAGCGTCACAACAAGCAAACGATTTCGATATTCTCCTACGTTTTTTACGTTTATCACAGTCGATCATTTAGTATACTGTACAAATAAACAAATAATAAAAAGGTATTCATGTTACTAACATCAACGAATGACCCAAATAGTTTGCATTTTCATTTATAAAGAGAAAACGTTTTGCAAACTTTACCTCGAATTATAATGAAAAATATGGTAACTAGATGAACAAAACAAAATTTTGAAAACCAACATCAAATATTCAAATTTATTTACAATAAAAGATTACATCAAAATAAGCTGAGAAATTAAATAACAATTTGCATGCTCCATATTTATTTTAAAATACTGCAGTTCATAATGCAAATCAACATGTGCTCAGTCTACAATTTTTTAAGAAAAACGACTTTTAACCTTCATTTTTAATTTTGATTAAAATATCATAATCAGAACGTACATATTAAGATAGTAATATCTTCATGTAAACATTATATATAACAATTTATTTAAAAAAATAAATTAATGTACAAAAACATTAATTTAATTAATTAATTAAAACAACAGAAACTAATAAAAAGATGAAAATGTTAACGTTAGTGAAAACAAATTTAAACTATCCCCAGTGCACAAAATACTTCCATTCCTTAAAATAAAAACTTGCTATTACAAATTTTCTGTACATATAAATAGATTATAATATTTGAAATATGTTAAAAATAAAGTAATTTTTAAACTAGAGTTTAAAATATTATAAATAATAAAATTACCTTTGATCATAGCGATCATCCGAAATTTGTAGTACAGTAGCCACAAAATCTTGTACAAGATTCTTGTTTTAAATAAAAATAAAAGCGACTCAATTTAAACTTCAAAATAATTAACATAGCACATTTATATACAATGAAAAATACAGTAACTCAAAAAATCAGGTCATCGCAAGCATTTAAGTACCTTTGTTACATAGTTATGATAAGAAGTAGTGACAGTTGGTAAGTTTGGACGCTCCTTCCACTTAGCAGTTTCACGTTCATTTACGGGTTCCTAAAATAAATGTAGTAAATTATATACATGTATATATAGTAAACATTATAATCTTGAAAATAACACAAAATGTGATGTTTTAAAATAGACAATTTAAAGCAATTTAATTAAGGAAATATTTGTAACTGTCTGCAATATCCCAAAAACTTAAGTTTGCTTAAAATTAGTCCACATTAATATATATATATATATATATATATATATATATATATATAAAGCTAAAAAATGTGACTAAGTACTTTAATATAGTGTAAACATTCAAATAAACTTGAATACATATTTTACATAATTACCAAAAATAAAAATATTGCATAATAGCATTGTTGCATTTTTGTAGTGTATAACTAAAAAATTAATACTAAGAAAGCTTAAACAAAAAAAACATTAAATCAAATGTGACTTCCTCTATAATTTAAAACCATGCACAAGCATGAAGATAAATAATCATCTACTTAAACACAAAACTTAACAACACCGTGTTGTTAATAAAATCGTATAAAATCTAACGCACCTTAGAAGCTACTCGATAATTAGGTACTAACTCAAACTTCGATTCATCAAATAACTTTTGTGCTTGTTGAACAATAAAATCGCCGGCCAATGGTGATCGAACAACATCTTGTGTCAAAACTAATCCATCGTACACTGGAATAGCAGATGTATGAATAGCTCCACAATCAAGTACTAGTCCAGTATGTCTTCCATTTGCAAAACATGTAAGTGCTGCATTTTTCGCTATATAAAACGCTGGAATCTATATACATGTTAAAACGACAAATGCCTCCAAACCTTAAATTTTTCAAAAAGTATTTCTGCAATTTTCTCCCGTTTGCTTTTAGTATTCCAAACTGCTTCAGAGAATAATATAGGATGATGACTGGTCTCTTCAGGGGTTAAATAATGCAGCATATATTGCACAACATCTTCAAAAGCATCCCAATCTTCAACTAAAATATTATTTAATCTATGTACTACGTTATACCTAAACCGTCTTTCAAAAAAGGCTGAATTTCAAAATCTGTTCTTGGAAGAAAAATATTTTGACCAAATAATCGAATACAACATTTTTTATCGTCATTAGGATTAACTGCGATAGACGATGGTATATCAATCTTGAAAAATTTGTAATTTAAAATGCCTTACTTTGGGATTGTCTTCGCCAGCAAAACCACCCCTCAAAGAAAACGAACCAAAATCAAAAACAATAGCTCCAACTTCGTCTAAAAGTAAACATAAAAACTTTTAACGAACAAAGAGGTCATACCACTCATTATGACGAAACAAATTGGATCCCGTTAACCTTATTTATAAAAAACGGAAAATAATCGCTACAAACATTTATCTAATAAATCTAGTAATTAATTTTTTTAAGTAATTTTTTTGTAACATTTGCATAATTATTTTTTTAATTTAAAATTATTTTTATGCACTAGAATATATTATTTATATGCAGGCTTGTGGGTTTTAAGTATATATATGTATATATATATTCAGGTTTCAGGTTTGTACAAGAGTTAATTAGAAGAAAAACTCTTTTCAATACTTTGTTCAAGGTATTAAGCATCAATAAAAAATAAATAAATAAAAGATAGAAGTAAATTACAAAAGAAAATCATTAAGTAAACTTGAGAAGGTAAAATTTGTTATATGCAGATTTAAACGCCTGAAGGGAAGGGGCTAAAACGACATGCGGGGGCAGGTTATTCCATGCGGTGATAACTCTAAACAAGAAATGATGAAGTCCTAGTCGGGATTGAACTCGCGGCTTGGAGGAGGGTGTCCTCTGCGGGAATCATGGGAGAGGGCAAACATGTGCTTAAGATGGGTAGAGTTCAAGAGTTTGAAAACTAGAATAAGGTCGCCCCGGAGTCTTCTATCTTTTAGTAAAAAAAACAAAGCGCTTCCATTCGTTTGGAGTAAGGAAGACTCTTTAGGATACGTGGGAGTCTGGTGAAGCTTTTTTGAACTTTATCAAGTTTAACTATATCTGCCCTTAGGATAGGCGACGTTACTTGAATACAATATTCGAAATGCGGCCTAATGTATAATTGATAAAGAAGTCGGGTACAGCTAGCAGGAATATTTCCTAAATTACGCCTAAAAAATTTTATAAGTCAATAGCAAATTAACGATGCTCTATTATAATGTGACGAGAAGCTAAGGGATGAATTGAAAGTCACACCAAGATCTTTCACCGTGTCAACCGTAGAAATAGTCTGAGCACTAGGAACAATAAAACGATTTCCTGAGGATTTTCCAAATGAGAAATGATTACATTTAGAAATATTTAGGGGAGCTCATTATTCTTAGACCACTGGAAAATGTTAAGAACATCCTGTTGTAGTTGTTTGGGGTTTGAGCCCCAGATTTTAACATCATCAGCATAAAGCAGGATGTTAGATTGAACAACTGTGGGCAGATCATTGATATAGATATTAAAAAGAAGGGGACCCAGGACAGATCTCTGAGGAACCCCCGAAGAGATTGGGGAGGGAGAGGAGGCTACACTACTTAGTTTGACACAGAACTTACGATTAGTGAGAAAGTCACGTATCCAGTCAAGGAGCAAAGGACTTATCCCAGAAGTTTTTAGCTTACCGAGTAGAGCTGAATGCGGAACTTTATCGAAAGCTTTGCAAAAGTCGAAGTAAATTACATCGACTGATGATGATCGATCCAGCATGCCGGTAATGCTCTTTGTGAACGTCAGAAGATTAGAAAGACAGGATCTCCCAGGTATAAACCCATGTTGGGCGGAATTTATTAGGTTATTCGTAGAGATAAAGTTAACCAAATGTGATTTAGTGATTTTCTCTAAGATTTTGTTAGAGCCGGATAAAATACTGATCGGCCTGAAACTTTCCGGCTTGAACTTGGAACCGGACTTGTAGATAGGCCGAATGAAAGCGAGTTTCCAGATGGCAGGTAGTTTACCGGACTGGATAGAGCAATTAAAAATATGTGTAAGGGGAGTGGCCAGTTCAGAGGCACATTCCTTGAGAACTCTCGGGAAAAGTTCATCAGCATCTCGGGAGGAAGATTTAAGGTGCGATAGATGCTTAAAGACTAAAGATGGCGTAATAGTGGGATATCCTAAATCAAGGATAGGTTCAGGGAGAGAACTAATAGTAAAATCCTGATTAAAAACTGACTTAAAATAGTCACCAAAAGTGGCGCACATTTCTGGTAAAGATAAAAAGGACCCAGAATCACTTTTAAGTTTAGGAAGAGAGAGATCATATTCTCTCTTATTCTTGATGAATTTGAAAAGAAGACTGTTATCGGATCTGGCATTATTCAGGAGTGAATGGAGTCTAAAGCTTTTAAGCCGCCTGAGACATGCCACGGATTTACTACGGAGATCTAAATAGCGGTAGAGGAAAATGGGGAGACCTGTCGACTTCCACTTATTAAAGGCAATATTGCGGGACTTAATTATGCGGATAATAAAACGGGGAATTCTGGGTTTTGAAGGGGATGGGGTATAAAATGGGATAAAACGCTCAATACCTATTTGGATGATGTGAGAGAAGTGGTCATAAAGATTGTCTATGTCCTTAGTGGAGAGATCCCAGGTAACACTCCTCAAATAGTTCCTAAAACTTACAAAATCAGCACGGCGGAAGTTAGGGGCGGGCGAATACGTATGCTTCAGATCTGTTGCGGATGAGGGTAAGTGAGCTATAAAAGAAAGAAGAGCATGATCACTCTTACCTAGGGAGGTAAGTGATGGATACCGTCGATCAAAGAGGCTTTGTTTGTAAGAACTAGATCTAGGCAAGATGAGGAGCTACCAATCCTAAACCTGGTGGGGGAGCGAACATGCTGGGTGAGAGCATGTTCTATACAAAAATGAAGAAGAGTAGAATTGAAGGACTTAGAAGAGCAGCTGAGCGAGTTCCAGTTAATAGAAGGGGCGTTAAAGTCCCCCATTAGAAGATGGTAGTCGTGTTTGGAATATATATATATAACTTTTGTTAAAAAACATTTTTTAATATTTTAAATGTTTATTCTCTAAAAAATACTAATTTTATTTTAATTAATTTTTTACATACATTAAGAAATTAAAAAATTTATTATTAGTAAATTAATAATAGTAATAGTAATAATAAAAATTATTAACAAGATTAATTTGTTTTGGTTTAGAAACAGAATGTTAAAATTTGTTATGGAAACATATTTAGTAAAAAATACTTAATTATATAATGTTTTAAGTTTGTGGTTTAATTGTTTAAAATTATTTAAAGCAGATTATACTTTACAAGTTATGTCGTTTTATGTTACAATTGTAGCTAGTGCATAAAACTGAGATGTAATTCGATAAAATCAATGGTAAAGGTTAGTTTATACTTTACATTCGCTAAGTCACACATTGATTAAATCTGACGTACAACTACGTTTAGTAAGTATATAAGTAATGTTTATTTTATTATTGTATATTATATTAGTATTTATTCAATCCACTTAGATATTCAACGTTCTATTCATATTATTTGCTTATATTTAAAATTTAGCTTTATAGTTTTTTTCTAAAAGCATAGTTACTTAAATATTATATGTATTTTTTCTATTCACATAACCTGAAAACTACATACTGCCTACAATGACTACATTCAGATAGCACAATATGGAGATAAAAAATCTACAAAGTGAATTGTGATTAATAAGCAATACATCTAAAATGTATGCACTTATTGATTATTTGTACTAATTATTTTTAAACCATTTTTGTAGCTTCTAGATCATGTGAATAGAAAATAAACTACATGACGTATTAAGGTAACCATGTTTTAAAAAATAACTGTAAACTAGAATTTAAAGTTTACTTGAAAAAAGTAGTCTGTTTTACATGACTAATAAGAGTATTTGACCAAAATATAACGTTTATGAACAGTCCGTGTAAATATTTCCTTAAAACAGAATAGCAGTCAATATTAAATTAATGTCAAAATCGTTTTTGATACATTTAGTTTTGACAACATTTGTTAACTCAAGCACTTTAGGATTCAGGATTATTTACTAGTTGAGTAAACCCAAACGCCTTTTAGTACTCAATTCCTAAATTGTCTCAAATTTTCAGGGGAAAATATGAAATTGGTAGTAAGGTAAAAGGGGATTTTTTGCATTTGTCCCAGACAAAATAAATATTAAAAAATGCGCTATGGCTGTTATAAACAGAATAGCATTATTAAAAAGTTAATTTACTTTTTTCTGTCTCCGTAAAAAATAAACTGAACATGCATACTCTATACGCATTTTTTGACCCCTATATTTACGCAATCAAACTAATCAAATCTACATATATTATCCAAAATGTTACTTTTTATACAGATATCAACATATCTAAAGAATTGACACCTCACGAACGCCTATGCCACAAACATTATCGTATCCAAAAAGCCAATAAATGCCCCCATTGTTGACCAACAAACAAAACTTATCAGTACACAAATAACCAGCATAACCAAAACGCCTAAATTATAAGTTACATCATCAATTAGAAAAACTTAACAACTTATACCATTTATCACACAAACTTGCTCAACCATATTCAAATAAACCGTTCTTTCTCTTTACAAATCTGATTACTAGTTTATTTGGAATAAAACTTAAGCAAATATTTTATTACCCAAATCAAAATTTACAAACACATAATTATCCAACTTTTGGTTTTGCATACCAAATTAAATATCCCAAGAGGAACAGTCAGAAACAGAACCTAAACATAGATATTAATTTAACCCCATACTCAACAATAAACCCTGTTCAACTAACGATCACCAGTCAAACTATCCTTATTAAAGTAAAAACATTTTCTTTTTTTCCAAAACCTCCAAATTGCTTTGTCTACCTAGCTTTTCGCATCCAACCTATTTCCAGCAAAAACTGGACCACCCATTACAACTTTGTAAAAATATTATGTTTCCAAACTTAAATCAATAAAAAAATAATTTTTTTAAACTCCAACTCCAAAATACATTTTAAAATATTTTTAAATCTTTTACATAAAATTAATTTTATGATACCCACAACCGCAAGTATTATCATTACAAAATCATAATTTATAGTACTAGCTGATCCAAACCAATTTACTTTAAGTTTTCCTAAACTAAATTATCAGGAACACATAGTTATCCCGTTCTCGATTATCAACTTATTCAAACCATTTTATTCAACACAAACAACTTTCAATAAAACAAAATTTTTTAACTGCAAACAGAAACAACCCACATTATTTCACACCAGTAATTGTCAATGCCAAATTCATTTTAAATTAAAATTAATCTTTTAAAAAGCTATGCATTTATACACTCTCTAAGCGCAATTTTATTAACAGAATTAGGGTGTTATAATTTTATTCCCAATTTTAAAAAGCTGTTTACCATTACAATATATACAAACGAGATAGAATAGAAAGTAAGGAAGGTATAAACGTCATATACGTTAAAAACTCTTTTTATTTTTACATTACAATTTACCCTTAACAATAACTTTGAACTACTATTAACATATTTCAACAAACTCATAATAATAATAATATATTTTTTCAAAAAAAATGTTTTACATTATCTCTTTTTTTGAGGTACAGACCAATTTACAAGTCTGCATATCAATTTAACTATTTTATTATTTTCTTACAAAAGTGACTTTAACCTACCTGAAATTCAATGGTCCTTAATAAACCATCCATCCAAACACGATAATTTTGTTACTATATTGTTATAAAATTAGACCCAACACATCCACTAACCGACAAGACAGAAATAATCTAATTGGACCTGGATGGGTATGGGTTCGAATCCCACTTTTGGCACTAAAATGCAGGCTCACGTTCGGCTTTGCTAAAATGTCTACTGCTAAAAAATGTTTTCCGTTAAACATTCAAAATAGTAAACCTAAAATTATAAAAATGAAATAAATTTTAGACCTAATACTTACTAAAAATATTATAATTAAACAAATCAATATTGATAACCCCCCCAGGATGTAACCACAAAATAATTTTATGTTTTTTTCATTTCTATAAACAAATCACAAAAATATCAGCTAACGTTATTGATTGGTTTCAAACAAACAAGCTTTTTTAAACACTGAAATGGGACAAATTACTATTATCAAACGAAGTTAAGCAAATCCAACATAAACTTTTAATAAATATTAACTTCACACTTCACAATTAATTCTACATTTACAGGCATTATAATACTCCTGTAAGATATAGATTTCCAAATATATTAAAATCAAATTAAAAAAGCTAAATAAAGAATATTATTTTAGGCAAAATATTTTTAACAGATGAATGGTTAGAACATCACTGTATACAGTTTTTAAAATCCGAAAAGCATACAGCTCTACATAAAAATCTAGACAACATACTCACTAGTTGTGTCACATTAATTAATTAACTTTATATTAGACTTTATATAAAGTACTGTATTTGGTTAAATCATTTTTTCTCAAGGTAAATATTCAAAAAATTAAATAAGTTATAGAAATGGGCTAGAAAGCTGTTAACAATTCTTAAATACACAAACTGTTTAAACCGTCTAAAAATGCTTAAAACAGTAGTTTTTCTTAACATTAAAATTTTTTTATAAACGTTTTTTGGAAATATTTATTTAGGTTACAGTGCCTAGGCTTCTTAAATGTATCAAACAACATCTCTTCTCTTATAAGGTTATCTCAGTTTCAAACAGTTAACTGTTTTATATAAATTTTTTTACTATTAAAAAAAATAAATTAATTTATATTAAATTTGGTTTTACAAACTATTATTATATTTATTTCCCTTTTGGTTTTTGGTTTTGGATCAAGGATATCAGGGATAGAAAATGAAAGGAGGAAGGAAGGGATTAAAGGGAAAATAAAAATATATTAAAACTGTTAAATAAAATTGTAAAATAATAATTATTATAAACTAATTTAAAATCGCTACAAAATGATGCCACGATAATATGCGAGGTTATACGATTCCATGCTGAAATAACAAAAAGTGCCTATTTTTTATAAACAATTATATATATTATTATTATTTAAAAAATAATTGTATAAAAACATTAAAAAAAATGATAATAAATATATAAAGTAAAAATTAGTTTAAAAAAATTAATTATAAAGCAGTTGAACATAAGAGGAGGGTTTTCAAATTATACGCTTACCATCGATTCAACCAGTTGAGAGTCATTTTTTTGGTGAAAAATGCCAAAAATTAATATTAAGGGAGGTGTTTGGCGAAACACCGAGGTAATGTTTGTGATTATTAATGTAAATTTTGTAGGATGAAATACTTAAAGCAGCGGTTATGAAATATGGCAAAAACCAATGGGCTCGTATTGCATCCTTACTTCATCGTAAAGCAGCCAAACAATGCAAAGCCAGATGGTATGAATGGTTGGATCCGAGTGTTAAAAAAACTGAATGGAGTCGGGAGGAAGACGAAAAATTGTTACATTTGGCTAAGTTAATGCCCACTCAATGGCGAACTATTGCTCCAATCGTTGGTCGTACTGCCAACCAATGTTTGGAACGTTACGAATTTTTATTGTATGCTTAAGTTGATATAATATTGAAATTTTTTTAGAGATAAAGCCCAAAATAGAGAAGGTTTGACTGCAGAAGAGGATCCGAAACGTCTTCGTCCTGGTGAGATAGATCCTAATCCAGAATCTAAACCTGCTCGTCCTGATCCTGTGGACATGGATGAAGATGAATTAGAAATGTTATCAGAAGCTAGGGCTAGATTAGCAAATACACAGGTATTGTAGTTAGTATATTATTGCCATGATTCTGTATTTAATAGTTATTTTTTATTAGGTATGATATACTTAATAACAAAGTAGAATTATCTTTAGTGATAAATGAAATTACAATAGATATACCCTAAGTAAAATTGAATTTATTTTTATGTGTAATTATTCTCCGTAGATTGCTGATTTTGTGGCCAACAATTAAATGTATGCTTATTATATTGTGTTTAAAATTTATTATGGACTATCAAATAATATCATGATAATTCTAACATTATTGCTTAAGTGTTTATCGTTGGTGATGCTTATTTGATGTTTGAATTAGTTTATTATAATATATATATATATATATATATATATATATATAAGCTTAGGCTATTTTACGTTTAATTATTTTAGATTGAGCAATTTGTCGTTATTTAGGTATTTAGATACACTTTGTTTAATAGAAATATCTATAATCTAACTAAATGGTTTAAGGTTCAACATTGTTTTGGATTTTTAGCAACCTAATATTACAATTTTTAAATATATAACGTTTAATATTGGTTTTACATAAATTTATTTTAGCCGTAATACTTTGTTGCACACTGCATTTCAAGAAAACTCACCAGTTAAAGGCTTGTTTAAATATTTACTGCTTTTATTTTTAGGGTAAAAAAGCTAAACGTAAAGCTCGGGAACGTCAACTTGAAATTGCTAGACGAATGGCCATGATGCAAAAACGTCGAGAATTACGAGCTGCTGGTTTGGGAACATATCTCGGTCTTGCACCCAAAACCAAACCATTTATGGATTATAATTCTGAAATACCATTTGAAAAGCAACCACTCAAAGGTTTTTATGATACTTCTTATGAAAATCCTGACTTAAAACCAATGGATTTTCAACGTTTGCGATTGGCTGATATTGAAAAGGAATCGTATTTGGAACGTGAAAAGGTAGGATTTATTTTTCTAGGTTAAAATGTATAAATTTTAAAAATTGGTTGATTTTTATGCAGATATATATATATATATATATGTAATTTTTTAAATTTTAAGCGTGAGCGCAAGATAGATGCTGAACGTCAATCCAAACGTCTTCAGTCAGATTTGCCTGGAGTTTTACTGCATCGCAATAACGGAGCCTTAGATGAACCTTTAGTTAAGCGTTCAAAGTTGGTGCTTCCAGCTCCTCAGATTACTGATTCTGAACTAGAAAATTTAATTAAAGTATGTTTTTTTCTGGTTTTTATAAATATGTAAATGTACTATAATGCCTTTTATATATCCTCAAAGATATGTTATTGTTATTATTATTATTATTATTATTATTATTATTATTATTAGCAATTAGATATAAATAGTCGATAAAAGTAATGCTTATTTTTTATTTGCGTTTGTTTTTATTAATTAGTTATCTGGTTGATGACTTTCGTTATTTCCATACACGCTAGGTATCTCCATTTTACACGAAAAGGAAAGTTTCTATATGCACTAAATGTAAAAAAGCAACAAAATATTGTTTGTTACATGACATAATTGTTATAGTTCAACTGATAACAATTAACAAGATAGATTATTTCTTATCAGGATTGTTTCCTTAGTTAAATGGTTGCAAATAGTAATGACATACATTAATATACATTTTAAGTATTCTGGGTGTATACTTTTATTTATCAGCGATGGTGGAAGTTTAGTTATACTGTTATGTACTGGGTCTCTGACCTTACCTTAACCAGAAATTGAGATGTAGGTATTCGCGTGATGCAATGTTCGTCCAAGTTATTCGTTGGCCTCCTGTTCTTTCATACGGGTAATGGATGGGCTTCCATAGTTATTCTGGCTGGATAAGTGGGTGATCTACATAAAACTTGACTAATAAATGTTAAGTGTCTTACAAACATCTGATAATGTTTGATATAGTTTATTAGTATTAAATGGTTGCGTTCAATAGATGACAGCAAGCGAAACCAGATACAGTTAAAGTGATTAAAGATCTTAGATACGTAAATTCTTTTATGTTAGGAAGCAGGAAATTTTCGTCAAGATTTTCAGGCGTTATAGTGGCAAATTTTTTGGGATTGATTTTTTAAACCATATTTGCCGGAAGTTTTTACAAGGAAATCTTATGCGTTCTGTTAATACTTATTGATGAAGCAGGTGATACAAGTATTTAAATTGGTAGTTTTTAATTTCAATAAATTTATTTTTACTTGTTGCGGATGAAGATCCCTGTCGATTATTTTTATTTAGTTTAGTCCAAAGTTATTTAAAGTCAATGAGTCATGAACTTTCATGTGTACTTTAAATCAATACATATAAATAAAATCACTTGACATTAATTGCTTCTCAAATTGAAGCTTTCTAACTCGTACTATTTACCGCAAGGGATAAGCTTATTCTAACACCGATTTTAGCAATTTATTCGAAGTGGGAAATTTAGCATAAATAAAGTAACTGGGTTCATGTTTGTAAATTTTTTATGGATACCTTTTAATTATTTTCTGTATTTGTACGGCACATTAAACGATCGAACTTGATGGTTCGATAAGCCTATCAAACGTAGAAGAATAACGAAGGTTTTTGGCTAATAGACGGCACCACTATTCGCAAAGAATAAGGTTACCTGATTTCTCTTAGCCCAACGGTTACATATAGTATACATGTACTTTAAGATTTCTTTTAAGTATCCTAGATGCATGTTTGCACTCACATACGGAAGTAGAAATCCAGTTGTACCGCTGTGCGCTCGACTCCTACGGTTATTAGTCTAAATGTCTATAGGTACCTAGTCCAGGATGCACCACTTGGAGGATGAACAATCAGGAATATCACCATCATTGGAAGTTGAGACTTTATAGGCATTGCTCAAATTTTTGTATTTTTACATAGTTGCAATTTTTTATTAATATTAATACTTACTTCATGTACACAGGTTGGACAAGCTGGTGAAAATGCTGTGCGTATGGCTATTGAAGATTCCGGTATGGATATGGCTTCTGCAACTCATTCATTACTCCCAGATTATCCATCGGGTGGATTTGTAACACCTGCACATAATATGCAACGTACACCAGCTCCTACGATAGATACTGTTCAACTGGTATGATTTTTTAATTAGTATACTACTAATATAATAGTTAATTATGAGTCATTTTTATATTTGAACGGTATATTAAACGGTCGATTTCGATGGCTTGCTAAGGTAACAAATGTAAAAGAATAACGAAGATTCTCGACTAATAGACGGAATCCATGTGACAGCACTCCTGTTCGCAAAGATGAAGGAGACCGACTACATATGGTATACGTATATTTTAAGATACCTTTTAAGTACTCTGGGTGCATGCTTGCACCTATTTACTGAAATGGAACCTCAGTTCTACCGCTGAGTATTTGGTTCCTGCTGTTATTAGTCCGTAAAAGTTGATGTTTTTTTGCAAACGTTTAGTAATTTGGACTACCGTGGGTGATACTAACCGGTGGGGATGTGTGCTTATCCTCGATAATGATGTTATTAGTATAGATGCCTATGGGCATCTAGTTTAGGATGCACCTTGTGGAGGGGGAACAGTCAGGAATATCGCCCTTATTGAAATTTGAGACTATAAGCATTACTCAGATCCTCAGGATCTTTATTTAAATTATTTAAAATAGTTTAGCAAATATAAATTTTGTTTTTAATAGCTGATATTAATTTAATTTTTTAGGAAGCTCAGCATATTTTAGCTTTACAACATGTAGAAACGCCGTTGAAAGGTGGCGAAAATACACCATTGGTGGGGTCATCCGATTTTTCTGGAATTACTCCTCGGCCTGCAAATGTAATAGCTACGCCGAATTTATTATTACCGAATCAAATTATTGGCACTACTCCATCTCGGACTCCTGGAACTGCTGAAGATGGTAATTTTTTAATTATCTAAGTACACTTAAAGTAGTTAGAATATGTATTTTTGGATTCTATGTTTGGCTTGTATTTCGGTAACAGGAGGGATTGTCTATTTTGTTATGAACTTTTATCGTAATAATAATTTTGCATTGAATTAGTAGACGAATTAACTGATAGGATTTTGGTGCTAAAAATTAAGCTTTTACAATATAGTATCATTTATGTACCACAAATCTAAAAATGTAATTTTTATATTGGTATTAGTGAATTCTTTTGTAGTTCTTCTGTAGATGGAATCCATTATGTTGAACCGTAGCTGGTTTATTACTAGGATTTAACTTTTAGTCTGAAATGTTACTGGTTTAATTTTAAATTTAAACTGGCAAGTTATATGCTTAATATCCTATTACATTGAGTTATTTAAATCACAGTTCGAACATAGATCTACCGTAAATCATTATTTTGATTCCATTTTTATCTAGGTACTCCCGTATTAAACAATATAAATCAGTTTTTGCCCGGAAACACACCCATACGTGATAGCCTAAGCATAAATCCTGCACAAGATGGTAAAGAAGCGTCGGGACAGAGTCAATACGACCTACGCAAACATTTGGCAAAATTGCCTATTCCGAAAAACAATTTTGAAATTTATGTTCCCGACGACAACGTCGATTTGGATGCTGCTGGTGGCGGTGGAGGTGGCGAAATGGAACGAGAGACGGATGGTGAAAATGAAGGCGGAACTGCTCGACATGTCCCCGATCAATCAGATTTGAATCGTCAATCTGAAGCCGAGCAAGCAGCGATTGCCGAGGCTTTGTGGGCCAAGCGAAGTTGCGTCGTTAAGCGCTCTCTTCCTCGGCCTTCGGGTGTTAATCACACAATATTGAGAAATATGCCTAATTCGAATGATAATCAACAGGATGCGGCGGTCACAGATTTACAAAAGGTTAATTTATTTTATTTTAAAAATTATTATTATTGCTTGAATGTTTCATGGGAAACATTTTTCAGCAAGTGGACATTAGCATAGTCAGACGGGGGTCCGTATTTGGTGCCAGTGGTTGCACTTAAATCCATACCCACATAAGTTCGAGTCTAGCACTGTATTACTGGACTACCCCGGCATAACTGGTTTAGTTCTATTAGTTTGGTATTTGAGTAGTGTATTGTGATGTGGTCAGGTACCGGTCTGCTAGTTCACGACGATATGATACATTTAAATCCTATTTTTCACACGATTTGAATGATTTGGTTAGCAATTAGGAATGGAAATTGTGATTATACTTTATAGTTTACCGTAAGACGTTTACTTACGCTTCAACATTAAAAGTTTGTATAATGATATACTCGAATGATGTGTTTATTGTTTATTTTCCAATAGTGTATCATTTTGGCTTAGTATTTAGGGTATCAGGCTGGTCATTCAGTGATGTCGGTCTTGGTTTGTATACTACTCCAGACACGACCTTGGCAAGATTACCAACAAGAATTAAATTTATGACCCATTATGAGAATGCTGCTTTTTTGGAGTGATACTGTTTATGTGAATATTGCTGAAGGGCACTTAGTATTAAACTCTATTTTAGCATACGTAATTTGGCTCATAATTTTTAATACTATTATAACATTTATATTTAAATAAAACATTGCTTCACTTTTTTTGTCGTTTTTGTTTGCGATGATGATCAGGGTAATTTATTTAAATTCCTTTTTGGTCATTACTGCTTCAATGTTTTTCAGCAAGTGGATATTTAGTGAAGTAAAACAAGGACTCATATCTAGTACCAGTGATGGCATTTGAACCAATGCCAACTTAAGTTTGAGTTCAACGGTGGTGTTCGCTTGCTTATTTAGCAATATTTTGTTTAAGAGATCAGGTTGATAACCTTTCACTCTCATTCTCCTCCTTTTTCAACCGGATTTAGGGGCGGTTATGGTGGAGTTTGAGGTGATTTAATTTAATAAATTGTTATTCACTTTTACAGGCTGAAGAATTGATTAAACAAGAAATGATTGCCATGATGCATTATGACAACTTACATAATCCACCACCCAACCAATTGCTTGATGCTGCTAAACAAGTTGGTGCTGGTGGAGGTACGGCTTCGGCGAACCAGCAACGAAAATATTTGCAACAATTGAAAACCACACACGAAACTCATTTGCGCGATTTTCCGTATGCGGACTTTGAGGAGGATAATTTACTTGAAGTATGTGTTGTTATTATTATAAAGCACTTCGCTTTTAAGAGGAGGGGCAACAAAATTGTTTTATGTGATTGAAATTTAATTTTTTGGCATTGAAGATACTGCATTTCAAAGATGGAGTTTTTTTAGGCTTTTACTCAAATTTGTATCATCTTGGTATCATGATTTTATTTTTGCCGTAGTTTACTAAATTGACGTCTTGTTGCTTCAGTACAATCTATTTTTTAAAGATGCCGGACTGACAATTTTGGGCTTTAATTCTCCATCTTCTAACTGGACTTATAGCTGGCTACAGTAAATTTGAAATACCTATTGATCTGCCATTATGTTTTATGTTTCGTAGTCGAATACAGGGACGGTGAAATTTGTATTACGTTTCCTTTATATTCTAGATGTGAGAAGAGTAGTATACAATCATAGTTAAGGGCTTCTATCTTGATGTACAGGTGCAAACATACACTTGGGATACTTAAAAGATATCTCAAAGTATACGTATACCATTGATCTAAGCGTGATGACCCAACAAAAAATTAGGCGGCTTCCTTATTATTTAAGAGCACTGGCGGTGTTACAAGGATATCCATCAGTCAAGAAAGTTTGTTATTTGTTATTTTATGTTTATTACTTTGAATGTTTTACGAGAAACATCTTTCAATAGTGGACATTTTGGCGAAACCGAACATGGGCCCGCATTTTAGTGCCGGTGATGAGATTCAAACTCATGCCCATTGAGATCCACATAGAGCGCTGGACCGCTAGACAACCCCGGCATATTTTAACGTTTGTTATGCTTATCAAGCCATCGGAGTCGATTATTTGATATTCTGTACATGTGTAGAAATAATGAAGAGGTGATTACGTCACCAATTACAAAAAAAATAATGTTTGTTTACATGCAATTTCCTTTTCTCTCTAATTTCGATCTAGGCCAAAATGCTGTTGGAAGACGAAATGGTGGTTGTTCGCCAAGGTATGGGTCATGGCGAATTGTCGTTGGATGCCTATGGCAAAGTTTGGCATGAATGTTTGAGCCAAGTGCTCTATTTGCCCGCCCACCGAAGATACACTCGGGCCAATTTGGTGACGAAACGCGATCGTATCGAGTCGTGCGAAAAACGGCTGGACCAATTGCGTCAGCTCATGTCCGATGAAGCAAAGCGCGCTGCCAAATTGGAAAAAAAGTTGCGCATTTTACTTGGAGGCTATCAGGTGCGCTACGTTTTATCATCAATGTTATGACTTCTCAGGAATGGGAATTGCAGTTTAGTTTGCGGGAAATGTTGACCTTTGTATGAATTTAATAACTTGGGTATTTGATCTTGTGTGAGAATATGTTTAACATTTGTAGGTTGTATTTAAGTGCACACACTTCAACAACAAGACAAACCTGTTTTACCGTAATTTTGGAATGAAAAGTAGAATATCTTAGGGGGATTACTACTGACTACTATTAGACGACGTTTTATTTTGTAATTCCAAATAACTAGAATATCCGATTGATTTCATTTATTATAATTTTCAAAGATGAACAATATTTCTGATTAACACAAATTGTGCTCTGTGTGACAACTTTTTAAAAAGCAACTTATGTTGTTTTATGTGCCTATTTTAGTCTCGTGCCCAAACATTGATGAAGGCAATAGAAGAAAGCACAGAGCAGATTGAACAAAGCCACATGGAAATGATCACATATCAACGTTTACACGAACAGGAGTTGGGCGCTATTGTTCGACGGACAGAAGTGAGTTTTTGTTTTCGATTTTTATTTATTAATGGTCTGGTTGTATTGTCATTCTGTGTAATAATCTGTAGCCTAGTTTAGAACAATTTCTTTTTATTTGCAATTTTGTTATTTTTAATGCATTGTTATGTCGATGCTAAAGTACAAGGTTTCTTTATTTTAGGATTATATCTTGCTATTTACTTTAGTCTATATTTTCTAAAAAAGGTGACAATTTTTATTATATTTTTTAAACTGACATATTGCATAAAGTGCATACTTTTTAACTAATAAAACAGTGACTTTTACAATTAGTTTGAACTATAATACAATTGTAAACATTTAAAATTAGTTTAATCATTGATGTAAATAGCTTAAGAAATAAAATTCTGGGGCAAAAAAATTAATTAATTATGCAAAATCAAAATTGGGTTGATTTCGAGGGAACCTTAATTTAGACGCTTACAGGAAAAATGGAAAACAATGAATATTACTTGAAATATTTTACATGTTTAGTATTTATTAGTCTTGCTTATTTAGGATAATATTTATATTTCGGTTTTCAGAATTTGCAAACAGATGTTCAGCGTCAACAAAAGCGTTCAGCTGAATTGCAACGTGAATATGGTCGTTTAATTCGGCTGCGTGAAGAACGAGAAGCTGATTTATTTTTGGCTTCTAATTTTGATCTAAATACTGCATCAACCACAGTTGATTCAAAAATAAAAAATATTGAACAAAATCACGTTTCATCTGATCAGTTGATAAATGACAAACGTAAAGCTACTCTTTCAATGTCGGAAAAGATTTTGAACGAAATGAATGACAGGGGAAATGTTCCTGTTGAAAATGGTCATCCTATGGATGAAGGTGAGACAAGAGAAATAAGTACGGTTGATTTGGATAGTGACGACTTCATCGATAAACAAACTGTCAATCATATAAATAGTGAAATTTAATCTAAATGTTTGTATTTTACTTTGGACTGGCGAATATGTGCAGAAATAAATGCGCTTTTTGTATTGTTTGTAAATAAAATCATGTTTTTTCGTTTATATTTGTTGATTTGCTTAGCGGTTTAGAGCTTTTTTGCTTTTAAAGAATGAATTTATTAAGGTACATTTAGCTACTGTAAAGTTTGTATCTGTACATATCAGTAGTTTATGTTTATGCTCGTATGTACCTGGTTTCAACGTTATGACAAAACTCGGTGTTCATTAATTTCTGAGCCTTGGGAAAATGCTTAAGTTTTGTCTTATCTAAAAGTCATTTTAGTATATTTTTTAAATAAATCTGTTTAACACCTGATTATTTTTCAGTAATATGAGCGTCTGTTATTGTAGTTAAATATAAAGATATTTTTAAAAATAAAACGAACGGACATGCTACATTTTTTCCTCGCTGAAGTTTATTTAATATTTGTATAAGGGTTATTCTTAAATTACCTGTGCACATTTGTTATGCAAAATTTACAGTATTTAAAAGTTGTTAAAAAATAATGATCTAATGTGTAGATTTCGCTTTCTATCGAGTATGTGCTGCTATTTTAAGTAGTTATTAGCGTATTTTAGAAAAGCAATTATGATGTAATTTATTTATATTTATGATTTATGAAAAATACATTAAAGTAATAATAAATAAACGCTTACGTGACGTTATGGGTCAAAAGTTTTTTCTTATCCGTATCCCTGAAGGAATGTGCTGATATTATTTCTCCCATATTAGCTAAGATTTTTGGTCATTCCATCATTACAGGAACTGTACCCAATGTATGGAAACAAGCCTATATTAGACCCATTTATTAATTAGGTGATCAATACTCTCCGTTAGGCTATAGGTCGATCAGTATTTTATCTGCTCCGAGTAAAGTGTTGGAAATGTTAATTAAGCATCATTTAATGGACTTCTTTAAGAATAAGTTGATTCATCCTGCCCAACACGGTCTTTTGCTACAGATATCCTGTCTCTCCAACTTGTTGTCTTATACAGATAGTCTTACATCCATTCTCGATTGGTGTTTGACCGTGGATGCCATTTACTTTGACTTTGCAAAGTCTTTCGACAAGGTTTCCCACCAGTTACTACTAACTAAACTGGCTAATCTGGGTATTTCAGGTTCCCTTCTTTCATGGATCAGGGAATTTTTAACTAACCGTAGTTTCAGTGTCAAATTGGGTTTTGATACTTTTCCTTGGTGTGACATGAGCTCAGGAGTCCCATAAGGTTCTGTCCTGGGTCCCCTATTATTTATTAACGATTTACAAGCAGTGGTTCATTCGAACATTCTGCTTTATGCTGATGATGTGAAGATCTGGGGCTCCAACCCTGAACTATTACAATAAGATATTAAGAATATCTTTAACTGGTCCCTTGCAAATAGACTTCCCTTAAATTGGTTTAAGTGTTTTTATTTACCAATAGGCAAGTCTAATAATAATAGTTATTTTGTGCCACTGCCAGATTCCTCGTCCATTTTAAAAGTGCATACTGCCAAGGATCAGGGTGTAGTTTTTAACTCATTCCTCCAGTTTTCGACTTATCACTCCAAGGCTTCCCAGACATGTATTCATCTTATACACTTTGTCAGACGGCATCTTGGTAGAATTTCCCCAGATCTAGCTCGATTTCTATATATGTTGTACATTAGACCGCACCTTGATTATTGCGTCCAAGTACCTTTCCCAACACTAAAAATAGACTTGATTTTGTTAGAAAAAGTTCAAAGGAAGTTCATGAGACTTCCTTGGACTTTCAAGCATCTCCCCTATGGAGATAGACTTTCCAGTCTTAACTTTTTCCCACTGACAAATAGAAGACTCCGAAGCGATTTAATTCTAGTTTACCAATTATTTAAGTTTGACTCACTATATCGCTACTTTACGAAATCAGATAATTGCCGTAGAGGACACAATTTTAAGTTTTTTAAGCCCCGGGCAAACACAAAGATCAGACAACATTACTTCTCCCATCGGGTAGTTTCTACTTGGAATAACCTCCCAGCACATATTGTTAATGCTCCTTATCTCCCTTTTTTTAAATTATTATATGATAAGTTTGCCCTACCTAAATACGTTTAATATTTCAAACTAGACGTTTCGACTCCCTAATGCCCTTGCATCTTGTTTTATTATTTATTTTTATGTTTATTTTGATTGATATTTGATATTCATGAACCAAGGACCACAAAGAGTTGTCCCTAATTAACTCGTGTAATAACCTGTAAATGTTAATTTAATGTTCCTTTCCAGTGCAATATGTAATTTGTTTTATTACTAATTTTGTACATTTATAATTTTGCTCGTTTTCCTTAATTGTTAACTTCAACTATCTCCTTTGATTTTACTTTAATTTCAATGCTTTTCTGTGATTAATCCCCCTTTACTTCACCATCGATTTCATATTTCTCCTTAAAAATTTGAGATAATTTATGGACTGAGCACTAAAAGGCGTTTTGGCCTACTCAACTCGTGTACAATCCTCAATCCGTTTGTAAATGTATAGTTTTTTGCAGACAGATCATCAATCTTTAGTTTCAAACATTTATATTTGTAGTTTTACTTTAAACCAACTGTAATTAAATTTAAATAAAAAAATTCTGAAAATAGTTGTTATTTGTAAACAAATTGTGCTAGGGTGGTCTAGCGATACAATGCATGGGTTCGATTCTCACTACCGGTCACAAATACGGTCCCTGTTCGACTTTTCTAAGATGTTTCCCGTAAATCATTTTAAATGATAACAATTGTTAAAATATTGACGATTAAACCAATTGTTGGCTAAAATGATAGATTACATAAAGCATTACAATTTTTGCGGACAGAGACAATTACAGTTATATTTATTAATTTGTCTAAAAACGTTTATCGCAAACGTTAAATAATAATTAAATTCAATACTTGTTAACTGGGGATACTTGGACATTAGTTGTTTGGCTACATAAATAACAGAAAGGAAATAAATAAGTCTAGCATTTGTTCAGGTGCTTTAAAACACAATTAATTTAATATACATATTTAAATAATAAACTAAGAACAACTTACAAATAAATAATAAAATTTGTACAATTGTGGACGAGACCTCTCCTATCCCAGGCTAAAGGACCAAAATGGTTCCTTTCTTTCATCACATGAAACCTGCGAAAATTTTGGTACATACTTCAAATCTGTCTTCAATACAGATTCTTCTATTATTCTGGCACCCAAGCCTACTCTTGACTCTGGGTGTCCTATTGTTACATACTCAATGGTCTCTAACTATCTTAAATCAGTAAAATCTTCCTCTTGCGGAGCTGACGAGCTTTATTCTAGAGTTCTCAAAGAATGTGCATTGGTTCTTGCTCCCCCCCTCACCTTCATCTTTAATCTCTCTCTACAGCTCGGAATAGTGCCTTCAATTTGAAAGCTTGCCCACATCCGTCCAATCTATAAGACCGGCAGTAGGTTCATCCCCGATAGCTATAGACCCATCAGTATCTTATCAGGCCCCAGCAAAATTCTCGAAAAAATCATTAAATCTCATCTTATTAATTTTATTTTAAACAATAATCTTATAAACTCCGCTCAACATGGATTTATGCCAACGAGATCCTGCCTCTCTAATCTATTATTGTTTAAAAAAAGTGTTACGGGTCTACTCGAACGCTCCCCTTCCGTCGATGTTATCTACTTCGACTTTTGTAAAGCCTTTGACAAGGTGCCACATTCCGCGTTGTTAAGCAAGCTAAAGTCTTTCGGTGTTAGCCCTCCTCTTTTAACGTGGATACAGGACTTCCTGACAAACCGTCAGTTTAGAGTCAAGCTAGGTAATGTATCCTCCTCCCCTACCCCTATCTCTTCAGGTGTTCCTCAAGGGTTAGTTCTAGGTCCCTTATTATTTATTATATACATTAATGATCTACCCTCGATTGTTCACTCCAACATCTTGCTTTACGCAGACGATGCTAAAATCTGGGGTACAAACCCGGTTTAATTACAGGAGGACATTAATAGCATCTTCAATTGGTCTATCGATAATTCCCTCCCTTTGAATATTTCTAAATGCAGCCACTTTACCTTTGGCAAATCCTCAGGCAACAGTTTCATAGCTCCTAACTCGCAGCCAATCGCTGCAGTTAACCTGGTAAAGGATTTAGGCGTGACCTTCAGCCCCTCCCTCAACTTTTCGTGTCATCATAATAAGGCTATTCTTAGATGCTATCAGCTAGCCAAATTTTTCCGGCGTAATCTTGGCACTATCCCGATTAGTTGTACTCGCCTCCTCTTTCAACTCTAAATCCGGCCGCATCTTAAATATTGAATTCAAGTTACGTCTCCAATCCTAAGAAGGGATATGTTGAAACTGGACAAGGTACAAAGGAGCTTCACTAGACAGCCGTGGTCACTCAAATATTCCTCATATTCAAATCGTCTTAAAGCTTTCAAACTTTTTCCACTCGAAGATAGGAGACTCCGGGGCGACCTTATTTTAGTCTACAAACTCCTTCACACCCACCACCTTAATCTCTTTACCCTCTCCAACGACTCCCGTCGAGGACATTTGTTTAAGATCTCCAAACCCAGGGTCCACTCTCGTCAGAGCTCCCATCACTTTTCTTACAGAGTTATTTCCGCATAAAACAGCTTACCTGCCAACATTGTCTCAGCCTCGTCCCTACAGTCCTTCAAATCGGCTTATAATTCGCACTATCTTTATAATTTTATCTAATTATTTGCTTTTATTATTTCTATGTTTTTATATCGTTTGATATTGATATCTGATACCCAGAACCGAGTACTAAAAGGAGTTTTCTCTCCTATTTAACTCGTGTATAAACCTGAAACCTGAAACCTGTGCACATAAATAAAACTTAGAGCAAAACTTAGGCAATATTTATATATTAAATGTTTTCTTTAATATTGATAACATTAAAGGCTTTTAAAGATTGCTTCAGGTTATTACATTACAATAAAAACACCAAAAAACAAATTTTTGTTTACTATGTACAATTATTAAAATTAAAAATAAATTATTTTTAAGTGTAACGTTAAGCATTTGAACAAAATTGAAAACAGTTTTAAAAATTAAATTATACTTGTTAAAATATTAAATACCTTATATATAGTTAAACATTTAATGATTTTAAAAATTGACACTTTAAAATATAATTTATTAAAATTTTGCATAAATAATTTCTAAATTTAAATTGTAATTTAATATGAAATATACAAACATTCTTAATTAAATGTTTTAATAAATTTAAAAAAATAATTTTAAATTATTTATTTGTAAATTGTTTAATTATTAAATTTCTTTATTGCAGTAATTAACTAAAACATTATTGAGATTGTTCTTAATTTATATTTACAGCCTGTAGATATTTTGGCGCCTTTCGCGTAATGTCCAGATTGCTAGTATGTTTCCGTAGTTTGAGAAATTGAATTATTATTATTATTGAAAATGATATTAGTTAATTATTATACATGCTTATAAACATTACTAACAATTGTTGCGGTGTTAGTTAATGTAAACTATTTTGCATTGCGTGTAATATAGACTTAATAATAATGATTATTTAAATGCTTCACGAGAAACTTTTTTAGCAAATGTACATTTTAGAAAAGCCACATAAGGGTCTTTATTTAATGCCGGTGGTGGTAGTCGAGCTATTACATACCTGAGTTTGAGTCTAGCTTTGTATAACCAGACCACCTTGGTACAATGAAATCTTTATTTCAATTTACGACGGGTGGTTTGTAGAAATATTTTGATTTATTTAGCGTTTAATTTATGTTGATATTTTACACTGGTTTTTAACAATGATTTTGTTTCTGATGTTACACTGAGTGTTGGAGTAACCTGGGAAGTTTAATGTCCTGTTTCTGAACTTTATGGAATTTATGCTTATCGGTTACTAAAACGGATATTGTGATCTGAGCTTAATGTTCTAAATGTGTAGGAAACAACGACCGAGTGACAAATAGGAGAGTTTACCTGTTATACGGGATTTAGACAAACGATTATATATATAACTAATTATTTGAAATCAAGTGAAGTATCTGTAATATTTTTAACAATTAGATTATGTGCTCTTCTGGTGTAATAAACTCTGGTAATACTACTTTTTTGAGTTCAATATTTATGTTAATGCAAACTGCAAATTCTAACGTTTTGAAAAAATTTCTAAATGAGTTACAGACTCAAGACAGAAGAGGGCTCTACTATCGTCTTTAAAAAGATTATTGGAATCACTTAGACCCGACTATTGTTATATGTGTAACACTGGAATCTCACTTTGGTTTTATTTGATTTTTAACATTTCCTTTTGCTATCTATTCATTTTTCTATATTACGCAATCCCTTTTCTCCCAAACCAAATATGTTGATATATTTGAACCATAGATTTTAACAGGGAACGTTGACAGTTACTGGAATTGTCGTTTTATATAAATTTCTAATGCAAGTAAATTAGTTGCGTTTAAAAACTACGGCATTATTCTAGTTTTGTCTACCAAAATAGTAGATTTAAGATTTGAAATGATGACATTTTATATTTAAATGTTAATTATATTATTTTCATTTTGGTTGGTGACGTGGTCACCTCTTCATTATTTCCCATATTTATACGACATATAAACGATCGACTTCGATGGCTTGATTAGCGTAACAAACGTGGAAGAATAACAGTTTCTTGGCTGGTAGACGGCATCCCTGTGACGTCGCCACTGTTCGCAAAGATTGACGAAACCGCCTGATTTTTTGTCAGGGTTATCTCCCTTAGCCCAAGGGCTACATATGGTATACGTATACCTTTAGATACCTTTTAAGTATCTTGGGTGTATGTTCTCACCCACCCACCCACTGTAGCGGAAGCCCAGTTATACTGCTGTGCACTCGGATCCTGGTGTTATTTGTCTAGATGCCTAGGGGAATCTAGTCCAGGATGCACTACGTGGAGGACGAACAGTCAGGAATATCACTTTATACGCATTACTCAAATCCTCAGGATCATTAGCATTAATTATAGTTACTAATGTTTACGAAATAATGTAATTATGTAAATTTAATTTATAATTTTAATAGAATGGAGATTTGATATCAATATTTAACCCATTAAATATAAATTAAATATGCGTAATTTAATAATTTATTGTCTATATTTTTAGGCTCGATCGTTGAGTACGTGTACCCGTCTCTCCAATGTAGTTAAGGTAAGTCATTGTATTAATGTACACTAATGTACTGCAGAAATAACTGATATTTAGTTTAAAAAATTATTTATTACTATTAATTTTTTGGTGATTGGTGATAGTCACTTGATTATTTTTATATTTGTACAGTACATTAAACATTCGACTTTGGTTTAACAAACATGATAGGTTGGAGAATAACAGTTCATTGGCTGGTAGACGTCACCACTGTTCGCTAAGATTGATGATGTTTGATATTTTGTCAAGGTTATTTTGCTTAGTCTATATGAAGTACCATGGGTGTATACTTGCACTCATTTTTCAAAACTGAAATCTATTTATACCGCTGTGCACTCAGTTCATGCTGCTAGTCTAGGTACCTAGGTGCACTTAGTCCAGGATGTGGTACATGGCGGTAGTCACGAATATCACAATTATTGGAACTTTAAGCATTATTCAAATTTTCAAAAGTATTAGCATTCCATCATTATTGATTATTAAGATTACATTTATTTTCAAAGTTCTCATTTTTCCAATTAGGGCCTGTCCATCGTAAGTGGTGAAGTTCTTGTTTTTCACTGAAGTCCTTATTTATGTGATCGTTCTGGACGGATGCTATTCTGGACATTCTTCACACTATTTTGGCTGGGACTTTATCTTGCAATTCATGACTAAGTCGATTTATACACCTCCGAATTAATGAGGATGTAACTTTACCACTAACTGCTGTTGAGTTGTATTTGAAAAATCAATTTAATATTCCTTGTTAAAGGGTTTTTTCCCGTGAAACATTCAAAGCATTAACAATAAAAAATAAATAGGTAACACTTTTACATTGTTGTGACGGCTAGAATAAAACCGTGACAGGCGAATTACATTGTGAACGTATTTATTTGAAAAATGTTGAAGATTGATGTACGTGTTTTGTGTTTCATGTTTTTTACAGGCACCTGTTGAGGTTGGTGGTTTGGATGGAGTTTACGCAAAGGCTTTGTATTCTGCAACTTATAAGTTGAAGGCTTTTGATCAAGTTGAAAAAGATTTGGGTACCATACAGTCTGTCATGGAAAAAGACGCTCGTTTTCGTCAATTTTTACACGATCCAACTTTACAAGGATCTATGAAATCCAAAATCCTGATTGCAATGCTTGACAAAATAAAGGCATCCGAAGCAACGAAAAAATTGTTCGGTATTTCACATATTAAAATTCCACATGTTTTTTTTGGATTAATTTTTTACTTGTATCTTTAGTTGTTCTTGAAAATTATGCGTTTAGTCAACGTCAGTCAGTATTTGATGTTTTTAATGCACAAAGACGACTTTAACTTAAGTATAAAACCCTGGAGTTGATTGTTTGATGTGTTGTAAATATCAGAGTTGACTGTTACTAGTGAAAATAGTTCCAGCATACAATCGAACCTAATTATTTTGGAGTATTAGCCAATCACTTTGTTTTAGATTATTTGTAGATTATATGTTTACTTCCACTGATATCTGTTATGTTTAGCAAGATTAGTATCTTATCTAAGTGAAGTTAAAAGCAATTTTTACATTCACCAATCCAACTTATAATTTGTTTCTACCTGATCAATTACTACTGTTTCAGTCTGTTCACCAGATTTTTTAATTCCATCTATGTTTATACATAAGTCACTGATAATTGATTTATATTATCTTTTTCATATATTCCAGCTGCTTTCTATATTTTAAATTTCAGTAACTCATTCCTTTTATTTGAAACGTTTATAATATATTTGTATTTGAATATTGATAAATTTTGTTTAGCGTGCGTATCAGTTATTTAATTCTGTTTACTACTCATTTCAATTATTGCTAATTATGCAGTATTAATCGTACCTATTTTTGTGTGGTGAAAGTTATTTATGCTGAAACATCTAAGTCAATAACCATGATAATAGTGTTAATAATGATAGTAATAAATAATGTTCTTCGTGTAATGCAAATTATTTAAATAGATGATGTCCTCAATACCTTAATTTCACTTTGCATAGTCAACAAAATAAAGAAATATATTTAAATCACTGGTTGTTTTACACAAGACATTTTGATTGGATATCTTGACTAGGTTTGAATGACTTAGAATTGACTTGGTCGTATATATTTTAGGACTGTTATATTGTTCAAACCATTGGGTAATAGGTAATGCTTAAGAGACTATGTGAATTCAGACTCCCATCTATCCAACGGTTAAAGCTTTTACTTTATCAAAATTGTTTCATCACACATTAAAAACAATGATTATTTATTTTAACATATCCAAAGCCGTTTTGGTGGAAAATGGTCGTTTGGGTTTGGTCGAAGCGCTTATTAGCAAATTCAGTGAAATTATGATTGCCCATCGGGGCGAAATACGTTGTGTTGTCAAATCGGCTAAAGGTTTGGATAAGGGCATGGAACAAGAAATTACAACTGTGCTCAAAGCATTCCTGAAACCAGACGACAAACTGACTGTTGTGTATGAAGTAAGCGACGGTTGTTGTTGTTTTGACTTGTATTTTGTTCATTGTGTGAATATGATCAAAACATTGTTCTTATCATCGACGAATGCTTTCATGCCTACTTAATGGGTTTATATTGCATTGGATAGTATTACTGAAAATTGGAAATTTAAGATTTGTATTACAAAATGCTATTATGATGTTTAAGTGGTTTCAATTAACAAAATACTGCTTCTCACTAATTTTAGCTTCAACTGGGATCTAACTCGGGATAAGTCTGTCCAGGTGGCGCAGTTGGTAGAGGGTTAGAATCGATCCTGGGTGAGCACTAAATGCGGGCTCTCGATGAAAAGTGTTTCTCTTCAAGCATTAACAACTAAATAATTTTTTTTTAATAAAGGAATGCTTTCATCTCTATTTAATGCGTTTTTTCACAAATACACGTATACTACTTAAAATAATTATTGCTTGATATTGGTTTCAACAGTCAGTACTTTTTGGGATACGATAGGTCGTGAATTTGATCTGTTATTGAAGTTTAGATATTTTAGTTATATTCTTTTTCTACAAATGTAAAAGTATAACTACAATAGAAATTGTTGTATGAAGAATGCATCTATTAACTGTCTTATAAGAGCTATTTTTGGCAAGTAGGCGTTTAGTGTAGGTGAACGGAGGCGCACATTTAGTGTCAGAATTCAAATCATTGTCCACTCGGGTTGTAGGTTAGTGACTTGGTCACTGTTCCGGGGTGGCAGAGTTGGTTGAGCGCTAGACTCGAAACTGAGTGGGTATGAGTTCGAGTCTCATTACCGGTACCGAATGCGAGTTTTCGTTTTACTTCGCTCAATGTCCACCTGAAAAGTGTCCCGTAAAACATTTAAGCAATAAAGACCGAATTATATATATATTCATTCATTTCATTTTGGTTGGTGACGTGGTCACCTTTTCATTATTTCCCATATTTATACGACATGTAGAACGATCGATTTCGATGGCTTGACAAGCGTAGACAAACGTGGAAGAATAACAAAGTTTCTTGGCTGGTAGACGGCATCCTTGTGACGTCGCCACTGTTCGCAAAGATTGACAAGACCGCCTGATTTTTTGTAAGGGTTATCTCCCTTAGCCCAAGGGCTACATATGGTATACGTATACCTTTAGATACCTTTTAAGTATCCTGGGTGTATGTTCGCACCCACCCGCCGTAGCGGAAGCCCAGTTATACCGCTGTGCACTCGGGCCCTGTTGTTATTAGTCTAGATGCCTAGGGCACCTAGTCCAGGATGCACCACGTGGAGGACTAACAGTCAGGAATATCACCATCATTGGAAATTGAGACTTTATAAGCATTACTCAAATCCTCAGGATCATTAGCATCCCCCATATATATATATATATATATATATATATTTATTTATTTATTTATCTTACAGATCGATCCTTCAATTTTGGGAGGATTAGTAGTCAATTTTCCAGACAAAGCTATTGATTTATCATTGAGTACTAAAATGAATTTGTATCGCCGTGAATTATTAGCAGCATTATGAGCATTTTACTTATTTTCATTTGAATAATTTATTAAATTTGATAAATTGTTTGAAAATGTATTCTTACATTGTGCATTCGAATAGTTTTACAAAATTGCTAGTTTAGTATTAATAAATTGTTCGAAAAGTGTTGTTTCTTAATTGTAGATTTGGTTGATATGGCGTCTATTCAATAATTAAATATTTGGGTTTATAAGGATCAATAATGAGAGCTAGTGTTTTCGAATTATGGGATTTGGGGTATGGTCCTTTGAGCATTACGTTTTGTCTAGGATTTGATATGTTAATATTATTGCAGTATTAGTAGCGCAGTTGGTTCTATGAAACTTTGGTTTGTCTAAGATATGGGGTGCTAATGACTCTAAAAATTTGAGTAATGTTTACAAAGTTTTAATAATCAATTATAGTGATAATCCTATTTCTGCATTTCCATGTAGTGACTCATGGGCTCAGCCTAACATGTTTCTGTGATTGAGTGTAGTGGTAAACTTGGCTTTACAGATAGGTACAAACATACACATACATACTTAAAAGGTTTCTTGGGGCAACCTATTTAGCTTTTGGGTTAAGGGAAATAGCTATAGTAGAAAATCAGATGGTCTTGTCAGTCTGTGCGAACAGTGGCACTATCATAAGGATGCCGTCAATTAGATAAGAAACTTCGTTATACTCCTACGTTCGTCATGTTAATCAAACAATCGGAGTTGATTGTTTCTTAACTTTAAAAAGTAAAATAATTTAGAATGTATTATTTTCGAAAAGTAATAATCAATTGTATGTCAAATTTTATTCGAGTTGCTAAAATATAATTACAATATAATTTCATAAGAGCTACAATTCTTCGAAATTGACATGGTTGATTTTGGTTATTTTAATTACAAATTTCCAAGGATATTAATTGGTGTACAGTATATTACACCAACTTATTCTACGCAAGTATTTGTCCGTACAATTAGATATATTTGTTTCTCAAAACAATTGAGTGGAGTTTGCTTGAGTGCGCATAATAATCTGTCAGTGGAGAGCTTTATGACTATTTATTTGTTGTGCTTGAGAACAAAGCAACCAAGTTGTACTCGTGTAGGTGTTTGGATTTTTTTAGATCAATCCTCCAATTTGGATGTGGTAAATGTCTACGTGCTATAAAATGGATAGTTAGAATATTGTGTATGCGGTATGCCGGGGTGGTCATGGGTTCGATACCCACCACCGGCACCAAATGTGAGCCCGTGTTTGGCTTTTCTAAAATGTCCAGTAAAACATTCAAATTAGTAAAAAGATATGTATCCATTTTAGCCATTATGCTTGTACCAAGATGAAAGCCCAGTTATAGCACAGCACTCGGTCTCTGATTTGTGTTGGTTTTAGTCCAGAATACGCCACATGGAGGTTTAGAAACAACAACAACAAAAGTTGGTTGAAAAGTCACCTTTTTATTAGTTCCAAGTTCTCAAAGCATCACGAATAATTCCCCTCCATTGTTCACGGTTTTCGGAGGTGAGCACAGATATGTCAGTCCAGCGACTTTGCCATTGTTTCCAAGATAAAGTCCCGGCCAAAATAAGGTGAAGATCGTCCCGAACAACGTCCATCCAAGTACGTTTCTGACCACCTTTCCTTTTCTTCCAATCGGTATTTGGACAAGTCAAAGTTACTGAACGTGAGATTGCATCAGGATTTTTACGAAGAACGTGACCAAACCAGCGTAATCTACGTTGTCGCGATACCAAGAAAGGAAGTTCATGGAATTGGAGGTCATCTCGAATTTGGTGGATACCGATCTTTTTTGTCCAGGCTCTTGATATGGATGATGCAAAATGAGTGTTGTGCCAAATGCATCTGAAACATCTTGCCTCAAATTTGTTAAGCTTCATGATCTCAGACCCTGTAAGAATCCAGGTTTCAGCTGCGTACAGAAGCACTGTGCAAACCAATGAAGAGAAAATGTTCATCTTTGTATTTGGATTAATGTTTTTTCGTCTCCATAATGGATTAGCAAGTTTCCCAAACGCAGAGCAGCCAAACAAGTTTGTCGATTTACTTTTTTAGATGAACCTCCGTCAGAAGCAATCGAAGAGCCCAGATACGTAAATTGATTTACATTGGGAAGCACAACATCATTCAATTTAATCCTCGCATCAGGAGCCTGTGACGTCATGATGACTGATTTTTTGGGATTGATCTTCAGGCCATATTCACCGGAAATGATCACAAGAAAATCCAATGCACTCTGTAGTTGATCCTCATTTTCAGCTAGCAGAACAGCATCGTCAGCGTATTCTAAGTCGGTGATGGGCTTTGTACCAACATACACGCCTTCCATTTGTCCAGAGACCTTGGCAAATATAGCATCAATTGCATAGTTGAACAAAAGTAGAGCAGCCACGCAGCCTTGACGGACACCACTGCAAATTTCGAACGGCTTTGTAGTAGATCTGTTGCAATTGCGGATTACAGCAGTTGAGTTCTTGTACAGAGCACGTAGGAGATTTACAAGTTTCATCGGGGTTCGATCACGTAACATAGCTATCCAGAGTCGTCTTCTGTTCAGCGAGTCGAAGGCTGAAGAGTAGTCTATGAACGCTACGTACGTAGGAGCGCTGAAACTGTCCGAAATTCCAGGATGCGCCGGAGCGTGTGAATCTGATCAACGCATTCCAAACCAGGACGAAAACCAGTTTGGTTGGGAGGTGTGGTCTTCTCCCTCCGGGCGAATGCTATTAACTATCGCTGATGTGGCAATTTTTGCAGCTATACAAAGTAAACTGATGCCCCTGTAGTTGGCAGGTAATTGCCGATATCTCTTCTTGTGAACAGGAACAATAGTAGCACAATGCCAGTTTTCAGGGCACTGCTCGTTTGTCCAGAAATCCGTTATAATCCCACAGAGGTCTTCAGTGAGCCGCGAGGGGCCGTATTCGAAGACATGGAGGAATTCCGTCGAATCCGGCGGCTTTCCTAGCTTTGAGTTTACTGCATATGTGCATAATATCATCGACAGTTGGAGGTTCTACGGAGATTGAATAAATTGTCGGAGGATCTGTGTCACGATTGGATTGATCTTGCAGCCAGCCTGTTGTGATTTCAGGATGGTTTAAAGTCTGATTAAAGTGAAGTAACCAGTCTTCGTTTGAAATGCCAGACGATCCAACTTTAACTTTGTTACCACGGCAGAATTGTTCCAATTTCTTGTATATTTTCCCACTGTTATTATGGCGAGCAGAAACCTCTAGCTCATTTGCTACAAATCCCAGTGTCTGTTCATCATCCTTATAACTTTTTCGAAATTCTGCACGCAATGATCTTGCTTCGCTTTTTCTCGTAGATATCTTTGCTTGTGCATAAAGATATCGAGAATTGGCGGACAACCAGTTTGGTCCTTTGAAGTTGGCTAAACGGGGAGCACCAAACTAGCTAAGTCGATCTTTCGTTTCAAAATATTCCATGATCGATTTATTCCCATACTGCAACTTGGAACAGCTGGAGCTGATAAGTAGGCTTTGGAGAACTTGTCAGCATAGTCACTGTGCGTTAGTAGAGAATAATCCGGAGCATGAATTTCAGGGCTAGCCTTTGTCACTCTGAGACGTAGACGAAGTGAACATGAAACAAGCGAATGATCGGTGTCATTCTCGCTTCCTGTTCAACAACCTCTGTATGCGCGGGAATTCTTTATTGCACTAAACCGGCGTTTGTTAATTAGAACGTAATCAATTTGGGAAGAGTATCTACCACAGCTTGAACGAAATGTCAAATGTTTCGCGGGGTGTTGGAAAAATGTGTTCGTGAAAACCATATTGCACCTAGCAGCGAATTCACTTAATCTTCTTCCGTTCTCGCATTGTTCGCGCGATTTTGTCCAAAGGCCAATCCAGGGACGGTTGACATCGTCGCTGCAAACTCTGCCATTAAAATCTCCTCCAATAACGATAATTTGGGATGAGATTTTGAGCCAGAAGTATAAATATTCTAGTTGCTCGTAAAACTCATCTATTTCTTTTTCACTATAATTACTGGTTGGAGCATAGGCGTTGATGACGACCATTGAGTAATTGGATATCTTAAAGCGCGCAAACGCTAATCGTGAAGATATGCCCTTCCAGTCATTTAACGCACCGGAAGCTGCTGGGAATAGACCAAATGCAACCCCGTGGTGCTGGGTTTGATGCGCAAGGTGATGGGAGAAATAATGCAACAGACTGGGAAGCTGTAGGAAGACGAAACGGATCCGAACAATTCAGTCTTGTTTCCTGAAGACAAGCGATGTCAATCTTGTAACGACTTAGCTCTGGGGAACTAAATACTTGAGTCGAGACATTGGAGTTTGAGACTTTATAAGCATTACTCAAATCCTCAGGATCATTTAGCATCCCAAATCCTTAGGATCATTTATCAGAAACAGGATTATTACAATTAGAGAAAAACAATCTATTGGTTGTATTTTTGCCCCGTTCATGTATTTCTATGCAATTGGTTATTTTCGTGCCACATGATTAGTCCAGATTTTTTTATTGTAGAGCAAGTAAAATAAATGTTTGTAAATAAGATGATGCGGGTCACGCACTCATTATCACATAATTTATTATTCTAGTACAAAACGTGACTACAATTTCCTGTTGCAATCAATTTAGCATAAAGTGAGTTTAGCCAATGTGTTCATTATGAAATTTTGATCACATGTACACAAAAAAGGATTTTACATCTGAAGTATAGACATGGTACATGTGGTAAGTAGGAACTGTAATGCCTGCACAAAATTGAACAATCACATGGATTAGTTAGATATGTTAGTATTGGTAGGGGACAAATTCATTAATAAATAAGGGCTATTATTAAATTTAATGATTTTTTCGTTGAGTAAAAAATTAACAAAAATGGATTACTAGTTACATGTTAGGTTATTTCTATAAATAAAAATAATAGAACACTCAAAACTTTGTTTTATTTGGGTTTTTTTGAGATAAATATATTTTAGCCAGTGGACATTTAGGAAAGCCAAACGAGCCCAGTTATGTACCACTAGACCATCCCGACAAGAATGTTCTCTTCAGTCACAAACTAAATTTTAGTATATGCATGCAAAGATTAAAAAAATTACAATGATGTAATATAGATGATTTACAAATATCCATACACAAACATACGTAATGACCAATCTAAGATCACCGACGCTAAAATTTGCTCTTGAACGCATATATCAAAAATTTGTTTGTGACTGAAGAGGGTGTACAAAATTAATATATCACGTCCTCTAATATTCTTATATAAAAGTATAAAGGGAACCAGATGCTTTACTTTTTGTACTCAATGTATCTCTAATTTTAATCATTAAAAAAATGTTTATTCATACTACCTTAAATGTTTTACGGGAAACATCTATCAGAAGTGGACATTTTAGTGAAGTCGAACGTGGGCCAGCATTTGTTACCGATGGTGGGGATCAAACCCATGTCCACCGAAGTCCTAATCGAACGCTGTACTGCTGGTCCACCCTGGTATCAAAGGCTGATTTAATTACTAATTATTATTTTGGTTAATCAACAGCAGCGTGGTCTCTGTAAAAGGTATATTACTACGAAAACAATGAGGACGTCATACCAGCAAAAAATAATAGCACAATCCAAATGACAGGGTTAAGTGAAAACTGAAAGGAAGCTCAACCTCATACTCTTTTTCAGTTATGGGACTTCGTAGTTGTTATCATTATTATTGTTATGTTGTTACCCCATGTTCCTTAGAGAAAAAAGATATTCTTATAATAATAAGCAACGGCAACTAGTAGCGAGAGGCTTTTTAAAATAATCAAACTACGAAAATGTATCTATTAGTTAGTACAATAATCTACTCTATCTTACTTGTTGGTTGATAAAAGTTATTACAATTCAATACTGTGACTAACTGAACTACGATTAACATATTTTCATTGTCACGGTTCTTATTTGCAATTTGGATAATTCTTTACTTGGGCGTTATTCGGATTTGGTCTATATGCAAGGAATGCAGTCTCTGTTAATACTAATAAGACGTTTAACTATGTTGTACTAAATCAAATAGCGATAGTAATTGATAAAAGTGAAACTAATCTACAAGTTAAATCTTTATATATGAACGATTACAAGCAAACACCTCAAAACCTCTAAACTTGACTCAAAATAAACTTTCAACAAGGTTTAGTGGTACATCACTGGATGCTAATGATCCTGAGGATTTGAGTAATGCTTATAAAGTTTCAATTTCCAATGATGGTGATATTCCTGACTGTTAAAAATACTCCGTGGTGCATCCTGAGACTAGGTATAACAGGTATATAGATAATAACAACAAAGTCCCGAAAATTTAGTAGTATGTTTGGGCTTCCGTGTGTGGTGCGAACATACACCCAGAACTAAAAGTATCTAAAGATATACGTATCATATGTAGCCCTCGGGAGTTTAAGTGCCCTGACAAGCGTTTCGTCTTTACGCAAGGACCATCTACCAACCAGAACTGTTGTGCTCCGTTTGTCTACGCTTGTCAAGCCATCGAAATCAATCGTTCTACATGTCGTATAAATATGGGAAATAATGAAGAGGTGACCACGTGATCACCGACCAAAATGAATGAACTGGACTGGAACTTGGGTGGGTATGGGTTCGAGTACCACAACTGGCACTAAATAGGGGCCCTTGTTTGGCTTCGCTAAAATGTTTCTCGTCAAGCATTCGAATAATAACAATATCAAATAAATTATAAAGATAATAAAGTTTTAAATAAAACTTTAATTTTATCTTTCGATCTACAAGACGTTTTATGTTGTGGAAGGAATAAACATTGGAATACTATTGTTAAATGGATAGCTTCCAATCAAATTAGCCAATTAATTATTTGTAGTAAAACATTCAATTTCTATACAAATTACTTTTTAACACGGAATTTCTAAAACAATTCAACTTCAAGACTTCAATAATAATTGTCACAAAGTAACCTTGGAACTTTGATCAATAAAACCATAACGACAACAGTGAAAATAATAATAATAAACATCAATACCAAATTATTGGTGACATTATATGTTACAATTAACTAGTCAAGATGAACGCTAAACATACATATTTCAACGCCTATATTTTTCTCCAATATGTTGTATTTGGGCAAATTTTATATTGTGACTAAACAGTTGATGTAAATGACAGTGGTACACCACACAATGAGCCCAACAGATTCCTTTACAAAACAAAATAAGCCATTTCTACTTTACCAAACACTTTTCAAAATAATAGGTAGGAAAAACAAATCAAACATTATTAAATACGATTAAGTCAATATAAATAATTTTGAATGAATTAAATGCTGGAATGTATCTTAGTGAACTTGGGTTTGGTGCCCACTACTGGCACCAAATGTCTAAGGCTTTGTCAACCATCTATTTACAAAAAATGGATGTTTTAAAATATTTACACAATAAACTGGGTGGACATGGGTTTGGGTCCGCTACCGGCGCCAAATGGAAGCCCCCATTTGGCTTTGACAAATGCTGTCAAAATGACGATTTTTTGTAAAATATTCAAACAACAAAAAACCCAGAACAATAAGTTTATTGAACAACTCATTTCATTCAGCTTTTCAGAATAGATTACACCCAAAATAAACAAATATTATTAAAATTAAGAAGTCACTAATTACTTCGCCATCGGCACCAAATGCGGAACTTCGTTTCGGGCGACGCTAGATACGATATCATTTGGCTAAACATTTTCTACCGTAAAACATTAAAAATAAAAAGTTAAGAAAATCAAGAAACATCATGTACGATTATAAAATAAACGTATTGGCATAAAAACCTTGATAATAATTGATGAAAATAATTCGTATAATACATTACATTTTTAAACTTGTATAATAAAAACTTTAGCACTAGAAAAAGTTGAAAAACAACTGTAAAACTATAAAATAGACCTCTATTCTAAAAACATTGATAGAAAATTAGAATGTTAATGGGATCAGAAATGTTTGCAAGTTAATATTCCTACTACTGTAATTTCAAATGGTATATCTTGGATTCTGATTAACGTAAACCAGAGACTGAGAGCATAAAAACCATATTTACACTAAATAAAGACAACTTTGGTAAATAGTAGTGCTGTCGCATAAACTCTAACATATGAAAAAGTCCCATTTACACAAAATAATTACATGTAATTTTTAATTTACAAACAAACAAACAAATCAATTTAAATAAATTGTGTCATTATCTATTACAAAAAACGCCCCCATTTATCCACAAAATATCACAAAGAGCCAAAAGACGTTTGATCACCCACAGCAAAATACGTCTCGTGACAACACTTGGCCGAGTCATGCTCGCGTACAAATCGTTGCATCAGCTGAATCAACTGAACGAGTCCATGACGAAATCCCCGAACAAGTTCGTCACACGATGTGGGATTGATTGCTGACGATGTGGACGATAAAATTTGGTCATCGGTCGAATTGTGTTCGGACCAGTGGGTAAAATCGATCATGTAAATTTGGACTGGAGATTTGTTGGACGACAGCGGACGGTAACTTGTTTGTGATTCGTGAATAAGGAGCAGAGACGACCGACAGAATATGAGGTTGGATGCACCCCAGTCGTCGAACCAGTCCAAGAGCGATTGGAGTTTGGTCACGTAGTGTTGAGCCAGCTGAACACGATAGAAAGGATCTTGACCCAGGAATGTTGTCAGGCCTGACAACAAAACAATATAAACAACAATTGACATGTAAAAAGTGACGAAAGTTTAAACAGCAAAGTCGCCAAGCTCTTGTTTTAGCAAATAATGATAATATATTGATGTGGTTGGTAACGTAGTTTCATCTCTTCATTATTTCTACATCTGTATAGCATAGCACAAACTTAACAAAAGTTTGCAATCAACAAAATTTCTTGACCTTGTGACGATGCCACTGTTTGCAAAGATTGGTTAAACAGCCTGATTTTTTGTCAGGGTTATCTCCTTCAGCCCAATGGCTACATTATAGTATACATATGTCTTAAGCTGCTTTTTATAAACCCTGTATGCATGCTTACACCCAAAGAGGAAGTTCAATTATAACGCTGTGCACTCGATCCATAATAGTCTAAATTGAGAATGTATCACACGGAAGCATGAAAACAGGATTATCACCACAATTGAAATGTGAGACTTCATATGAGCATAACTCAAATACTCAAAATCACTAGCATTAAACTAGAGACGTCAATAAACATAACTTGTACATATATCTATTATAAAAATGTCAAAATAACCTTTAAATACCAACTAGAAATAACTAGACAATTTTTCACAGTTGATAAATCAATTGTGCTGGACCGGTACCTAGTAGTTACGTTACCGTACTTGTATCCTACTGCGATGGATATTAAATCCATCAGGACTAATTGCAAACCCCTGCTTGATTATGGCCATATGTTCATTTACTGATAATTGTCTTCCTAAAAGTAAACATGGAATAAATTACTTACCAACTGAATAAACCTCTTCAGGATTCAAATTGCGTCCGAACGGTTTGCCAAATTTCACAAAACAGTCACATGTTTCATCATAAATCTAAAATTTGTCATAAACAAAAACAAATCGATAAAACAATTTAATTTAGGTTCAAATTATAATATCATGATGTTTAAAGGCTAATAATTAATAACAATGCGGGCGTGAATTTAAATCGCGTTTCTGGTACAATTTCAGTAATGTTATTGATATTCAAGATAGAGGAGATTGCAGTTATGCCACAACTTTGTTACCTCTTATTAATTATTTACTATTAAATTGGACATAAATAATGCCAAAAAGCATTTAATATAAAACTTTTACTGTCATATATATACACTATTGTAATCATATGAGTAATAACAGCCGCTACTTCATTATTTACGTTTTCTGAAACATATTGACCACTCACCTTTTTCAAATGTACAACTCAGAAAAAAGTTCAAGAGGAAAATAAGAAATATTCAATCATCAAAGTATTACTGCAACAAAATTACAAAGTTCTGATAGTTGTAGAATAGAGGGGCCTCAAATGTTTGTGCTATTCTAATTTACCATGACTGTACATATATAACTTATTTTTATTTGCCATTATCTTTTTATTCAATAACATATATTTTGAAATTATACAAACATAATTTTCTTTATATTTATATATTTATTTTCCTTTTTTGTGCAATAAATAATGGGAATTCGTTTTGACATGTTTGTGTTATTATTATTAAAATGTAATAGTAGAATTAATTCCTTTTGTACCTAATACTCATTTTTAAAAATGTATCTAAAAAAACAACATTTTAAACGCAGAAGAAAATATTATCATAGTTGATTGATTTCAACGTACTTTAAAACCAACTTTACCTAAAAATATGTCACTGCCACTAATACTTTCTGTCAATGCAAGATCTATTGTTAATAAAATTGATAATTAGCGTTTACTAATTAATGCAAAAAGTTATGTCAACTGTTGTTTTATATTAATTCAATAATCCTGGCCAAACAAATACATTGATGATGATAACCTTATGTCACTTGATAATTATATAAATTAATTAATTAGTACAAATTCTTACTTTATACTTTTATTTAGTATTGCCTTGTTTAATAGCATTAATTCTATCTTATATGCTAAATGTACCTCTATTAATGTAATAAAGTTTATGTTAATAAATAAATAAATTTCACAAATGTTAATAACCTTGACAGTATTTATGCCAGTAATGGATTTTACAATGATACTTGTAAACTACGTGATCACCCTGAAGTGTCATATTACATTTAATAAACTAACTTCATCATTATTTATAATCTATTTTAAAAACTATATTCAATACGAGAAACTCAGCGTTACTAATCTGTGCTTTCCAAACCAGACAATCGGGAGCTCAAATATAGATACTCCATCTTGGTTTAGACCCGAATAAAAACATGTACAGGAATTAAGAAAAAATTGCAAATTGCAGAATTTTTAACGGCTAAGCAATAATTGTCTAGGTAATCCAAAATCAATAGTACTAATGAATATCTACTTGCAATTCCACACATTGAAACACTGTCAGTTCAATAATCAATTTTTAGAACGTTGTCATATGAATACAAAATCTCATACAAAAAATTGATAAAATATTGATTGCTTTATCCGTTAATAACTAGGTATTATTCAAAGAAAAATGAATAAACACATTAAAAATTCAAAACAACTTAGTCTTTTCTTAAATTAAAAAAAATCATTTACTCTGCAACAGCCTTGATTAAACACGTATCCTGCCATTTTTCCAATAATATAGCTTCATCAATAAAGATATACATGCTGTACTAATGATCAAACTCTAAAATGGTGTGATCAATAGATAGCTCAAAAACACATCCATAATATCATTTTATTTTATTGTTGCTACTTTAGATGTTTTACGGAAAACCACTTTCAGTAGTGGACATTTTAACGAAATCGAGCGTGGACCACCATTTGGTACCGGTAGTGCGGATCGAATCCATATCCACCTAGGTTCGAGTCGAGTGCTGTACTGTTAAATCACTCTGAAAAATCATGTACAATAAAACAATCCCATTTGTGAAACTCAACTAGTAGCAAATAAAAAATTTAGTTAAGACATTCAAACAGTACTACAATTACAGCTAACCAAAGGTTTTCATGTTCGTTTTGAAAATAGTTTAAATTAATCAATTTAGCAAATCACATGATCATCACTTAATTATTTTTATATTTGCAAAGCACTTCGCACTAATGCACAAAATAGTTTGTATAATTTTAAGTTTCAATTTCCAACCATTATGATGAACCTCATTCCGTACCTCCATGTAATGCATCCTGGACAGATCACAGACTACGTGCTTCCGCCTAGAAGGAAGGGTGTCAGTATAAACCCAGGTACTTAAAAGGTATACGTAACCATTAGAGTAAGACAGACTACCATGACAAAAAATCGGGTGCTCTTTGCTTTCAGTAGCGCCATTATAACGATGTTGTCCATTAGTCGAAATATTTTGTTATATTTATTATCAAAATTCAAATTTTGTTTCCATTACTAGACAATTCATTATTCACTAAAACTCAACTTAATCAAGTAATGGTATTTTTTCTAATTTATTGGTGTCATCAGTAAAATTAAAAATATTATCACGCGACATAAAATGAAGTAGATAACATAAATTGTAATAATTCACATTCGACTACAAAAAATAATAAGTAAGTAAAATGTGACAGATGACATTGGGTGAATGATGCAGTAATATTTATTTATTTATTTTATTTATTTTATGTTTTCTACTTCGAATGTTTGCACAAGAAACATCTTTCAGCAGTGGACATTTTAGCGAAGCCGAACGTGGGCCCGCATTTTAGTGCCGGTGATGGGATTCGAACCCATGTCCACTGAGGTCCGAATTCGAGCGCTGTACCGCTAGACCACCCCGGCTTTATAAAGCACGATTGTCTTCATATGAATAAACAGCGATAAAATTAATAATTAGTTTTTTTAAAATCAGTGTGATTTAAGTCATTCACTTCTTTAAACAACGAAAATTTGTCATTGACAGTTTTTGTATATTGTGATTTTCCTTGCACCATTACAAAATTTGACAATCGCTTAGTTTTTTCGAACTTGTAACAGACTGAAAGAGCGCTGCCCCATTATATATGTGGAATGCAATAAACCATATAGACCTAACCCACCAACAATATACTCACTTGAATAACAATAATTATTTAAAGTTAAACAATTCGAAACCACCGTACAGTGGTACATAAAAAATTACGCTTTGGTAGATGAGTAAACGCATACACTCAAAGTAAAAAAATATAATTGCAAGTCAGTAAGTATCACACATCTGGAAATTGTTAACAAACACTTTAAGAACTGTCGTCCATTAATTAAAAGAATAATGGATATAATAATGGAATAATAATGCATGCCGATCTTAATAAATCTATCGTATTAGGTAAAACAAGAAAATTTATTCACATTTAATCAAAAAGATACATCTACTATAATTCGTGCATTCTACAAGATATTTAACCAACCCAGATAATATAAAGAATCAACTGTTTTTGTGTCTTTCAAGTATTAATTAGTGTTTTTTGTGTTTTCACCTAGCCTTACGTGATTTAATAGTTTTTCAGCTATTTATTTTAACAAAACCATCATATTATATTACTGATATAATTATTTGCATTAATTTTATATAATGCTATATAGATTGAGAAATTTATGAAACGTTTTTCATAACTACTTTACTAAAACCCTTTTCAAGATTTTGTTTTTCAAATTATTGTATAACCTTAATTTTTTATTGGTTTCTGATATTCCTTGCTTATGTCAGAGTATATTTTTTGTATTCTATAATGCTGAACGTACATCTATTAAAGTATTTAAGCTGATTGTAATAATAATACAATAAAAGGCAACAAAAGTTAGTGGCAGAGCCACCTCCTTATTCATCCCAAGTTCAAATAGCATTTCGAATGCTAGTAATGCTGAGGATTTCAGTAATATTCATAAAGTCTGAAATTCCAATAATGGTAATATTTCTGATTGCTCCACCTCCACGCGGTGTATCTTGAATTAAGTGCCTATAAGCATATAGACTAATAATGACCTAATAGCGTCAATTCTTGTAAGCATACGTACCATCACAAAAATGTGGTCTGTGATTCAAAAAACTTTATTATTTCCCCTACAATTGTCATGAACGCGGTATATTCAAAATGCTTTTCAACCTAATGTACCACACCAACAAAATTCACTCCAATTAGTCGACGATTTCACTTCCAAAGTCAACCTACTTGCATGCCCGAAATAATGGTACCCAATTTAGAACGCCAAGCATATTTAGCATCTTCACGATTGCGCTGTTCAATTGGACTGTTTGGAAAGTATGTGACGGTACCCATTTTCAAATCGCACACATTTGGCCGTTGAAACGAAGCCAACAAATCCGAAAGACCCAAAAACAATTCTGTATATATGTATGAATAATGATTGTAAAAGAGAAGTGAATAAAAAATGTATAAAAACATTGTTGACACCAAATATATATTCCCCATCCAAATGAATCACTTAATTGAGCGTCCAACTGCTTACCGTTTTCAGTTGATAGATATCGTTGGATGTAATTATTATTTAAAGTGAGTATATCTCATGTGTCGTTCATTAAGTACACATTGTAAAAGCGGATGTTTTTGCAGACGTTTAATAATTTGGACAACCTGGGTGATTATACCCGGTGAGGGATGTTTACTCCCGATGATGATGATGCCAGTGATACACCTAGAGTACTTAAAAAGTATCGTGAAATGTACGTTTGACATATGCAAGCATCGGGCTAAAACAGATAAGTAACAAAAAGCCAGATGATCTCATTCATTCTTGAAAACAGTGACACCATCAATTAGTTAAAAATTTCATCATTTTAATATGCATGTTGCGTATACGAGGTTTTCTTTGCATACTATCGGGATACGACCGGCTGTCAACAAATTTCAAAGGCTTTATTTTTTGTTTTAATTGAGCGTAATAAAGTTTTTTTTAGCAAAGTAATTATTTTGCAATAGCTTACACTTTAATTATTCATAAATAATTAATTTTTCACAAAACGAAAATATTTGTTTTTGGATTTAGGTTTGTCGAATAAAAAATTAACGTCAATTATAATTTAAATTTATACAAAAATTAAATAAACCAAGTAAAATAATCATGCAACTATAACTTTAAAAAAAAAATTGTTTTTTTATTAGAATATGGGTGTGTGTATATACAAACAAAAAAATATGTGTCAGATAACATTAATTTATAAAATTTTATTATATAAAATTTAAAACAATTTATTGTGTAAAAAAATTCAAGCGAAAATGTTTTCTACTTTAAAATAATACCTTGTTTTATTAATCTAATAAATTTTTGTTAACTTAATGTTTTGCTGTTATCTAGTTAAAATGTACAACTGCATTACTGTAATTCTAGTTATTAAAAGTGATAAAAATAAAAAATGCAGTAAATCTAACTAAATTATTTTTTAACTGCATGTTTTAAAAATAAACACTTATAACGAGTATGCGTTTTTCGAGTAAAATAAGTTTAAAACAATTACAATTGTATGTAGAATATCAACTAGTAAACAAAATAATAATTTTTTTAGTACAAAAATAAAATTTTAATAATTGTTTAATGTAGAATAAATATTCAAAAAATACTTTAAAATATTTAATTTATATAAATAGTAAAAGAAGAAAATCAGTTAATTTGAAGTTGGTAACAGCGTTTATAAAGGTTTACTAACATTATAAAATAAAACAACAATTTGAAAGATTGTTTGTCGTGTATAAACGTTGTTTAGCACGTTATGGAAGATAAGTTTATTTAGAACAGTGTGACGCGTAGTGCATAAATGTTGAACTGTGCATTTTAAGATTATTTCTAATGTAAATATTTTTACATTACAAAATATTTAACCTATTTTTTCGTAAAAAATATATAATGTAATGTATAACTTTACAGAAATACAATGTAATTAGTAATCGTTTAGGTAGTACTAAAATTGTCAATATTTTGAATATATTTTTTTAATCTCAAATTAGAATGTGATGTTTTAGAGCATGTGATATTAAATAAAAACAATGCTCTGGTATATTTGTTTAAAATGATAATTTTTGTATAAATGTATTTTTTATTTACATAAAGAACAAAAACCTTGACTACCTAAAATGTCACATTTATTCAATTACCTCCAGACAAAACAAAACTTAATATAATTTTTTTTTAATAATTTTAAAATATAACGCAAAAGCCTTACGAAAAAAAATAATCAAGAAAATTCATTATAAAATGCAATGTCAAATTCTACATTAAGTGAAAGACTGAGAGACCCTCATCATAAGCGCTTAAAGGAAATTATGCAAAACCATAAATATTTTTAAATATTAAAATTGTATAGCTTTTAATATTTATTTATATATATATACAGATATTTTATATAACATGCTCTTTTTACTTTAAAAAAAAATCTAAATTCTGGTTTTTGGCCTAAAGTAGAATTTTGTAATAATATTTGTGGGATGTTAGTTTTTATTTTTTTATACTAATACTGTTAGAGTAATGTTTAAAAAATATTTTAGTAAAATGTAGATGTATTTAATACAATTAGGTAATGCTACAAAAACCAGTCAATAATAATGCATTAATTTTGACATCGAACCGTGTATCTACTGTATAAAAAACGGGAATTAATTGTTTAAGTTGCTTTTGCAACCATGTTACCAACCCATCGATTCATCCAACAAATTATATTTGCTATCTAACATGAAATTTAGAAATTAAAGAATTAATATTAGCGTTCTATTTATTCTTGCGATTGTTACTGCTTGAAAATTTTAAGGGAAACACTTTCCAGCAAGTGCACATTTAGAGAAGCCAAAAGGGGAGACTCGAACCAGCTCAAGTTCAAATCCATTAAAATTTTTAAAATATTTATATTTTAGTTACTAATTCGACATTTAGCAACACAAACGTAAAGAATTTATAACTATATATAAGCTACTAATAACTAATCTAATAGCTATATCTAAGTAAATACTACGCGTGCAGTATTAGTTACAACTGTGACTAATAAAAAAATTTTTATCACCATTACCGTCAAGATTAAACATCCTCCCACGGGTTGTTCCCTGAGCCTAAGAAATTAAATGAATCGAAATATGACACCTATAATCGCAACAATAAAAATCAAAATATCTAATAAACCCAAAAATATAATCATAGTTCATAAGTATAATCAGAGTTAACATTACATATAAGTGGAAATATTGAGGATTAAAAGCCATTCATAACAAATAATAGAAAACAGTAAACAAAAATACTGAAAAAGTGATCAAATTCATGCTATTAATGTGTCATGGAAGGTAAACATGATTAACAAAACCAGTGACAAGTGAATCGTATAATCATTTTACTGTTACTGCAGTTACCCAAATAAATAATTTAAACAGTTAAAACATTATTAAAGCTTTTAACAAATTACTCTAATCTCAGTTGCAATAAAATGCCTTAAATCATTTTTTTATTGTCCAAATTTAAACGTTATTTAAAAGGTTTTTAATTTTTTCAAACAACAGGTCAATCGCATGAAAAATGACATCACTTATAAAAAAATCAATTATGTTTAAAAAAATTGCATTTTACAAGATTATATAGATTTCTATCCTATGCGCCTTGAAGAAATAATTTAAAACCGTAAGCATGACCTACATAGTTAAAATTTTTAAATTTGTAATGTTTACATTATATAATTATATATTTTGTAACAATAAGTATTTATTTTTTAACAAAATATGAGGGCTTTCATCATTTAAAAATATAGTTATACTATGCTTCATTGGTAGAATAAATGTTACTGTATTGTACAAATATAAATTATTTTGTGCAAATAAACTTTTCGTACAAATATTGCTAAAGTATTATTTTAAAAAGTTATAGATAAGCAATAGGTTCTAGATGCTTTAAAATTTGGTAGTAGTACCAATAGTAATTAATTCTGCTTTCAATCAATCAAACGAGTCTGGATAGAAAAATATACACTGTACTACGCAATCAAGTAGTTTTTATTTACTAATGTTAAAATAAAAAAAATGAAATGAACAAAAAACAAAACGTTAACATATGTTTAAAAGTACATAGTGATAACGACTATGTATAACTAATTGCAGTGACAGCTATTCGAAACATTTGTCAAATTTCATTATAAAAGCTACTTTAAATATATTCTTCTATAAAAGCATTGGAGTAAAATATCAATTATGACCAACTTCATAAAGTGAGCTACAAGTAAGATCACTCGTCAATCACTAATTGCTTTTAACATCTACTCAATAACTTCAGAAAATTAAATAATAATTCATAAAGCTTAAGTATATAAAAGGAAAAAAGTCAAAAAAAATTGTTTGATGTCAAGTAGTACTTGTGTATTTGCCTTCGCTCAAACAAAAATGTTAATTATTTTAAAATAATAGAAATAATTGATTAGTTCAATATCTGAATCAAACAAACAAAATAATATTATAAACAACCACGTGCTTATTAAATATATGAACGATTGTAAAAACGTTTATAAACTCACGATCAGTTTTAGGACATTTAAATATACCGTAATACGTAGGAATGAATTGACGCAATAACCGAAAATAATCAGGAGCATCAGAAGCAGATACACTTTTGTAAAATGCAACTTCTCTAGCACCCCTTGAACAATCCTGGAATGATTTGTAAACAAGCGGCCTTTTCTTATCTTTAAGTACTAAAATAAAATTTTAATATGTTTATTTATTAAAGCATTAGATTTCATTCATAATTCTACATAAAAATAAAAAGCTGTAAAATAAATTTACTATATATATTCTTCACAATCACAAACATACATTTGTAGTATATGCATACAAGAAACTGAAAATTTATACTTACAAAGATAACCATGCAATACGCTAACAAACATATGCACGTTATAGATTATAGTCTAGTTTTGGTTAATAAAATCAAAAACGGCTTTTGCATACTCAGGATGGATTTCAATGCGTAAATATATACAGATTTGAGGATTTTTTAGCACGATTTAAAGTGCCACCACCAACACTAAATGTGAGCCCCTGTTCAAGTTCGCCAAATATCCACTAGCTAAAATATGTTATCCATAAAACATTCGAGCAGAAAAGCCAAAAAAATAATAAAAACAAAGTGCAAATTTGTGAGGAATAAATACATCAATCTCATAAAGATGTGATGGATGAGTTCAACGTAAAATTTACCACAATGCTTTTATTTAAAAAAATTTTCCAGTCAAACAAACACAAACGTACAGTAATTGAAGCATTCTTTCATTGCGCATAAAACATATACTCAAATCACATAATTAATGAAAATAAAAATATTATTATTTATTAATGAGTTGTTACTGCTTGAAACATTTTTCAGAAAGTAGACATTTTGCCAGGCCAAATGAAGGTTCGAATTTATATATAGTAGTTAAACTTGAACTTATGCGCACCCAATTTCAAATTTAGCACTCTGCCAATCGTACCACTCCGACAGAACCCCTAATTAATAATTGGACATCTCACAGTACAAGTTGTGCCTTATAATGACTCATTCTATGTACAGCAATTTTGAATATATATATATATTTTAAAAATCACATGCATACTATATAGACTATATTTATATTTATTAACATATGACATTCTATTTCATTTTGATCCCATTATTTGTACTACTACTTTTTTATATTGATGGTAAAAATGTATTTTATGCTGAATGTATCTCTAGTGAGATATTAAATAATAATAATAATAATAATAATAATAATAATAATAATAATAATAGTAATAGTAATAATTATCCTTTAGATTTCGTAAACACTTGTTCTAAACCAACCAAATCATCTCGTAAGAACGTTGACAAAATTGGTTCACATAAAATTATTATTTAAAAAATGATACTATAAATCTTTTCAATACTAAGCTGAAAATAATGGTAAAAAGGATCTATTTGTTAACGTAGCTCCCGTTACGGTGTCAAATATATTAGTCGGACAATTGTTTCTTAGCTGTAATAAAGAATACATTCCTAATATTATCAATAAGGTCAAACGGAAGTCGATGTTTGTGCACTTCCTCCAAACACGTATAACCAATTATATGAACACGAAATACTTCTTAACACCATTAAACTTAGCATATTTGTAACCCATTCAATGTATATTTATGCTAGTAATCTCTGCATATCTAAAAATTTAATTATTCTTGCATCCATATACTACAATTTTACTTTGTTATTTGTTATTTATTAAACACAAATATATAATAATGGGAAACCATCAAACATATACACATTAATAATTACCAATGTTGTTAAAGTACAAATCATTTGTATAATTTTAATAAATATTTCGTAAAAACTTGGTAGAGTTAATAAAGCGCTTAACTCTAAAACAAATGTGCACAGATTTAAGTATTATTACCAACATTAAATACAAACCTTAATTTAGCTTTGCTTAATATCCAATTAATAAAAAATATTTTTCACAGAACATTCAAGTAGTAAAGATCACATAAAAAAACAATATTCAAAATACAAATATTCCTGATAATAGGGAATAATTAACAAACAGATTAATGTATCGTTAAAAATATTAACCTTGTCTTTTGTTAATACTAGTTAATTTAACACAACGTATTTTTTAGACAATAAACTAGATAATAACAGTGATCCAATGTTAAGAACTCTGGTCTTAATACTAAGATATCTAGTGTCAATATTCTGAAAAAGATATTACTTCCAAAGTTGTTTAAAAAATTCATTAATTAATATAGATAAAATTAATAAAATAGATTAAAATAACAAGGTTATATATCTCATTCCCATATTTACAAACGCAATATTTTAAAATATTTTGTTTTTTAAACCTGAAGTAGTATCTAGTATCAAGTAACATAATTACTACGGTATGCATAATCATAAACATACAAAAATAAATTTATGGTTTAAAATATAAACTGTCCTTCTGAAAGATAAGTAAATTCCATAACCATTTTATAAAACTTTATATATATATATATATATATATATATATATATATATATATATATATATATATATATATATATATGTAGTTTAATAATCATAATAAGCAATATTTTTATACAGTATGTTTACAAGTAAATTGACTTGAATTTTCTCTGGAATGACCTGCAACTTGAAAGGCATACGGTTCTGTAGATGATGGCAAAGGCAAAATATCGTAATTAACCATTGTTAACTCAAATAAAATGTAACAAATGTTTCCTAAAAGAAAAATATATTTACAAACAATAAATTAAATTAAAAACATTATAAATAACTATAAACACATATAATACGTTCATTGTTTAGTTATACATTTTAAAAAGAAAGATAACATAACTAATATTAATTAAATTAATATCACAAATGACAGTCAACACATATTCCACGTAATATATAATACATACTCTAAATGTAAAAAATGTATTATACTTAAAAGCAAATACACGGACATTGTATTGTAACGTAATTAGTAACGTTAATTAGTAATATTTAATCTTTAACTGTTTACCCATATATTATAATAAGAAAAATAAAAACAACATCAAATTACTTTGAAACATCATTAATTCAATATAATCATAAAAATTACAATATTTCAGTCAATATGTGAATATAACTTACAAATGATAAAAATGTGTTGTTCACTGTAATTAATTATTCATAATAATTAACTAAGTAGTTAACTAAAACATTTTAAAAATTAAACAGTTAAAATAATAATAATAATTTTTGATATATATTAAAAGTACACAAAAAATAAAGTTGCCGTTAAAAATAAAATTTAAGACATTAAGCAGATATTTTATTACTGTCATATATTAGGATGCGTTTTAAAAATACAATGCATACTTTTAATTAAAAAACTCTTATATTTCTAAATTGTTAAGAATAAATTCACAAAAAAATAATTAAATTCTGAAACGTTGCTTACAATAGGCATTAGACATACTTTTACCACAAATAAAAGATTTCAATTACATAATAATTTAAATACAATATAAAGTCTCTTAATTCTTAATCAACTAAATATTTACTCACAGTAATATGCATATACAAACAGCAAACTGGTTCATTACAAAAAATGTGGGAATAACTCATATTTTTGTAAATGTTAACTTTTATAAAGATAATTAAAACAATAAAATAATAATAATAAATAATTAATTTTAATAAATATTTAAAAATTTTAATTAATTAAAAAATTTAAAAAAAAATAAATGTTAATAATTTTTAAAATAAACAATAAAAGATTGATATTAATAATTATTATTATTATTCGTGGTAGTTGTAGTAGCAGTAAAAACTTTTATAAGAAAAAAATTTTAATTTAACAAAACTTAGGACTTTTTCTTAAATAATAGAACATTATTTTTCTAAAAAAACTATCACACTTTGAAATAATTTACCTTCCCACATAGTCTTTTCTCCGTCATTCGAAATCTTAAAAATGGCTTATAATTAATACATACTCTCTAAATTCACGTAATCGGATTATTTTTTAACTCAAAACTTCTTATTTATTTTATTTTTTTATTTCTCTTTCTGATATCATTGATAAACAGAGTTGAGGATTATAACGATTTTTGCTCCTATTTAACTTCTATATTAACCTGTAACCTGTTACCTGTAATTATGTTTTATAAAAAATGGTGGAAAATTAAAAACAATATTAAAAATGTATATTTTTATTTTAAAATATACAAAGTATTTATTACTATTTGTATTTTTTTTATTTTTTAAATAAATATCGAATATTCTTCTTATTATTTATTTTCTAATTTTTTTTATTGTTTAAATTACTGATTATTGTTTTAAAAGCTTTTATTAAATACTTTTTATTTATTATATAAAAAAATGTGTGTAAATAATTTAACATAAATTTGATTGAATAATAGAAATAGTATTATTTGATCAACCTGCAATTCCTAGTAATTCTTAATTATTTGCTTCTGACTAAAATAAATTGTTTTTTACATAAGTTTTTTCTTTAAACTCTGAAATGACTTGTAAGCAATATATTAATTTTTTGTATAAACTGAATGATGTTCAACAACTAGATTAACTAAATCTTTAACTATTTAGCTGGATTAAGGATTTCTTATTTGATCACAGTTTTTTATACAATCAAATACATGATTACAAGCATTCATTATTGTCATTGGATTTTTGTCGGTTTAAAATCTCCCTGACATAATGCTTTTTGTTAACTACTTTTAAAGATATGCAATTTGGCATCATTGTATGGCTACTAACATACGCAGTTACATTAGTTTTGAACTCTTAGAGATAAGCTATTTGTAAGATTTGGTACTAATGGAGTATTGGACTATAGACTCTAACAATTGGCAAGTATTAAACGTTCACAATGCACAATAAAATTAATTTTAAATTATAAATGGGAGAAGTATTAAACTTTGACAATACAATGGGGCGAGTTTCTAAAACTTTAAAAAATAACAATATATAATTTTAAAATCTAACAAATTTTGAATTACAACAGTTGACAAGTATTAAACGTTTACAGTACACATTTCAAAGGTTGAATTGTATTTAACTGTAGGATTTTACAGTTATTTACTTTTTGAGTTCGTCAGGCGTAACTTGATACAGATATCAACTAACAATTCCAACCAATTTTAATTAAAAAAAAGCTTTTGTGTAATTTATAATATCAATTAATATTATCAACTAACAGAAATAACAGAATGTAATAATACTTTACAAAATTATAATTACCGCAACATAAACGCGATAAATTGAAATATAAATGAATTTTAATCAAAATAAAATTAATAAAAAAAATAATTTATTATATTTTCTAACAATTTTTATGCATAGCTACTAGAATGCCACTTTTTTATAAACTTAATAATAATTATTTATTTAAAAAAATTATATATATATATATATATATATATATATATATATATAATGTTTCATTAAGTGCACAATTTAGAAAGTCAAACAAAAACTTCTTTTAATGCCATAAATGATGTTTAAGTTTATGTTCACCCATTGTAGAGATCAGCGTCTTCTCAATTTTTGGTGTTACATTATTTTTAACTAAGTATATATATTTCCACAAACAGTATTAAGTAAAAACAAAAAATAAGTAAAATTGAGTATTATCATTATTAATTTTTAATTATAATTTAAACTACTACTACTATTACTACTACTACTACTACTAAAAATAATAATAATAATAATAATAATAATAATAATAATTTGTATTTACAAAATCGAACATGTGGCGTTTCATTATATGGTGCTCGCAAAGTGAGGCTCACGTGACGCTACACGTCAAGTGGGGAGTTATATTATTTTTTCTCTTTTGTTTTTGAAGATTATTACAGAGTTTTTATACTGTAATAAAAAACGTGTTTTATTATCACTGTATATTTTTTGTAATACATCAATCATTAACTTTTGACTAAATATAAAAACATAAATCATCAAGTATTTCGTAATTGTTATATCAAAACATAAACTTTAATGTTAAATGTATTAAAATTAAAAAAGTCAATACAATTATGCAACACAGAAACAATGAAATAAACGGACAAATACAGAAATGCTTAGAGTTACACAAACCAAGTTATATTCCAAAGGCATGCCAAAGAATCTATCCCACACCTTTCGGTGCAGTAAAACAAAAGATATAATATTGACAAAAATTGAGAATAGTAAATTTTAAAATATAAACATGTTAAAATAAGATTTACAAAATAATATAATTAATAAAATATTTGTTAAATAATATAAACGCTACATGTTTATGATTTTTGTTTACATATTATAATTTTTAATTTTTACATTGTACTATGTTTCGTCTTAATTTTCGATTTGTTTCTACTACAAATACTCCTTTACTCTACCCTTTATTCCCTATTTTCCGCCAATAACTTGAAATACTTTAAAAACAAGAATTGAAAGGGATTTCTTTTGTTCAAATTATGTACCAACCTGCAGTCTGCAAGTTTTTATTTAATATGGACGTAAAATAATTATATTTGATAAAATTAAAATAGACTATCTTTAACTTATTGCGATAATATTGGAGATGATGGGCATTCACGTTTCTTGTTAATAAAATAAAATAAACATTATTATTGCTATTTGTATAATAAAATTCTTTAAATTTTTATTGTAAAAAAATTTAGAATATTAAATATATAATGAAATAATTTTTGCAGCAAAATATTAAGACATTGATTTTTAATAAATATTTTATCTCATAATTTTGGTTATATTTTATTAATTATGTAATACAGCATTTATTTGTTAGTAATTCATATTTTTATGAATTCATGTTTAATCTTAATCTAAGTTAGATAAAAGAATATTTTTTAATGTTTTTAATAAAGTATAAAAATAGGTTGCAAGAATAAGATAAGTAAATGTATAAAATATTTAATCAAATTACAATTATGCTTAATATAACACTATTGTGACTTTATTAATTAAATGTTTCCACTTTACCTAAATAAAGACTTAAATTTAATGCCAGTAGCGGAATTTGAATTAGTCATAAAAACTTTGCCATTGATTGGTAAATAGCTATGTACAAAAGAACTTGTTAATTAATACTATTAATTTAAATAAATGGTTATTGTTAATTAATACTATTAATTTAAATAAATATATATATATATATATATATATATATATATATATATATATATATATATATATATATATAATCTAAACCTATTAAAGCAAACAAAAATCTAATTGCCGGGTGGTCTAGCGGTATAGCGCTCGAATTTAAACCTCGGTAGGTGTGGGTTCAAATCCCACCACCTGCTCACTAAATGCGGGCCCAAGTTCGGCTTCTCTCAAATGTCTACTGCTAAAAGATATTTCTTGTAAAACATTCAAAGTAATAAACATAAAATAAAAAATAAAATTAAATAAAATTAAATAAATGCAAAATACTAATTCTGGTTTAAGTAGATAAGAATAATTAAAATGACAAAACACTTAAACAAGTTGGTTTAGCTGAAAGATTTTATTATGAAAACCTATTTTCTTGCTAACTATTAAAAATTGTTAAATAACGACTACTAATACTACTACTAATTTATTATTTATAATGCTTTCGTTCTCAAGAGCATGGGGCAACAAGATTCTACTACAGGATTGCACATTAAATTTTAAGCTTTAAAACTCATCTATATCGAAGATTGAACTTCTATTTAGATTTCGCCGAACCCTGTCATCAGAATCATGCTGAATTTACAATTTTGGCATAGTTTAATAAAATAACATCCTCTTGTTTTTTTAGCAATGTTGTTTTACAGAAACCAAGTTGATAACCTTTCGCTCAAACCCTCCTCTTCTTTTAATGTGACTTGGGACTGGTTACAATTTTAAAGTTTTATGTTTGCAAATTCCTAATTGACTTTAAAAATAAAATATTTTATTTAAAAACTAGATTTAAATTGCACGTAACTGTAATTTTTGTGCTTATATGGTAGTTTTTAATACAAAAGTATGATTTTTCATTATACATACTATTACTATTGTTTAATTAAAACGTTTGCTACACAATAAAATTATGAAAATTATTTTATTTCAATTATACAAACATTTAGGTTTTGCATAAATTAATATAAGTTATTAAATAGTTTTATTAAGTTGAGTATTTACATCTACGGATTATGTGCGGAGTAGCACAAATGACCAAATTGTTTAACTTATACTCTAGTAAACGGATATTAAAATCTTAATACGGGTGCTGAATGAGGGTCTTTATTTGGCTGTAATAAAGTGAACTGGTCAAACATCCTCTTTTTTAACAAAATACTTAAAAATTATGTAAATTGTAAGTCAGTTTATATTAAATTTTAAGTTTCTTATAATTTAATGCTAATGTGTATTTATATAAATTTAACTTATTAAAAATTTAGTACTGCTTTAATACTGTAGAAGAAAATGTGTTTCAATAAACATGTTAAACTGAAAAAACGTTTCCTAAAGATGTTTGTTTATAGTAAGCAATTATAACTTTTATTCTAATTTTAAACATGGAATTAAAGTTATGGTTATACTTATTATGTTTATATTTCCACTATTTACTACTCCACATAAGCACATTGTTTTCTTTATTATTATATTATTATTATTATTATTATTATTATTATTATTATTATTATTATTATTATTATTATTATTATTATTATTATTATTATTATTATTATTATTATTATTATTATTATTATTATTATTATTATTATTATTATTATTATTATTATCATTATTATTATTATTATTATTATCATTATTTGTTTTTGATTTTATCTTTAAATTTTAATTATAATGTAAATGATAATAACGTTAATACCCACAATTTTAAATCTATCTATTCAAAGTGTATATCATTAAAGTCAATATATAAAACAATTTTCAAACATCAAATTAGTAAACATTTAGCAAATAAAACACAAATAAATCAAAATCAAAATGAATATTGTAATTTATATTGTAATTTAGTCAAACACAACAGGTTAACTAATTATAGCATATTTTCTCTCAATAAATTATCAATGCGTTTAACAAAAATTTACTTTTAAAACAACATTTGATGTTTAACTAATGTTTTTTTTAAAAATACACACAAGTTTATAATTTTAAAGTTGGGATAATAAATATAAAAAAATTTATGGAAGTATTTATTGGACAAAACATTAAATAAAAATAATATTTCTAAATAATGCAATTTTAAAAGTTAAATAATAGCAAATCTTTTAAAAAACATGCTTTTTGCTTTTAAATTTTGTAATGCGTGATATCAACAGTATATACTACTTTACAGTATATTTTTACTGGAGTAATTGAGATGATTAAGGCGTTAGACTCCTACCTAATTGAGTATAGGTTTAATTATACTACTGGCACTAAATGTGGGCTCCCATTTAGGCCTTTACTAAATATCCATTTGGCAAAAAGGTAGGCACTTAAGCATTTAAGACAAAATTATCCCTGTTAATTGTTTTTTTAAAGATATATCATGCACCAATAAAATTGAGAATTTATCAATCTGCACGCTATTGGTTTATCAAACTTGAAATAAAGTTGCGTGCTGATTGGTTGGTTATATATATAATCTAAATCTATTTATAAATATGTGTACATACAGATATTTACTTGGCTGATTGTTTATTTCAAAAGGAGATGTTGAAAAGAAATAATTTAATATAAAACCTAAAACATAAATGTTTTGACAATGTTAGCCGATGGTAATTATGTGGACGGATCATGGCTTCTAACGATTTACATTGACGCCTTAAGCATAGAACGTCAAATACGTGTTCAAAACGACTGGTCCATTGCCGAAGTTCTCGTCCATCTAACCGAAGGTCTTGTTTGTCCCCAACCCAAACCTTTGGATTCGACCGAGATTAAACTGCGATCGGGATGTGTCAATGCGTCGTGGTCCGATTATGGTCTGTGGTGGCCAGCGCGCAATCGATGGCTGTTGAAAACCAAAACAAGTTTGAGTCTGCACGGATTGCAGGCCGACGCTCGACTCCAATTTCTTAGTTTGTTTGGAAAGTTGCACATTCGACTGCCCGACATGCAAGTACGCAAATTTATCGACGTCAATTACGCCGAACCGGTATTTCGCATTGTTACGTCACTTTGTCGTTATTTCAATATTCGACATTCAGAGGAATTGTCATTGGCAAAGCCAATGCACCAAAGCAGTTTTAAATATTCCAAATTTATTCCTCCAACTATTGTCGATCGTCGGGGGCACGTTGGTTCGTTAAAAAATCCATTTCAGCGAAGTGCCACGTTGAATCCTAATCATTCTACGTATAAAATGCAACATCGCAATTCGATGTCACAAACAAACACGGAGGACGATGCCAATCATAATAAATTGAATGGATCTGAGACTAGTTTGGATAATAAAAATCAGTCGAATAAGGAAAGTAGTTCAACTCCCAAAAGACATTCATCTGTGTTGTTGTCAAGTACAAATTCGATTACTTTGTTTGGACCGCCCAAAATCAGAGATTTTCGATATAGAAGCCATAGATGTATAGGCAGTCAAAAGCGCTTTTCTCGACTTGATGCGGAATTCAATCGTATATATCAAAATGCATCGCCAAAATCCCTATGTTCTGTTGCTCTAGAATTGAGATCCATTGAAGATCCAACCTTGGCATCAAGTCCTGTATTAGGTATTGACGATATTCTAAAAGATTGCTATTTTGTGCGTCCCAACTGTTACGCTTATCAAATCAAACTGAATACAACGTGGTTAGATTCTGCCAAGTCATTGCTCGAACAAGGAATTAGTTATTTGTCCAATCAATACGAAAACAATGTAGCCAGTCCGCCTGGTATTAAGAAAAAGCCAAACAAAAAAGAAACAATAAATGGGACTAATTTAGAAAAAGTGAATTGTGCCGAACTGGAAATTCCGGTGCTAAATTTGCTGTTCAAATATGGAACTTATTATGATTTGAATATGAAATACGATGCTATTCGAATTAATCAACTTTATGAACAGGCCAAATGGTCTATTATTTCGGAAAAATCAAAAGTCAGTGATGAAGAGGCGTGTCTGTTTGCGGCATTGCAAGCTCAAGTAAGTTTAAAGTTGAACAAAATGAATTTTGTCTAAGTTTATTTCAAGAAAACCGCTTGTGATTGGTAGTTATTACGGGGTAGTCCAGTGGTACAGTGCTAAACTCAAACTTGTGTGGGCACCAGTCTGGATTGCAGCACCGGCACTAAATTCGGACCTCCGTTTGGTTTGGCCAAATGTGCACTTACTAAAAACTGCGTTTCTTGATAATAGCAAATAAACGGAAAAACAATTTGCATTTAGTATCAGTGGTAAAACTCAAACTAATGGTCACCCAGTTTGAAGCCACCAACTCTAGCACCTGTGTAACATTTCGGCACAACTATAGTTAACTTTGTTCATTTGAATATGAAAATAAAGAATACACGTTTTGACTTAATTCAGTTTAAAAATAAATAAATAATTAACTGTACAATATTTTGGGTTTAAACGATATAATTAAATAATGTAACTAATTTGATGGATCGTTTATAACAAATGCGTGTAATATCTAGTGCAATTGAACGTACATCATGAAAACATTTATACTATTACGTCAATTTAGACAACGCGTTTAATAATTATCACAATTGCATTGCCTAATTAGTAAAGTCAGATTATTGTATTTATATATGTAGATGACAATTTTTGTATGTTTTAAAGATCAACTAATTCTTATAAATTATGTAAAATGCTATTAATTAGCTGGTATATTTAGATTTAATCAATATTGCAGATGTATATATCGATAATGTTAACAATAATTTATTATAATTTTATTTATGATACACGAGTTAATTGGTACTATTTTTCCATCTACACGTTATGACTGGATAAGATGAACAAAAGATAACGACTAACAAACAAACAAATAACGTTTGTTTGTTAACACTAGAATAGGTACATAGAATATGAAAAAAAACACAATTATAATGAGAGCGTGTAACTAGTTTTATAAATATTTCAAAAAGTAATTGAATTGTAAACTACACTATTAAAAATATTTTAAAAATTATTTATATTTTAAGTTGCAACTAAAGTTAATTTTTTTTAATTTATACATTTGCTGTAACTATAAATTATGAATGGCTATGTATCAAATATTGAATTATGTCTTTAAATATCTATTGTAAAACAAGTATAAATAATTTTTTATGAAATTAAATTTTAAAAACAAATATTGATGTTTGTTTTAAGCAATGTAATGGTTCATTTTATTTCTCAATAGCTATAATAATATTGGCTTTACAATTGATTGCTTAAACACTTCAAGAATTTAGAATTATATTTGTTTTTGTATACATAAGAAAATTACTATATATATATTAGTAGACATATCACAGTGTGAACTGCTAAGAAAGATGCAAAACATTAACATTGCAGCTTAATTAATTGTAATTTCACTTACTTTTAAACTAATTAAATGGATGCAAGAATTAATAATTAATATTGATTTAATATATGCGTACATTTTTATTTACAAATTTCTTTCATTTTGTTTGCATTGCAATAACAATGAATATATTTACACTCACGAGTACAGATCTAATTACTTGTGAGTTGAAAAATGCAATTTATAAAACACTACACTTTAGTGTAAATAAATTATTATCAAACTGTGTGAAAAAGAAACGAACGTATTTTAATTTATCTGTTTAATGCAAGCTTGAACAAGAATTTGTGCATTGCCATTAAACACCCTTGCTGAGTTTTCACCAAGTTTAGAAAGGGCTTAATCAATAATTGTTTTCAAGTGAATATTTTGTTTGAGTATAGAAAATTAAAACCACAAGTTTCAATTTATTTATATGCCAACATTTTAAAATGGTTTTGTTATTAAGCATCTTAGCAATATTAATATCAATAATATTTTTATACATGTATTTTATAACAACATTAATAATAAAAAAAATTAGCAATGATTTATTATCAGTTAATCAATTGCAAGAAACGATTACAATCATTAAAATATAACAATTAAATATTAATTTAAAAGTAACAATTTGTTAATTTAAATCGATATTTTCAAGGTTTTAATCTTACAAAATTATCATCTAACCTTGATTATTGAGTTAATGATTATATATATGCTTTAATTTTAAAATAATTTGTTTACGCTTATATTTTTAAACATTTTTTACTTATTATAAAACTGGATACAGAAAAGATATTAATATGATAAAATTTAGTAAATTTTGACTACATTAAACTTTATTAGTAGTACAAAACTATTATGCTTTAATAACCATATAGCGACAGGATGATAGTAACAGCAAGAGCAACAACAAAGTTCAATAATTTTAAAAGAAAATGGGATAACAAAATGATTTCAAATGTTGGAACATTTTACAAAGTATTTGTTTGAATCAATGAAACATTCATTTCAAATTGTTTTTAGTTAAATTTTCAGTGGTCTATTAACGTTTTTTGCCATCATCAATTGTCCATTTAACAACCGTTGTTGCTGGGCTTTCGGGCAGTAAAGGTAAAATTTGACTGAGTAATTTTCCTTGTCTAATCGAGCTTCTTTTTGGGATTTTATTAAACTCTATTATCTGGGTCGTCATATCACTTCATTGCTGTTGTTTGTTGGAATGTTGATTGTTATCAAATGTAATTAAAATTTATGAAATTCAATTTTATGTTCAATTTTCTTTGTATTCAAACAACATTTTGTAGTTTGATAAATCGTATCAGCCTACATCTGAAATTTTATATAAGTTTTTATCAATCATTAAATGTATAATTTTTAAAAATAGGCGTGTTAGTATTAATTTTTGGACAAAAACATTTCTTTTTAAGATGAACATTAAATTACAATTATTCTGTAAACAATTCAATATTATTTTTGCAATTTGACACATATTATAACGACTGAATATGTTATAAACTTAAAAAAGGTTTTAATTAATGTTAGTAATTGTTTCAATACTTTTGTAAAAATGCAGATATTACATTAATAACAACAAATGTTCGAAAAATTCAAGATTAATGCTTTACTTGAACTCAAGTTATTAATTATGTACATCAGTATTTCATTCATTAGAGTAATTTTACATTATTAATGATAATGTTTTTATTATCATCTATAAAGTATATAGTATGGAAATAAAATAATCAATGAATGATGAAATGTTTATTATTATTAATTTTTTTTGTTACTGCTTTAATGCTTTACCGGAAATATTTTTCAGCAAATGAACATTTTGCAAAGTTGAATGATGGATTTCATTTAATACATTTAGTTTAATGATATTTAAATAATTTAAAAGTTATTTATAATTAAATGTACACATTCAATGATAACTTGAAAATTTGAAATTAACATCAACATTTATTATTATTCTGCTATATAAAACTATTTTCGAGGTAAATATTTATGTTTACAAAAAAGATATATTTAAGCACAACAATGGTTATTATTTTATAATTAAAAAGTAGTAATAGTGACAATTTTTGTTTTGTGACCAAAGTAGCATATAGATCAATCAATGATGTTTTAGTATAATAAAATCAAAGATGATCAATATTTTGTATTTTTTAATAATAAAAAATGTTGTACATCATTTATTTAAAATATTGAAAAAATAAACAATCGACTGATGTTTAATAGAACAAAACCACATATTTAATTCCTTTTGTTAGCATTAAAATCACAATCAATTAAAATTTTGTAGTTAAATGTAAAATAATAGTGTAATAACTGACAAACTTCAAATTTTCTAAGCAATGAATTTTTAGTAGTCTTAAATTGTGATATGAATTTATTTTGTACATTCTATTTAGTCACAAATACAAAATTCTACTACACATTTATTAATAATATAAATATATATGATGCAATACAGTTATTTCACAATCACAAACATAATCTTGTGTTTTCTTAACAAGCCAAATCTAATAATAGTAGACTTCCTTCGCTTAGTATAAAAATATAAAAATTAGAAATTTTAATTTCAATGTGACACATGTGTTGGTCGAATAAGTAAATAAACCAAAACCACATTTCTAGTTAAATTAATTAGGAATTGAACAGAAGTAAATGTTTATACACTTCCTCAATACTACGTCATTTGACTCTAAAATAAATAACTAAAATGAGTTCAAAAATTGTTTTTAAGTGCAATGACTTCAAAGTTACAGGATGTTGAAAATAGTTATACACACACACACACTGGAACCCATTTTGTTTGGTAAGATTCGAACCCATATCTGCCCAAGTTCGAGTCAACCGCAGTACCACTACACCATCTCGACACTATCAGTTTTACATTTGTTTCATATGTTATTTTGCAAAATAACCTTGAAAGTAACCAATTGCAAGTACGGTTATGCGTCAGAAACCAAAATGAACAAGTTAACCTTTTAAAAAAATGTTGTCAAAGGAACAATAAGAAGACGCCATTGTATGAAACTAAGGCAAAAAAATGTATAATTCAAATGATGTGGTTCAAAAGAATCCAAATAAAAAATCAATTTTTAATGTGCAGATTTTTTACTGCCAAAATTTTAATGAAAAATTACGTGTAACAATTCCCTTGTTTCACTCTTCAAATGGAAATTATTTAAAAATAATTGCAACAAATTTACAAAGGTATTAAATAAAAGAGTAAAAATAATTAAACAGTGAATTACCAAAATTTAGTCGAAAAAAATTAACTTACTATGTACTTCAGCATTTTCATCTTAAAAAATTAAGTATACTTTGCTGAATAATATCCTAATTATGTTTAAAACAAATGTTATTAATCGATTTTTGCATTTTCAATTATAAACATGTCGAATAGAAATAATGTTTTATTAAATCCAAATTAAATCAATAAGAAGGTGGAATTTTAATTAAATCTGCATTCATCAGCAAATTTTATTGTTTGTTTGCCAAAATGGTGTTTTTTAATACAAATGAAATATTTTTAATCAAACTATTTAAACATAAATTGAAATTATTGTATGATTGTTATTTCACGAGTTAGCATAGAGTCAATAACTCTATAAGACAATTTTATTTGAACATTATGGTTGATGCATACTATTTTCGTTTACTTGGTTTAAATGATTAAATATTTTACAAGAAAATGGTTACTGTCAGATGAAAACTTGCGTTTAATTTCTATGGTAAGACTGAACTGGAGTATGCGTCTATCTAGTGACAAAACTAAGGACGATTATGAAACTGCCACAATACAGTTCCTCACAGAAACAATTTTTACACTGTTTGTTGTTGAAATACTCATTTTTACACAATAAATGTAATTCTACTAAAACAATCAAACAAATACTCATAAACATGTGTTTATTTGGGACAACATTGACATAATAAAATTATATTAACATTTAGGTCAGACAAATTCAATTTACACACGCTAATATTTGACATTATTCTCACTGTCTGAAGTTGAAGTTAACTAATTATATTGTACACTGTGTATTTTCTTAACTGAAAAAACGATCAACTTTGATTATTTGAAAAAAAATTATGTAAATTTTAATGCATCCATCCACTTTGTAAAAAAAACATGGTAAACAAATATATCAGTAAATATTTCGTCCATTTACATATTTGGTAATGTGCAGAGTATACAATAAAAATTTATTATAATTTTCCCATAATAAACAATCAAATTATTTAACGTTAGGTAAACATAACATAATAAAAATATTTAATTTGATTAACAAAATATAGTCAATTATATATATATATATATATATATATATTTGTTGTATACTGTTATACTAGCATAATGTTAATGATAGTACGTTTCCAAACTAATATAATGCCCCTTCATGCACATTGAGTGTATTAGATTATGTGATTTAGTTTAATTTTTTTAATGTTGCATACTGATAATTGTATTGTATTTTATAATTCTACTTATTTTTGTGTGCTGAAAGCTACTTCTACTAAAGTCAATAATAATTATATATATATACTGCTAATCCAATGAAATAACATGTAAGAAAATCGATAAAAATAATTGTAAAATAATGAAAATGAAATAAAAACAATTATTTATTATAGCTAAAATTAAAAATGTTAAATTTAAAGTTTAACCTAGCTAAGATAACACCCATATGGGAGGTTCTGTTTAAAAAACTACTAATTTTATTCACTATTTTTTCAATTGGTTGTTTGTCTGTTTGATTGTCTTATGCAAAACAGTTTTTAGCAAGTGGACATTTAGCGAAGAAGGACGAAGGCCGGCATTTGGTGCCGATTGTAAGAGTCAAACACTCTAGTTATATCTGCCACCGCAACACTATCAGATTTGCAAAAATAATAATTAAACGGTTGAGGTTTTATACAAATGAATTATAAATATGTATGTATATTTTTGAAATACTTATTAAATCAGACTTTTTTTACTAAGTTTATTAACCATATTTAATTAAATATATGTTTCAATTAATTGAAAGAATTTGAATTGAAAGACAATAATATCCTTGATAAAACGTTGTTTACATTTATCGGTTTGATAAACAATCAATATTTGCTTAAAACTAAATGCAGTTTTGGGGATTAAAATATAAAAGATACTTTTCATATCATGTGATATAAACACATCCAATTATATCTTATACTTTATAGGTCATTGTTAAATACAAATGTACTATTTCTTTCTAACAAAATATTTTTAATTTGATAATGTACATTTTTAAAATGTGTAATTTGATTATGAATAAAAATTGAAGTAATGTTTACAAAAAAACGTAAAAAAACGTTTCAATTAGTACAAATAAACTGCCGAAACCCTTCCAGGATTCGGACTGACTAGATCGGTTCCTCTCTAGGTAGAGTTTAATTTTGGAAATCGAATTACTGTTGTTTAAATTACGTAGTTTAATATTTAAAGTTTTATGCGTACAGTAAAGGAAAAATTATCCAGATAACAGAGTTGGTATGAACTAGACTCAAAACTGGGTGGGCATTGATTCGAGTCTTACATATCAATCGCCTTCTTTTTTAAACTTTGCAACTTATTAAAATGATGTAAACTTGTCAATTTATTTATTATTTATTTTAAAACCCTTTCACTCTAAAGAACATGGGGTAATAAAATTGTTCCATTAAATGTTTAGCTTTGAGAATTGTGTATATTGAAGATTGAAATTATATTCGGATTGTACTGAACTCCGTCATTATATTCATGCTATTTTTACTTTTTTGTTGCAGTTTAATCAAAATGGTGTTCCCTTGTTGTCTCTTAAACAATATTAACCGTTTACAGGTTGCTAATCTTGAGCTCAAGACCTCTTCCTTTGACAACCATACCGGCTAAAAGTGGATCCTCAATCAGCTTAACTAATTATCTACCTTTCCAGAAATTTTTACTTGCCAAACGTTCAAGTAAAAGAATTGCATTATAATTGATACACATTATTTGTACAGCATTACTTTTAACTAAAGCTACATAATTAAAAAAAAACATTTAATCACAAAATCTTTTATTAATAAATTCTTTAATATTAAATACAATAAATTTGTGTTTAGTCGAAATTTTCGGGGTATAAAACATTAGTAAAAATTGTAAATATACAAAAAATATCTTAAAAATAAATACAATTTATAATAAAAAACATTTTAATTAGTATAATATAATTAGACAAAATAATATTTGTTAATTGAAATTACAATAATTTTCTCAAATTTGATTAGGTAGAAATTGCGCACGAACAAGAAACACTGCTCAGTAACAAAACAAGCAAAAACTCATCATTAAACGACGTAACGGATTTGGAAACTCTAAATTTAATCAATATGAATTTGAAAAAAATCGATAATGAAACACCGAGTCGTGATATTTCACCAATAGGCGGATATTTGCGCTCGGGACGTCTAGACCAGCCCCGTTCACGACCTTTAAGTACAGTCGATCTTGAAGTGGAAATCGATACCTTGTTGGAAGAAATAACGACAAATTGTCTAAATTCAAATGACTTGATGAGTACTGCTATCAGGCGTAGATCAAGGTCACGAAATACTCAACCCAGACCGCTTAGTATGATTAGTACGTCAACTAACCTAGAAGAACTTCAGTTGCCTGAAATGAGTTGTTTTGTAAAAATATGCAAGCCCAAACGATTTGGAGTGAAACATTATCGAAAATTGTACATTCAGCTAAAAGAAACTGAATTGTTTATATCTAAAGTAAGTAATGGAGAAAAATTTTTTTTTATTATGTACAGTTACCATTATAACCGGTCCCATGTCCGGTTGAGAAAAGTGGATAGTTAATACGCAAGGTTAGTAACCTATCCATTTAAAAAATATTTCTAAAGAAACATCAGAAGGATATTATTTCATAAAACTACTGTAAAATAGTGAATGCATGTATCTGATAACAAGATTCACCAAATTCTGATCGATATATAGAATCCTCATTACTAGAAATATAGTGGGAATTCCTATGGAGCACTCTTATTGCTCCATAATCATTAGCTCCAACAAATTTTGAAATAAAAATAAAAATAAAAACTAAATCATGAATAAGCTGGTAATTGATTGTACATATTTATTATTATATGTCGGGGTAGTTATATGATTAGGCTTGAACTATAGTGGATATTGGTTTAAATTCGACTACTCATCTTAAATGTGAATAGCACCCACTTTTTTGTTAACAAATGATTTTAGTGATACGTTTCAGTAATAATTTTATAAACATAAGTTGGATTTTTATTCAATTATATTGTCAAAAGTGCTTCCATCCAAGCTATAAGACCCTTTAATTTTTTAAATGTATTGGAATAGAGAAATGTATTCTGTTGTCCCACAATAAATAGCAATGCTAAAGATTTGATCTAATGTTTTAAAGTAACATACTTCTTTATCAAATAAAATAAGCTTATTTGTCACCACATTTTATTGAAAAAGTATTTTATAAAATGAAATTACTGGTTGCATATATATATATATATATATATAAATATATAATGTTCTATATATTTATATTTCTTATGTAAAAAACAAAGAAAATGACGTACACAATATTTTGTACAGCTCCTTATTTAATGTACATTGTTGTGCCGACGTGATCTAGTGATACAGCGCTCGACTCGAACCCGATGAGACATGGGTTTGATCCCCACCAATGGCACCAAATGCTAGCCCAGGTTCGTAACACATTTAAAGTAGTAAATTTTTTTAAATTTTGTTAAACAATAGAATCAGTCAGAAACAAATCACAATTTGGATCCGGTCGAAATAATTTACATACCCGGATGCGAAGTTCAACCAGACTTGTGCATTAATTCCGAAAAATTTGTCATTCGCTTATTTGTGCCCATTAGCCGAATCAATTTGCCACTTGCTTCAGCTATAGGCCTTACCAGCCAGTCAGACAATACCCAATCAAGTGGCGAGAATTTGAGTGTGAGTCATAAGTTGCGACGAAAGGCGTCTCTATTGTCTCTAACGTCGCTTTCTCACCTGAGTCAAGCTTTGGGCTTGACATCCAACGGGCCAGCAAATGGACCAAACGAAAGTAGCAACGTAGCCGGAATTTCAGCGCCTCTTGTCGGAATTGTGACCGAAATTTGGCTCAAATTTTTTGACATAAACACCTACATTGATTGGTTATCCGTTTTTCGAATTTTGACAGCAATACACGTGTCAATTCCACCCAGTTTGCATATTGATGATGTTATTGATGGTGAAAGTATTGAACAGCTCAATGCCAAAAAGGAAGTGTCAAAATTGCTTACACGTACAACGTACGAGGCAGAACGCAAGGCTATTATCAATTGGATCAAGTTGCTGTTGCCGGATGGTCAGATGGATCAAAAAGACAAAACCGATTTGAAAATAACCAGTGTTGACAATCAAAGCAGTGAATCGTTCAATGCTATTCGACTGACAAACTATTTAGACAAACGCATTGCCGATCTATTGCCTATGCGATTGGGATATGCAAAGGGCGCGCACAAGTTGTTTGATCATAAACGCGATCAAACGGATAGCAACACTTTAACGCGGAAGACGGCAACATTAAGTGGAGCAGATAAACCATCGTTCAATGTGTTGAGTCAAGTAAGTATTTTAAAATTTCTAATAGAATATCGTTATTGTTGCTGTTAAGGTTTTGGCAATGTCAGTCTTTAATAGACTCAAATCAATAATCATTCCTACGGCAATATATGGGAGTGAAACGTGGAAACGTACGGATAAGATTGATAAGATGGCGGATGTATTTCATCGCCGGTGTCTTAGAAGTATTTTAAAGATTACCTGGCGCGATCACATTTCAAATGATGAGATCATGAACTGACTCTCGTTCACTCCATGACATCATTACAATTAGACGAAGAAAATTACTTGGTCAAATTCTACGTTTACCGCCCGAAAGACCAGCAAGAACGGTTTTGGAATAGACAATTGTAAAGGGTAAAAGAAAGGTTGGCAGACCAAAGAAAACTTGGCTAAGAACTATTCGGGAAGATCTAATTGAACTGAATGTTTCATGGGCACAAGCAAAACGTTTGGCAGAATGTTCAAATACATGGAAACATTTTGTTGTCTCATGTTTTCTTTGAATTACGAGACTTTGATGTTATTTTTTGCTGTAATTGTTATCTTATTGCCTATGCTTATTATTTTTTTTAAAGCAAAAGGGTTTTGTAATAATAATAATAATAATAATTGTTGCTGGTATTATTATTGATTGAATGTTTTATGAGAAACAATTTTTAGTAAAAGGACATTTAATAATGCTGGTGATGTCAATCAAACGCATACTCAGGTAAGTCTGTTGTATCACCAGACCACTCCAGTAACACAGACGTTTGACATTTCTATAATTTGTGATACTGTCTTTTACAATAAAACAAATACTTGTTAATTGTTTAGGCAGTTGTTTCTTTAAAAGTAGTAAACTATCTTTTTACAGAATTTATGATTACCAGTAATAAGCTTCAACGTTCTTTCTTTCTTAACATAGATTCAGGACAGGCTGGGACAGAGTTATTGATTATTATTACAAATGTTATTCGTGAGTTAGAAAAGTATAAGCAACATTGGATAGTCTTCTTTTAAAATAATCAGTTAAGTTTAAATGCTATATTTTAAAAAATATTTTGAACGTTATAAAATCAATAATATATTTACAGTAAATTTAAATATATTGAACGTTATAAAATGTATAATATATTTAGTCAAATTTAAAGGTATAAAACTGTATAAAATGTATAATAAACCGATATATATATATATTATATATATATATATATATATATATATATATATATATATATATATATATATATGAAAGGGTGAATTGGTTCTGAAATATTATTATTATTAACAGGAAATTTAAATATTACAAATTGATTTAAATTAAAATTTATTGTTTTGCGTATTGAAAACGGATAAATAAAGCTGAAAATAGTGTAAAATTTTGTTATCAAGAGAAACATTTCACAAAAATGCATTGTGATGTAAAATATTTTGGTAAAATCTATGTTAATTAAGGTCAATTATCTATCGTTAAATGTTTTGTCAAGCATTAAGAAATGTGTACAATTCTGATTTATTGTACTATATATATGTATAATTTTTTTGTGGTTTTTCAACTTTTCTTTTAACATCTCTAATATTTTATTACACATCTGTTTTGAATACTTTTTTAGACGTGTAAATTAAAACCGTAACAGATAATTTTTATTGATTTATTTATTATTTTACAAAAATAATAAATTTTTATAATTTCATTGTTAGAAATGCAATCAAGTCAAATAATCGTGAATTTAGTTTAAAGACGCCAATGGTTAAGAACATGTACCATTTTGGTCGTTTTTCTGACATTTCACTAGTAAACAAATTCAAAATAACGACAATTAATGGATACAAATAAAAGTTTGATTTAAAAAGAAGCAGATAAACACCGTTACATTGGTTTCAGTTTGTATTAAGCCATTAATGTGTTCAAAGTTTGGTTTTACCGTTATTACCAATATTCTGTTTAAATTAATTTATTTTATTTTTATTATTTTAAATGTTTTACAGGAAACATTTTTTAGCAGTAGACATTACCAGAAAACTCCAACATGGGCCCGCACTTAGTGCCGGTGATAGTGATAGAACCCGTCCCCATCTACGTTTGAGTCAATAGTTGTACTACTAGACCATTCCGGCATATTACTTTTTAAATAAATAAAAAATTGACATATTCAATATATTGTCCACCAATTTCAATATGTTGAACTAATAGCATCTTTTCACCTTAACAGTATTCAGTTTATTACCGTTAAACGTATGCAACACATGGTTTTTTATATATTAAAAATATTTATAAGCAAAACATGTTTCTACATAAAACCGATCATTTTATTGATTATTTTCCAGCTAAAATCACATTTCTCCAAACCAATTGCCCAAGCCTACAAATACATTTACACATTGTCAAGTGTTAAGGCCAAACTGAAGTACATTTCGGCCTGGGAGCAACTACGCTGGCACGGCGTTGTCTTCTTTCTTGCTCGCATCGAAGTCCAAATGCCGTTGAATGTCTTATTTGGTCCAGAGTACTTAAACAAATTGGAAAATTGTGCATCAGGTTGGATTCCAGGGGTCAATCGGCCAACTTCAAGTTCGAACGTAACCGTGTCGGCAAGCAAACGTCCCGAAATGATTGGGATAGGTCCCAACCAAATTTATCGGTGCGATTTGAGCACTGGCGATATTTTGGCTAGCTGGCGCTTGTCTTCTATCCAAAGCTGGTATGTCAATTGGGAACTCGGCGAATTGGTACTTATGTTGACTCACAGTCGTTCCAAATTCGAGTCCAATGTTAATGGCGCTTGCAACCCTGCGATTGAATATGTTGGCAAGGTTATTATCCGTCCTGTTGATGTATCGGTTCGCATTATTGCCGAAGTTTTGGGAGGATATGCATTCTTGAATTTGAGGTCACCTGAAAAAAATCAATGTATTGTGGAAGACACATTTTACAAATTGACCATTGGTATGCCGTTGGTAGATTACTGAAATGGTCGCTATTCAATTAATAAGATATGCAATAATCAAAAAGCTTTTAAATGGCTATGTATTTTGTCTTTCAATTTTGTTGCTTTGCATGTTCATTTTTTAATGCATTTTAAACAAGTGCTATTTACATATATGGCTTAAAACAATACAATAAAATTGTCAAAAAGATTATTATTAAATTTTTGAAAAACATATTTAGATAATTATGTTAATTTATATACGTTATTTTGACCATAATATAAATACTTATTTATACTTCGATTATTTATTGTAATGGTATTTGAACCTTTTGAAAAAAAATTATTATTTCTATTTTTTTACTATGTAAATCAGTAAGGAAGCGATTGGTAAATGTGTGGCTTTTAAAGTTTATAAAGCATGTTTTTTATAACTCTATCGATTTATAACATATGTATTTAGAAGCATATTGTTTTATTTATTGATTACTTCGTGATTATCCCATTATGTTAAGCCTATAGGATATATGTGCAGAGACATATTGGAATAATGGCCTTGAAAATAAACCAATCATATTTACATTTACATTAGAATAAATTACTAAATATGCTTATATATATATATATATATATATATATATATATATATATATATATATATATATATATATATATATATATATACAAATGTACTAGAATAAAAACAAATTTATACAGTTATTAATATTTGGATTATGATGATGATGTTAAGAATTTGAGTATTGCTTGTAGAGTGCGCATTTTAAACGATGGTGATAATCCTTTCTTCATAATTTCATGCGGTCCATCTTGAACTCAAGGGGATTAGAAATTAAGGACACAGCGATACAACTAAGCTTCTGTTCCGGTAAATGAGTGCAAACATACGCTCAGGGTTTTTGAAAGGTATCTTAAGGTATACATACATATATGTAGCTGTTGGGTGAAATAGGATAACCTTGGCAAAACATCAGGCGGTTTGGTCAATTTTTGTGAACAATAGCAATGTCACAAGGACGCCGTTTATCAGCCAATAAACTTTGCTATTCTGCTACGTTACTTATGTTTAACAAACCGTTATATGCTATTGTTTGATATGCTGTATGAATATAGAAACCACTAAAATGATAATTTAGGTTATTTAATACTTAAATATATTGACTACTAATGCACAGTAGGGTTTTACATCGTATTTTAAAAACATAGATACGAAAATAATTGATTATTAGATTTCTAATAAACATGATAATATACTAGTGTAAACGCCATAGTCTTATTATTAAAGGTGCCTAAGTTATAATAATTCAGACTAAATTTATAAATATTTTAAATTATAATATTTACAAAATGTTTTTCTATTGTCATTTACATATACATATGTATCAACCAGACCACATTAACAGTATAGTTAAAAATTCTAACTTTTAAGTTTGGAATTATTTTAAAAAATAGTTTAAAAATTATTCATTGTCAATAAAAGTCGTTAACGTCAATTATAATTTTGATAAAAATCCAAAGTTACAATTAGTGATTTCTTTTTAATTCAGAACATATCATTTGACAAAAAAGGAAATGTTGGTTTTACCACCTCACGAGATTTTAGCAGTTCAAGCAACATGTTGATTTAAAAAAATAAATAGCTGAATTATAATTATTAAAATATCTTATATATATATATATATATATATATATATATATATATATATATATATATATATATGTTTATTACTTTAAATGTTTTACGAGAAACATCTATCAGCAGTGGACATTTTAGCGAAGCCGAACGTGGTCCTGCATTTTAGTGCCGGTGGTGGATTTCGAACCAATACCCACCGAGGTCCAAATCGAACGGTGTACCAGTACACCACTCCGGCACACACACATATAATTAAACTATACGCATACATTTAAATTTAGTATAAGGCTCCGCGCTCAATATCAACAACAAATGAGCTTTTGCAAGTTGCACATTTCTGGTACATTTCTTTCAGCTGAATGTAAACGTCAAAATGTAATGTAATACACTTTAAAATGTTGTATTTAAAGTTAAAGTTTCCAACTTTAATCTCCTGAGTTTATATTTATTTTGGACTTGGGTTTTTAAACGCTTTAACCGTAAAAAACACAAATATCACTGATTTTATGTTAGTTGATAATATATTTTACCAAGTATTGTGTTTTTGGAGAAAAATTAAATTACTAACAGTATAACTTTTTAAAGGGGAATTAGAAAGTAAAACATGATATAGTCTCTTTTGAATTTGAAAAAATGCCCAATTGTTAGATTATGCTTTAACTACATCATAGCCGGTCCCAATTCCAATTGAGAAAGGAAGGAAGAACAGGCATATCAACTTGGTTCCTTTTTAAAAGAAATAAATATTGTTTATAACAACTACAACAGGAAGACGCTATTCAATCAACCTACAGCAAAGAAGTGGAAACAGCATGATTCCAATGATAGACAAAATGTTTAGTAGCAAAACTATAAAATACAATCAGATGGAATAATCTTGTTAATTTATCCTTTTCAGAGTAAAAAAAAACAGAAAAGTAAATAAATAATATTTTTAGTAAAAAAATTTCAAGCAATAATTGTAAAAAACAATAAGCAATATACCAATGTTTTAAATATAAGTATTACAATTAAAAATAATATTAATAGAAAACTGTTTAAATTGTTTTATTTTAGTTAATTACTTCTGTGTTATAGAAATGCAATAAACATATATATATATATATATATATATATATATATATATATATATATATATATATATATATATATATATAAATTGAAATATGAATGTTTGAATAATTTAAAAATAAAATAACTAAATTTGTTTTTTAAGCATGTCTATTAAGTATACATCTTATGTCTAACACTTCTTAATCATATAAAATTAATTAAAATTTATTTACTTATAGTACGACATTAAAAATATAAATACTGAAAATATTGCTGTTTTATTGGTTGTTTAAATAATAACAAAACGCATGTTTGGTAATTACTACAAATATATATATATATATATATCATTGAATTATTAATCAATTTATTGTCTACACTCACATACAAACGTTATCGTTACTTAAATCAGTTTTTATTGTTATGCTCCTTTGGTTTAGTAAAATTGTCATGCCAATAAATAATTATCATTTTGTTAGTCAAACGAAATTTACAAATATTTAGTAAAAATAATGATTACACATTGGACACTTGATAGGTACAATGAATATTTTCTGATGTCAAAAATAAAATGAATTATGTATATATATATATATATATATCAAATGGACTCATATATTTTTAAAAATTTAATAAAATATTTTTGAAAATTTATTTTGAAAAATAAAACAACTGTTATTAAATTAAATTAAATAAACTTTTAGTTTTTAAAAAAATGCAATTTTTAAACATTTCAAATTAAAGTTAAATAAATGTTTTATCTTATTATATAAATTGGTTTTAAAAATAATAACGTGCTAGATATTATAAAACGGAAAGACTAAACAACTATATTCGAATAAGTGAACCTATTAGTAGTAACTTTATTTTGACATTTTAGTGCTTAATATTGCATTTAAAGTTATAATTAGTTTATAAGATTGTGTAATAACAACTATATCATTTAAAAATTGGATTTGTCAAACAAACATTAATTTCATTCTTATGTGGAGTTTTTCAAATTGTAATTACATGTTTTCATAAATTTTTCTTCTTCTTATTTGTTTCATAAGACGTATTACAATATAAACAATTGTTTAACCTAGCAGACGATAACAGTTTCCTACAAACCAAATTTTTGATTTGTTACCATTCGTTATTATTAATATACTTTTAAATATTTATTTTAATTCCATTTTTTTGCTTATATTTGAGTTTCATTACATTCAATCTTATAAAATTAAGACGGTACTTAATACTAATAAAAAAACTCAATTGTTAATGCATTTACTAAAACTATGTGTAAATTTATTATTAATTCAGATTTATTTAATAATCAAATACAATTGTTTATTAAATCAATTAATAATGAACTAGATCATATTCCATAGCGCATTAATAATATTTATACTTAAATTAAACATTAAATTTCTATTTGAACAAAATCACTCAAGCATAATTTGTTTATATTATTATTTGTTTTAACTTATACATTATTAAACTTTGTTTAAATTTAATTAAAAAAACGCTTTTGTTTATTTTGCAATTTTATTTATAAGTGTTGACAATTATAAATTTATTTATTTTTACTAATATTAATGATATTATTTAATCAAATAATTTGTGTTTAAATAATTCTACTTAATTATTGATTTTTTATTTATTTGTTGCTATTTTGATTTCTAAACAGTACACATCATTTACAAAAGAAAAACTAATATTCCTACATTTGAACGTCATTTCTTTCTCAACTGGAAGTGTGATCGCCTATGGCAAATTTTATTCTAACAAACAAAACCAATATAAATGATTTTGTAAGAAAAATATAAAGATATTTAGCGTAAAGTTAGTAAATTGCAGAACACGTGGTTAAATATTAGATTGAAAAACCTAACTGAAATAAATAAACAGTAGTAAAAAATAGACCCATCTTGCTTTTCAATGCTCTTTAAGTTTCAAAGAATTTAATAAATAAAATAAGTAAAAACCGATTAATTAAACATATATATATGTAACTATTATAACAAATACTGCAAAAGTTTATAAGAGTGTAATATCTAAATTAATTTGTTATGTATGATTGTTTTTCATAAAAATAAATATTAAAAATTAAAAAAATATTGCTTTGTTTTTAAATTTAAGTTAAAAATTAATATTTGCATATAAATTAAAACTGAAATTTAAAAATTACATTAATATTTAAAAAACTATTTTAGATAATTTCCCGAAAACATTAAAAACTTTTTTGCTTGCTAAACTAATTATTATATAACTTTAAAAAAAGAATACACCAGCTTTTTAAATTATAAAACATAATTAACACAAATTTAGTTATTTTCTAACAAGGAGCAAAAAATATTGTTTTAACTTTTTAATCACAAAAAATTTAGTTAATCTTTTATTACAAAATAAAAGCACCAAAAGTATATTTTATAATAGTAAAATGAAAATATTTTTATTATTAAACAATCTTAATTGTAGTTAATAAAATACTGACTTAAAAGGATTAATATACTGCATACTAAAATAAGTTACATTTTATACAACACTATGTACAATCTTAAAAATTTACGGTTAGAAGAAAATATATATACAATAAATATTATACTGGTTATATAAAAAGTATTAAATAATCATTAAATAAAAAATTATATTGAACATATCATGGTAAAATATAACAATATTTTTTTATTCTAACATGCAATTTACTTATGTCAGGATCACAATTGTTTGTAAAAATAATAATCTGTGCTATGATTTTACGAAATTAATTTAAATTGTATTTCAATTTATTTGTTTCTTATTAATTGTTTGTTTCTTTTGGTAATTGGTTTTATTATGACTCGATCCATAAAGAATTTGTTTTATGGCATAAAATGGAACCAAGGTAGCTTAACAAATTTGTACTTTGCAGATGATATTGGTCCACTCAGTAAAACTCCATAAATGATACAAAATTTGACAATACGTCTCAGTTATATTAGTTCTCGTATTGGTTTACGGATTAATTGTTCAAAAACAAAAGTGTCGTGCACTATACCAAATAATTATTTACCCATCAAAATTAGTGGACAAATATTGATATTGTTAATTCCTTTACATATCTGGGAAGCATCATTGATAAAGAAGGAAAAACCAAAATTGATGTTCAAGCCAGACTTGGAAAGGCAATGTCAGTCTTCCATAAACTTAAATCAATATGGCCATGTTCTTCCATCCGCCTGATGACAAAACTTGGTTTGTACGCATCAATCATCATTCCTACAGCAATATGTGGGAGTAAAACATAGAATCAAGCAGACAAGATTGAGGATGCTTTTTATCGCCGGTGTTTCAAATAATGTGCTCATTAGAATAAATGACTCTCGTTCATTACATGACATTATTACAATTAGACGAAGAAAATTACTTCGTTACATTCTACTTTTACTATCTGAAAGACCAGCAAGAACGGTTTTGGAATGGACTATTGAAAATGGTAAAAGAAAGATTGATAGACCACAGAAAACTTGGCTAAGAACTATTCAGGAAAATCTAATTAAAATGAATGTTTCATGGGATCAAACAAACCATTTGGCAAAATGTTCAAATACTTGGAAAAATTTTTTGTCTCACTTTTTTTTGAATTATGGGACTTTATTGTTGGTTTTTGTTATAATTATTATCTTATTGCCCCATGTTTGTTTTTAAAGCAAAAGGCATTTGTGATAAAATTAAAATAAATATTTTTGTTTAGATAAATAACTTAATTTTAACATAACACTAGTTAGTATGAAGAAAAATATTTTGAAAATCGCCATTTAATTGTTTCAATATTAATGATATTTATTTTGTATTTTGCATAATAAAATAAAGCCTAGTTTGGATTAGAAATGATTCAATCTAGCCAGTCCCAAGCCTGGATAAAGGAGGAGGGTTTGAGCGCAAGGTTGGCAACCTGGCCTCTGTAAAAATTTATACTGCTGCGGAAACAATGAAAGATGACGTCATTCCGGCAAACAACAACGTTTCTGGATGGCAAAGTTACCAGATGACAAGGTTGAGTGAAAGCCGAAAGAAAGCGCAATCTTCGATTTGCAGAATATTTAACGCCAACGAGACTTTGTTATTGTTGTTTTGCTGTAATTGTTATCTTATTGCCCCATGCTTATTCTTAAAGCAAAAGGGTTTTGTAATAATAATAATAATAATAATAATAAACTATATTTAAATAAAAAATATTTGTTCAAATCAACGTTTTTGTTAAAATGTAGATTACATAAAACTGTATCATCATTTTGACCAATAGCATACCAAAACACCGAATCCAAGCAGTTATTAACACAAGCCATTGCATTTATTATTTAATATTTTGTAGTACATTATACAAAAACAAATTAAGTAACTTTAAAAATTAGACACGTTTTGCAATTTTTAAATACTTGACGTTATATTATGTCATGATAATATTGCTCATCTTAGATTATGAGCCAGTCAATGTTATATGTAAACTTTTTATAAGTTACAATAAATATCTATAAAATTATATTTGTATTTTAATTGTTATGTAATATTGTACTTTTTATAATTAAAGTGACTGTTTTGTATGTTATGTGATTACTAGAGGTGTTTTAGTTAAATAAATACTTTTTTGCAGTATTTGTTGTAAGTGTTGTATATATGTATAAATCAAGCATTTCTCACACTTTTTGACATATAAAGCCTTTTAACATAAAAATGCTAAATTATTGTAAAATAATTGTCTAAATGTATCCGCCTTTGGCAAAAAAATCAATCATTTATTTAAAGTTTACTTTTATTCTAAAAGTCACTTAACTATTGCCAATTTTGTAAGTGCTATTTTGAATATACTACTTGTTTGTTATGTTATTTAGTGTTATTAATTATTAAAAAATTAAAACCTGAATTGATTGTTTTTTATAAATTTAAAATTATTAATTATTTTAAAGTTATTTACTAGTTTTTTACAACGTTATAGTTCACGTATTAATGTACGTATTTAAAAGAAAAAGCCACTTATTCATATGATGTGCCGCGGTCAATTAAAATTTTTTTTATAATTAAAATAAATGGTTTTATTATTTATATGCAATACTTAAGTAAGAAAAATAAATTATCGAAATAAATTGGGAAAAATGTACAAAACGAATTTAAAGAAATTTATTTGAATAAATAGAAAAAGGTATTTTTTTATGATTGAAAGTGTGGAATTTATACATTTATCCAAAATTAGGAACATAAATTTTTGTTTTTTAGTAATGTATCTAGATAAAATTTTGTTCTGTTGAATTGGCTGTAGTATATATATATATATTAAACATTCACATACATGATCATTTGCACAAAACATCAGTACGTAAATTAGTTTTAATACATACCATATATGCATATATATATATATATATATATATATATATTACGGGATATCTTATTCTTTCAAATTGAATGCAAAAAGATTGGTTAATCTAATTTTCAAAAATACTACAATATTGATTTAATATTTATTCATAAGAATATTGAAATATATTTTTTAAATTGTAACAAATATATTGGTTAATAATTTAAGTGCACTTGTAAAACATACTTTAAAACGTATGTTTACTTTTTTCAATATTAAATGATATACAAAAAAATTTATGCTTAATTACAAATTTTAAAAAAATTATCATTTCTATTTTACATTATTTTTATGTTATGCACAATGAAAAGTGTATAGCACGATTGCAGTAAGTAATACAAAGTTTTTTACATTTTAAGTTTAGTAAGAAAATGTACTTTAAAACTATCTAATAACATTAATTTGACCATTAAAAAAAAGAAAATGAAATATTTGATTTGCTTTTTATTGTGTGATCGTTTCTCACATATACAAAATAATATTTACTTTATAATAAATTATCAATTAGCAATACTTGTATAAATAAAATGTAATTTAACAAAATGCAAATCGTGATAGGAGGCCATATTGAAACTAATGCAATTTTTCAGTTTATTAAATGTGACTAAGCAGCTGGACACTCCTTTTGTAAGCCAATGTTTGGTTTAAACACGGTAATTAAATGTAAACCCTATCTACATTAAATATCTACTTCTTAAATAATTTAATTAGCAATAAATTTAAACGACAATCTAGAAAAATCGTGTAAAATAAGTTAATCTTAATTTAAGTATATATATATATATATATATATATATATATGTATTGAAAATTGTAGTGTATTGTAAAATTCAAATTCCTCATCAACTTTTAACAATTATAAATCAAACTACATTTTGCGTTACTTGATATCTGTTTATTAACTTTGAAAGTGGTATTTGTAAAAGTATATAATAAAACATTTGCATTAAATGTTTGTACATACAAACAACTAAGTGGACTAGTTATATAGGTTTGGCTACATGATTAAACATATGATAAATGTTTAATAAAAGTACTGCATAAAAAATATAGAATATATATATATATATATATATATATATAAACATGTGCACATTAAATAATGTTGTTGCGGGTAGAAAATATGAATAATTTTTCTTTTTATCTGTATAAAATTAACCTTATATTGAAGTGTAAGAAGTTTAACATCTTGTTTGTAAATTTCAATTGCCTTTCGTATTTAAATGCCACACTTGTCAAAATTTTATTTTAAAAATATGTTTGCCTTAAATATCGAAATGTTTGTTTTGCATGTTATGTACAAAATAATAATAAATATACAATTTATAATTAGCTGTGTTTATTAAAAATGAATTGTTTAAACAATGTGGTTCTCATGTTATAATAAACGTTAGAAATTTGACCCAAAAAATGGTAAGATGTAAACAACAATTTTAATTTACATATTATAAAATTACAAACATAATTTTGCTTTATTATTAAATTATAAATTTTACTTAAATTTAAATTTATGTTTATTGTATGCTGATAATTAAAAAAAATTATTTAAAAAATATTTTCAATAGATTAATTCAAAAAATGTTACTTTTATTATATGCACAATTTTATTACTTTAAAACACAAATAAAAATTTTATAATTGTACACTAACGTCATCATACGTACTAAACTTAATTAATAATCTGTTAATTACTAAACAAACTTTCTTTATACACAAACACTAAAAAATAACTACTTTTTATATTAAACCTATTTAAAGCTTTGTGTCCATAAAAATATTTTTGGAGTAGGCTCCCTTACTACCGGATTCCCCTCCTGCCGCATACGTTACTCTTCTATCCAAAGTTGAAATTGGATAAATCGGTTCATTTCTATATTTTATGTAGAGCTATAAATAATAATTATAAGATTGTTTTATTATTTAATAAATAATAAATAAACAAGTAAAAAGTTTAAACATTTCAGTCATATATAGTTGGACGGGCCCCTGTCGATAAACTCCAACTTTTGATTTAATTTATATTTTAACTTGACAGATTTTTTTCAGAAAAGTAATTATACTAAATTAAAATGATCTATCAATAATTAAAGCTAATTGTTTTTTAAGCATTTCATAGTTAGAAATATAAAAGTGTCTTAAAGTTTTTAGATAAAAAGTATTCAAATAAGTAAATGGTAATAGGTACATTGAAAATTTATATACATATTAAGTTAATTGCTTAAAACAATTGTACAACAATAATTTCAAACAAAATGATCATTTTTTATACAATTTTACAAGTGCTTACATAACCTAGCACACGTTATCACACTTAATTAAACAACTAGGCCAAGTAATTGACTTGCAATAATTTGTTTTTATAAAGTTATCAAAATGTATTTGACTCCTTAACCTTGAACACAAGTTTGAACATTTATGACTCGTGATTACAATTAATTTAAATAATGGAAGTTATTTTAAATGCTAAAAATTACAAATACAAAAATGCTACAATTTTGGTTTAAGTATTGAACAAATTACAGATATATTTGAGATAGGTACTAGGACTGTATAAAGAACTTTAAAAAATTATACACATCTAAGAATAGTAAAAACTGAACTTGAACCATCCACAAGTAAACCGGTTGATTTGTTCATAAGTACCAAATTGAAAAAATTGATTGTCTATCAAATTTTTTTGTGACAAATGTGCTTTGAACTACAAACCATAGACAGTGCAATCCACAGTTATTTGTGGTCCTGATTTTGCTCAAGATTATAACTGCCTTACTAAAAGCGTTGCGCACTTTTATATCTTTATCGATATTATGGAATTAAGTACGGGCAAATACCAAAAGGGAGTCAAACAAGTAGCCAGTTAAACAGCTCAAAATTTGTAGGCATATTTAAAGTTTGTTTCAAGTTTAGCGGTACAGCGCTTGACTCAAACCTGGGTGGGCATGGGTTCGATCCCCACTACAGTACCAGATGCGGCCTATGTCCGGCTTCGCTTAAATATCCATTACTGAAGAATGTTTCTTGTAAAACATTTAAAGTAGTATAAATAAAATTAAAATAAAGTCTGATTTACGACAAACACTTCAGGGCATCTAGTAATTGTTCAAGACAATGCTCTGGTGTATATGTCAAAAAAGGTAACATGATTTTTATTATCATTTTAAAATTAAAGCAGTTTTTTATTGTTTAGACCAAAAATTATTTGAATATTAAAAAAACGGAGCATGGACTTTAATGTAATTTAAAAAAGTTTTGGTTATAGAAAATCAAAGCACACTTAAAGAAAAATTTATTGTGTTGAAAAATCAAATTCTACAAGATTATATTGATAATTTAGTTGATTCCTATCTAAAGAATTTAAAAGAAATCATGAAAAATTATGATTCTCTTTTGAACTACTAAATAAATTATCTTTTAATAATGTTGCTAAAGTGGTGTTTAAAAATTATTTTAGTAAAATGTTGATACGTCAAACATGCTTAAGTGGTGTAAAGAAAGTCAATCAATTTTAATGTGTTAATTTTGACAATCGCTCATCTACATACTGTGTATATATCTAACTAGTCCTGAAATTGGTTATACACAACACTAACTTAGTCACGATATGCGATTTAATCGTTCTGTTCAAAAATACGGTAAGATTATTAAAAATTGATTTTTAAATTGTGAAGGAAAAGAGTGGTAAACCTAGTTTTATTTTTAAAAATTATACTGCTGATAAAAAACAACAGAAATAGCAATTTTTATCATATTCACTTTTACAGTCACAAAATCCTGTATAATAAAATACTGACGTGTCGATTATATTCCACTAGAAACAAAAAACGGAAACTAAACTATACATATACCTAAATTATATTTGGGTAATATTTATAGTTAACTTTTTAATTTTCAAACCAAACATTTTAATCAATCATAGTTTATTATTATTTTTAATGAATACTCATCCCGACCGGTATCAAGTCCCGTTGGTAAAAAAGGAGGATTTTGAACGTACGTTTATTATACTGGTCTTTTTGAATAATGTATTACTAAAGAAACAACAAGAGGACTTCTTTCTGGCAAACTACACTAAAAAAGTAATGCCACAATTCCGATAATAGGATTAAATGAAAGTCAAAAGCGACCTAAATCTTTAATGCAACTATTTGAAATAGATTTAATTAAAATGAATGGCACGTGGGATTAAACAAAGATTTTGACGAAACGTTCAAGCACGTGAAACAGTCTTATTTTTTAGAGAGAGGTTTTGTGGATTTTATTGTCATTTTATAATACACACTTATTTTTGAATGCAGATAAATTTGTTAAAATCCGTTTGCGCTTTTACATTTGGATAGAATAAATTTTAGATTTCAAGTTGAACATGTACTAACTTTGCTTTTGTTTTACTGTAAAATTCTTTCATGTTAATGCACTTTTCGTCAAACTGTACCCTATAATTTCGCGTGACGTTTGTTTTAACAAAGTTTAACCAAATAGATTTAATACACGTTTTGTGCTAATTCTTTTTCTTCCTGTCATCGTTTTCAATTTTTTAAAAAGTGATTATGAATAAAGTACTTTTCCAAAATTTTAGTAATTATTTAAAATATTTAATTATCTAAAATTATTGTAAATAACATAAAATGCAATTTAACGACTAAGTATAAAATTTTAATTGTGGTTTTGTTAAAAATATATTTAAGCATTAAACCTTTTAAAATTAACTGTATTTAAACTGTATTTAAGTAGTAGTTTTTGAACGTACCTATTGTTTGTATTCTATTGTGTTGTATTATTTTAAAAATAGTGGTATAAATTTGTTATTGTGCTACTGAGGCATTAGAGTTTAATGTAATAATAATTATAATACCTGTATTTAAAAATATTTTATCAATATTTTATACTATTATTATTTTAAAAACCTTTTGTGTGTTTAAATATTTAAATAAAATTGTATTTTTTAAGTAACATTGATGATCATGACCTTTGAAGTAACTACACAATTGTATGAGAATTTAGTCAGATAATTAAAATAACAACAGTAAATAAAGTTTTAAATAATTTAATTAAAGGTACATTGAAATAAGCCATGTTTGTATCAACATTATTATTGATTATTATTACAAAACCCTTTAGCTTTAAAATAATTGTGAGGCAACAAAATAACATTAACAGCAAAAACAACAACAAAGTCTCATAATTTAAAAAGAATATGAGGTAACAAAATGATCCCATGTATTTGAACATTTTGCCAACAATTTTGTTTAATCCTATAAGACATTCACTTGGATAAGATTTTTTTCTAACAGTTTTTAGTCAAGTTTACCGTAGTTTACCAACTTTTCTCTTGACAACATCAGCTGTTTACTCTGAAATCATTCTTATGGATCTTTCGGGCGGTAAAAGTAGAATTTGACCAAGTAATGTTTTCCGTCTACTTGTCACTTTTTGCCGAAATGGTGTCCTTTTATTGCTTCTGTAGCAATAAACATTTTTTGCAAAGGCCAGGATGTTAACGTTGTGTTTATATCCTTTCCCTTTTTCCAGGTTTGGGACTGAGTAGTTTGGTTTATTTAACAATATTAATAACAACTTTTTTCTTTGGGTATATTGCTTTAACGTTTTATTAAAAAAAAGTGTTTTATACCTCCAAAACAGATCCCATATTTTATAGAAACAATACATATCAACAACGTATATTTATTTTGCGCCTAACAACTCGAAAAAATCAATTTTGTTTGACTCCATTAAAATATTCCTCATCCATGACAAAGCATCTGCCACTACATTTACTTTACATTGGATATAGCGAATATTTGTTGTAAATTGCGAAATATAGTCTAAATGATGAATCTTTTTAGGCGAATAACTCTCAAACTTCGTATGAATGCTATACGTCAAAGGCTTATGATCGGTTAATATTATGAAATCTCTACCTTCCAATGCATGATAGAAGTATTTGATGGCGGCATAGGTAACAAACAATTACCGACCAAAGGTACTATATTTTTCCTCGGTGACAGAGAAATATTTTGAGAACTTGCCACATCTCAGTTACCTTTTACTGAAGAGAGAGAGGAAGGACCTATCAAAGTCTATCTAAGTTAATAATTGTTATTTATTATTATTATTATTACAAAACCATTTGCTTTAAAAATAAGCATGGGGCAATAAGATAACAATTACAACAAAAGCAAACAATAAAGTCCCATAATTTAAAAAGAATGTGAGACAATAAATATTTTCCAGATATTTAAAAATTTTACCAAATATTCGTATGATCTCATGAAACATTCACTTCAATTAGATCTTTCCGAATAGTTCTTAGCCAAGTTTTCTATAATCCGCCAACCTTTCTTTTACCATTTTCAATAATTCATTCCAAAACCGTTCTTGCTGGTCTTTCAGATGGTAAACGTAGAATGTGACAAAGTAATTTTCTTCGTCTAATTGTAATGATGTCATGTAGCGAACAACAGTCATTTCTTCTCATGATCTCATTATTTGAAATGTGATTGCTCCAGGTAATCTTTAAAATTCTTCTAAGACAGCAGCGATGAAAATCATCAACCATCTTAGCAATCTTGTCTGTTCGTTTCCACGTTTCACTCTCATATATTGCTGTAGAAATGATTATCGATGCGTACAAACCAAGTTTTGTCTTCAAGCGGATGGAAGAACATGACAATATTTTTTTTATTCCATGAAAGACTGACATTGCCTTTCCAAGTCTGGCTTGAACATCAATTTTGGTTTTTCCTTCTTTATCAGTGATGCTTCCCAGATATGTAAAGGAATTAACAATATCAATATTTGTCCACTAATTTTAATGGGCAAATAATCATTTGGCATAGTGCACGACACTTTCGTTTTTGAACAATTAATCCGAGACGTGTTGTCAAATTTTGCATCATATATGGAGTTTTACTGAGTGGACCAATATCTTCTGCATAGTCCAAATCCGTTAATCCACCTTGGTTCCATTTTGTGCCATAAGACAAATTATTTATGGATCGAGTCATAATGAAATCAATTGCCAGAAGAAACGAAAACGGTGATAAAATACCTGTGGCAATTTCGAACAAAGTAGTATAATCACTTTTTTCGAAGTCAACAACTTGAATTTTGTTATAAAGAACACATAGTATTCACAGACTTCAACAGTATTCCGATTTTCCACAAAGATTCTCGATGAACACTGCCAAAAGCTTTCATAAAATCGATAAAATTGATTGTAAGTGATTTCTTAAATTGACATTGATCAATAATGTTACGGAGGTAGAGTATATGTTCAATTTCTTCCTTTCGGGAAACCTACTTGTTGTTGTCGTATTACTTAAACGGTTTTAAATTATTTTGCAAAACGCCTTACTAAGAACAGACAATAAGGTTATTCCACGCCAATTATTGTAATCGTTCTGTAATAAAAATGATAATATAATATACTCCTAGTCATTGTTTTAAATACTTCTCTAAGAGTTATCGATTCTATTTAAAGAAATAGTTATTTCAAAAATGTTGATGTCAATGTTCATGTATAAACATAGTATTAGATCCACACCATCGGAACTATATGCGGGCTCACGTTCGGCTATGCTAAAATGACCACTTGCAGAAAGATGATTTCAGTAAAACATCAAAAACACTAACAATTTAAAAAGAATATATTAATTAAAAGGTAAATTAATTGGTGATTGATAATTATACCTAGAAAACATTTTTATTGATTAAAATTCTAATTTAACCTTACATTCACATTATATACATGAGTATTGTTAGCCGTATTTAATTTTTTTTAATTTTAGTTAAATATATTTTTTCTAAATTACAAACATTTGATTAGTTTAGTTCAAATCCTGTCATTCCTAAAAGGACATCAAGCACAAGATGAACTGTTTTTGATTGTTTCTTTTACACTAGTTTATTTTTGTAAAACTGTTTTCTTTTGTAGTTTGCCTAACCCGGGGTAACAGAATTGGTATTGCACTAGACTTGAAGGTAGATAGGCATGTACTCAAGTCCAATCACCGGTATTAAAAATGTGGGCCCTTGTTTGATTCTGCTAAATGTCCACTCACTGAAAAATGTTTCGTGTAAAACATTCAATCAGTAACAAAAGTTTGTTTAAAATGGGGTTGTCAACTTATCATTTGAATATCACACTTTAGAGTTCATAACTAAAGTATTAAAATATATAGTGCCGGGGTGATCTGGCGGTACAGCGCTCAACTTGGAATAAAATTCCACCACCGGCACTAAATGCAGGCCCATGTTCGACTTCACTAAAATGTCCACTGCTGAAAGATATTTCCCTTAAAACATTCAAAATAGTAAAAAAAATTTTTAATGATTCAATAAAAATAATAAAACAGAAATTTTATGGTTTTTAATTTTCGGTACAGCGCTTGACTTGTACCTGGGTTCGAATCCCACCACCGGCACTAAATGCGAGCCCACGTTCGGCTTCAATAAAATCTCCACTGTTCATAGATGTTTCCCGTAAAGCATTCAAAGTAGTAGAAATAAATAAATTTCAGTTTTCAACCTTTTTAGATAGGTAAACTGATAAAAAGCTATAATTTGTTTGTATATATTTCAAATTGTGGTTCACATCAACATTGTATAATATGCCGATGTGGTCTACTGATATGGCGCTGGATTTGAACTGGGGTGAGCATAGGTTTTGAATGCCACGATTAACGCTAAATACAAATCATCAATTGGATTCGATAGAATATCTACCTGCTGAAAAATGTTTCTCGTAAAGTATTCAAATAGTAAAATTATTTAAATTATCCCAATTATGAAATCTTTTATCTATTTTGATAAAAGTATGTTTACTAACAAACACCAATATACCAACTACAAATGTCAAAAATAAGATGCTTCGCAACTCGGATGGAGCGTTTTTTAAAATTAACATTTTTGTTATTAAGAAACTACAAAATGTATAATTAAAAAGCATTTATTTACATAAATAAACGAATCAATCAACTTTGATTTAAATTAAAATATTAATCGATATGTAGATGAATTCATTCAGAATCAGGCCAATTATTATAAGCAAAAACAATTTTTCAAATGAACATTTGCAAGTGCCAATAAAAATAAGTTAATTTGTAAACAATTTTTATCTACACAATTGAACGTTTCACTCTATTGTTAAATTGTCCTTAGTTGATTTAACACACCTGTCATTTAAATCGTTACAAAATATGAATAATTCTTAATTTTATTAACAACTAATTTATTTGTTTTTGAACAAATTAACCATAAAGCAATACCAACTATAAGGTTCCAGGTTGTCCAACTGGGATGCTAATGTCCCGAAGGATTTGAGTAGTTCTTAGTCTCAATTTGCAATAATGGTGATATTCATAAAACCACCTCCACGTGGCGCATTCTGTACTAGGTGCACCCAAGTGCCTATACTAACACATCGGTATAACTGAGTTTCCGCCTTGGTAAACGAGTACAAGCATATATCCCGGATACGTAAAAGGTATCTTAAGGTATATGAGCACCATAACGACCAGAGTGCACAGGGTATTACTGGGCTTTTGATTCGGTAGATGAGTGCAAGCTTACACCCAGAGTAATTAAAAGGTGTCTTAAGATATATGTATACCATATATAGCCATCTGAAAAAAATAAGGCGGTCTTGTTAAACTTTGTAAACAGTAGCACCGTCTCAAGGATGCTTTACATTATTTAAATTTTAGCTATTTTTAAATCGTCTATTTAATATGTATACCTGATTAAATTAAAATTTATTTTCTAATTCACTTTTTATATATAAACTATTCAAAATGCACATTCATTAATTAAAAAAGCTAGTATTTAAAAATCATTATATGCCGAGAAATAGAAAACGATTTAAGAACATGCAAACTACATTAAAATCCAATCTTCTAATAGGCAACACACTTTGCCCTCATAATACCTTAATAAAGTCACAAATAAACGTTAAAATGTATACTTCAACCGATACGCCATAATGAGCAAAAATAGAAACATCACTATTGTCAAAACTTTTACTATATAGTCTTTACTACTTAAATCAAAATACTAGTAATATAGAACAAATTGTTATCAATATTTTGTATATTAAATACACAGAAGAACCGGGCGAATAATAATTACAACTTCACGAAATAATACATTATGTCCACGCAATCATAATAATATGATTTAATCTAAATAACAAAAATAGGTCACATAAACACTTGTATTTGCACCACGTTATGACGAATTGTTGTTACATGGAAAACACTTTCCCTCTTGTTCATAATTATCCTCACCATCTTCGTTATGTAAATCGGATGAATGTAGCGGTTTCTGGTAAACTCCAAAAACGCAACTGTAATTGTAGCTCAACATCGATTTAGGATTTTGGGTGTAACTGCACTCGATGCCACTCTTCTCTTTCTGTACAAAAGGAAAGAACATTTTGGTTATATGTGAAATTTATTTTGACTGATCACAAACGTTAAAATGTATAATTTTTTCATCTTCTCTTTTTATTAATATCGAGTTTGAATTTAGTCACATAATAACGGTGTGAAACACTTTAAAGTACATCAAGTGTATTTTATGTTAACGTAAACATGATGAACCACACAGTAAGCAATTTGTAATGCTTTAAATAAAATCACACTTTACCTTAAAACGTTCAAATACATATTACATTTATAAAAAATAAAATTACAAACAGTATGATCTATTTGTGTGCAACACTGTGTAGATGTGTCTAAAGATCAAACTACAAAATCTCGTATAACGTGTCTGTAACTAAAAAAATGATAAAAACAGTTCATGATTACAAATTATAAAAACATGTATCAGTGTGATAAGGATTGGCAACTGGCCTATTGCTTTATGTAATTGACAGTTATCAAGTCTACCTACATCTTTTTACATTAAACTCCTGAAATTACTATTACAATATCGAAAACTTTATGCATTAAATGATAAATACAAAACGTCTCTAACAAAACACTATTATAACTATTTCTTGGCATGTATGCAATTATTATAAACAAGTTACAATTACTCGTTCTCCCAATGTTTGTTTTCAAAAAGCATCAAAGTGTAATTACACAAAGGTGGCTACTAATTGGTAGTCAGTTAAAAAGTGCACCTTCTACATTTCGACCGACAATACCAATCCAACATCTACTGTTATATCGTCACTATACGATAGTAAGGTGTATTGTCTTTTACTTAATGAAATTACAAATGTCAAGTAATTTCCCCACCAATCTAACATACTCAACAAATCTAATGTGAGTGGGTGTATCAATCTGACCTACTGTCCTTACATTAAATGTCGCAAATGAAATAGAGAAATTTATTGTTTTATTTTAATTATTATATGTAATCAACAATGCTACACATCTACTGAGTACCCAAACTAGCAAAAACAATGACAATAAAATGATAATTAGTGCTTCCATTACTTAAATAAAACAAGTATTACTTATGCAATGTGCTAAAAATAGTTTTTAAAATACCTTTTCTATTAAAAAATTAAAAACATGAACCAGTTTTTAAAATTGCAATTTGCAAAAAATTCAATTATTCACTAATAAAAAATAGAGCAAACAACTGGTTATATCATGTTAATCATAAAAAGTTGGGTTTTTTTATTTTAAAACAAAATTTTATGTTTTATAGAAATTAAGCCAAACCATTGTGTTACGCTCATCAAGATATAAAAATCGACCGTTTAATATACCATACAAAAATAGGAACAATAAAGGGGTAACGCAGTCACCAACCACAGTGAAATAAAATAAATAGTAAGAAAAAAGTATGAAATACTCAACATATAGATATAATTTTACCAAAAGCTTTAAACTGTTGTATTTTCCTTTCAGTGTACCAAAAATTATTTAAGATAAAATGCATTTATTTAAAAAAGAGTATCACAACTTTAAATCCAATTCGTTCACTAAAAAAATTAAATTTAGACACTTACATAAGCTAAAGTAAAATAGCTATTTTCTTCAAAGTTGACACTTAATAGAACTGACATTGGTTTTATTAAGTTTCTTTTTATTACAAAAAAAAACAATTATAAGCATATTTTAGCTGATATTTTATCGAAGCCAACCGAAAATATTTCGGTGCCGGTAGTAACACTCAAATCTAAGTTCAAGTTGACCAAATCAGCATATTTAATGTAAAAAAGAAATTAATGAATAGTGATGTATATTCGTAAAATCATAGTTGTGTTTTATAGATGTATATTTTAAGATAAAACTGAATTCTTACTTTAAATTATGTAGCTATCGGAAGCGTTACATGACTACGTTAGATGCAGGAATCTTTTTGAGATTTAGTCATACTCCAATTATTAAATATTGCGCTATGAAACAGCGGTATAAATTATCAAAACTGGTATCAATAGTAGTTATTATTTAGAAAAAAACACAATTCAGAATTAAATACGTTCAACAATTTTGTTTTATACATTTAAAGTAGAAATGGAAAATAACATTTTAATGATAGTTGCATGTCCGATTACTGAATGAATACACCTTACTGAAATTGTTGTCGGCAGTAGAATTCCAATCATTCATTCATGCCAACCCAATCTGTTTGGGAAGTCCCGTTTCAGAAACCAGTTAATTTATTTGACTCAATTTTTCGTTTTTGTAATTAAAACAATAATAATAATAATTATTATTATTATTATTACTATTATTATCATAATCATAATAATCATTCGCTTACGATAGTTTCAAAACCAATTCGTTGAATAGCCAAACGCAATTCGTCAAAACTCAATTCCAACGACTCAGCTCCAACCACATCGCAAAAATGATAAAGAAGAGGTCCTAATTGCAAAAAATAAATATGTGCTAAATTTTTACTTAACATCAAACTTCAAAAACCATACCTGAGAAAATCAATTAGTAACAAGTACTAAATGATAAAAATGAAATTAGTTTCATAAATAAAAAAATCTTAAATATTTAAATCACCTGTTACTCACATCCATAAACCTAAATAATTAGGTATATCAATTGACATCTTAAAAGATGTATAGATTACATCTCTCCAAAGAATTTCAAATAAAAAATTATTATTATTTAGCAAATACATTGTTTTCAGACAATAAAAAGTCTTTGTTTGGATTATTATTAAGACAGGATTCACTCGTATAGTCTATATTTTTTAATTTTTTAATAAAACAGTGAAGGTAAGTTTATGGTGATAATTATCGGATCTTATTTTAAAAAAGTGTGATTAAGTAGAGTTTTTAATTTAAATATTTTTATTTAACTTTAAACACTTTTAAGTGATACATTCAACACTGAACCAAAGTTGTTTACAGACCTGAATGTTTTATATATTTATTGAATCTCTTAACAAACACACTTAAGCTATTTTGAAATGCATTTTGCACTATTAAAGTGTAAAATATTTTTACAAAACTAAACAGAATGGTTTTAATAATTAAATATAGAGAATTAAGATAGTTATAATTTTTCAGAAACTTGTATTAGTGCTATTAACTAGCAACATTTTCATTCATTCATTTCATTTTGGTTGGTGACGTGGTCACCTCTTCATTATTTCCCATATTTATACGACATGTAGAACGATCGATTTCGATGGCTTGACAAGCGTGGACAAACGTGGAAGAATAACAAAGTTTCTTGGCTGGTAGACGGCATCCTTGTGATTGACGGGGCCGCCTGATTTTTTGTCAGGGTTATCTCCCTTAGCCCAAGGGCTACATATAATATACGTATACATTTAAATACCTTTTAAGTATCCTGGGTGTATGTTCGCACCCACCCGCCGTAGCGGAAGCCCAGTTATACCGCTGTGCACTCGGACCCTGCCTATGGGCACCTAGTCCAGGATGCACCACGTGGAGGACTAACAGTCAGGAATATCACCATTATTGGAAATTGAGACTTTATAAGCATTACTCAAATCCTCAGGATCATTAGCATCCCTTAACTAGTAACTACCTACCGGTAATAATACCGTTTCAAAAGCCAGGGTTATATATACTACTTTCTAACATATAAAAGAGTAGGGATTCATCTCTCTACCTCAAACATAGAATATATGTTACAGATGTTAACCAACAGTTTAAAAACCCTACACAAACATGAATTGATGTTAACATAAAGTTAAATAATCAGGACATATCTTACGCATAAACGAAAATCGATTTTTTATTTGCCCCCATCTAAACTAAAAACACATTCATCCATTCATTATAATTGGTGACATAACCATCTCTTCATCAATTTCATATTAAACGATCGACTCCGTTGATGTAACAGATGTAACGTTTCTTGGCCGGTAGATGTCACTCTCGTAACGACGATGCTGTTTACTAAAATTAACGAGGGCGCCTGATTTTTAGTCAGAGTTATGTGCTTTATCCCAATGGCTACATATAGCATATGTACACCTTAAAATACCTTTTAAGTAATCTAGATATTCTGACCACCCATCATCAAAACAGAAGCCAAGTGCATTCGGTCCCTGTATATTCATCGTGAACAGTGAAAGGAGATTACTTGGAATTAATGAGGTCGTGCTGCCACCAATTGCTATTATTATTGGTTAATAGACGATACCATTATGTCGCTATTCTCCTTTAACCCAACAACTACATATGGTATAAAAATAGCTTCAAACACCTTTTAAGTGTCTTCAGTTTCTGCTTGCACTTATCAACCAAAATAGAAGCCCGGTTATCACCGTGCACTAAATCCCTTATCCATGTTAGTCCAGGATGCACTACATAAACGTGCAAAATCAAAAATGTTATATTTATTGATAGAGTTCGTAAGTATTGCTTAATTATTCACGACCATCAAATTCTTGTGCTCTTAATAATTAAATTGATCGTTTTTATTATCAGTTATTTGCGTTACTTGTTTTGTCGATAATGCTGATACACTATTTACATTTATGGACCTCATAGTTATTTAATACATCAGTAAATGTTATTAAAAATAAATTTTAATAGTGTCACATAAAAAGTACTCATAAATCTCAATTAAACAATTATAAGAAAATTATACAAAATCTCACCAAAATTAATCCAGTAGCCACCGGGTTTAAGTATTTTCCAAATTGTATCCAAATATTGTAAAATGTTGTGAGCCGTATCAATGAAGAATACAGTTGCCACACAATCCCATGAACCTAATATTAATTTTTTTTAAACATTTTAATAGTATAATCATAATCACTATTAACAAAATATGCAAATAATGTTAACATACTGTAAAATAATATTTTGGAAAAAAATCAAAACATTAAATATAATTATTTATTGTTTATAAAAACATCACCATCATCGGGGATATATACCCTCATCACTTATTATCGCCTAAAGTAGTCTAAATTACCAAAGATCCGCAAAATATCAACTTTCAAAATGTGCACTTATTAAACGACATTTGAGATACGATAACTTTAAATGTTCATTAAATCCCGAATTAAATTCATTTTGGACAGGGAGAGGGGCCTAACATAAATAAATTACTGAGCTCGCGCGCTACAATGTCAGTTCAAATTAATCGTTGAATACCCGGTCTTTTTTCATCCAAGTAATGATTGAGCTACCGTAGCTCTTCTAAATGGATGTAAGGGTAACTTTCGTCAAACAACCAACCCATTTAAGACGTCTTTCTCTTGTATTAAAAATACATGGCCAATTAATGCTAAATTGGCCACAAATATTTTATTATTTATTAAATGGTTGCATTCAGCAGATAAGATAAAGAGTAAAACTATATAAATCTTAAACAGCTTTGCTCAAACTAAACAAGTTTTTGTATAGCCATTTAAGCAATAGTCCAGGTTTCGATAACATATAGTAGAATAGAATACACTGAACTTTTGAATATTCTAATCTTGGTTTTAATAGAAATATTATTATTCGAAAGGCCTGCATAAACGTCCGAAAGCTGCAGCAGAAGCAAATACAACACTAAATCTCTGAAAACCTGAATCTTTTGCTATCTATAACAGAGCGTAAGTAAGTACATTCATCAACCACTGGAAGCGGATTATCATTTACAGTAATGGAATTCCTAAAGTGGACATTTTCTAAATGCTTCTAGTATTAAAATATAAACCATATTCTGTAATCCGAATCGAATTTTGTAAATCTTCTACGTTGTCTGCCATAAGAACCGCATCGTGTACATAATGAAAATCCGCCATTTTGCAATCATCATCAGTTTTACAGCCCTTGGATGACCAAGAAACATCATTAAAAATATCAACTACAAAGTTGACAATTTTCAAGGCTAAAGCACATTTTTGGCGCACTTCTAAGTTTATGTAAATGACATTAGTTAAGGAATCCCCATGCCGTACTGCTGCGTTGGACGACGTATATAAGATTTTCTTCATGTTGACAATTTTGGTAAAAATTCGTTAGCCAATAAAGACTCTCCAATGAATTGCGATCAGCGGAATCAAAAGCGACTTAATAGTTTACTGGTATTGTAGATGTAGATAATAACATGTTAAAAACAATTAAGTTAGATTATGTAACATACTACCATATAAAAAAGAATGCACATACATGGTTCTGTATATATCTCAACAAAATCTCCAGCAGCCATTGAAAATTGCGAATTTTCTGGTATATTTGTTGGACAAGTATCAGGAAACTGAACAAAAGCCAGCTGATCTTCGCGGCTCATGTTGTTACAAAACTGTGAGATCCATGGATAAAGTTTATATTCGTTAACTTTTTTGCAGCTATAATTTTTCGAACGCGTCAAACATTATATAGTCAATTATTGAAATAATTCCGAAAAAGCACAGCATTTAAAATCATATAAACCGTAACTGAAATATCTAATCTACTTCAAAAATATATTTAATATAAAATTCATTAATGTCAAATTTTTAATTTTATAAATTTAGCCAAATTTTAATACTAGGTTAACCAATTATTAATTAAAAATCATATAAGTAATAGCATACGTATTCAATATAAAATAGGAGGGAATAAGCATATAAAGACTCCATTCGTTTCCTTGACATGTAAATCCTCTATGAGCTAATTCCCAAGCTAATCGACCAAGACCTGCACCTGGAACCAAAATACGTATATTTGATCGGATGCTAAAAATATAAATCAACATTTTAAAACGCAAAAGTATATCAAAACCAAAATTAACCATGACTATAAAAATTACGAGAAAAGATCATTCTAATAGTTTAAAACATTAAGTAATATCTTTTAACTATTAGTGCAAATATAAACGTTCTTCTAATAAAGTTATAAATATCACTGCTAAGTGCTTATTATTTCGCTTACTTTGTATCAAGGTAACACTCAACAACCTGATGCCCTAATACCGAAATAAAAATAATTGTGTATAATGTAAAATTATACATTATTATTAAAATCAATTTAAAGTTTAAAATACGTCATTTACGAAATATAACAATATTTTAAATTTTAGCTTCAATAAAAAATTTACAATAAAATTTAATTTCACAACCAACAGATGTACAGAAGTTGAAATTTAACTTGATATTGCACAAATGTACAACTTTTATGTTTCCTTCTTACCAAGAATTTGACTTAAAAATTTCTACAATTTCATCAATAACAGGTTGATAGCATATATCCCTTTCAGGTTTGCCTTCAATTGACCAGTCACGTACAAATTGTTTCAGTGTTGAACGCACCTTGTCCATATCAGTATTTGTAAAAGCATACGGACCGAATTTGTCAACTGGTACAGGCTTTTGATTTGGCACTTTAATAAAGTTTGTCAGCATTTTAAATTCGTTATTGTCACACAAATCTGAAGACTAACTAAATATGCAATTAAAAAAATACTCACATGTTCACCATTAAAAATTTCCGGAGCAGAAAATTGAATTATAGTTGAGATTAAATTATTATTGCATTCAATACATTTCTCAACTTTGTGCAAATGATCATTAAACTCAGAAATAAGGTTCTGATAAGATGGTGGTAAAGAATTATAGTATGAACGTGAATGCTCAACATGTTTAGATAAATGATATCTGTATTATTAAATAAATGTATAATAATACATACCCAAAAAATCTAAATGCAGCTAAAGTTTTAACAAAATGCTTGCGATCCAGTTCGTCAGCATCTTCTAATGCCTTATCGGCGCCTGTCATTTCGCAAAGCGAAAATTGCAATTACCTCACAAGGCCATTTGTTAAAATTATAAAACAAAAATATATAAAAATTTATAAAATTTATATTTTAATATTTTATTTAAAAAATATGTTATTAAATAAATTTTATAATTGTTACAATGTGCTTGGACAGTTTAGCGGTCGACATAGGTACGAATCCCAACATCGCGGCACTAATTGCATTTTATACAGCTTATATATTTAAACATATGTACTAATAATTTAAATAGTAGAAAAAAGTTTTTTAAAAAAGTTATTTCAAAATACCGTTTAAAAATTATCAAAAAAACATTACAATTTATAAAAACAATTGTTATTATTAAAACATCATCTTAATGATTTATAAATTTATATAAATTCTATTAAAAGTGAGATAACATTATTAACATGTATTAAGATTTACTAAACTCACATAGTATTGGTTAAATACATAGAAAATTAAAATAAAACACTAAGGATTTAATAGTATAAAAATTAAATTCTACCATGAATATTATTTATGGATATTTAAAATATTGCCAAATTTAATTTTATAATAATAATTATTATCAATACATATGTACACACATACATACATAGTAATTTTAATAGCAGCAGTACATATATTAGATCACGTTTGATATTAAAAAAACATTATTTATACAGGTACAGGTTGATACACGAGTTGAGTAGTAACAAATCTCTGTTTGATCCTCGGTTCTATTTATCGATAATATCAGTACGATTTAGAGAAAAATATGAAATGGATGGTGAGGTAAAGGGGGATTAGTCACAGAAAAAATATTTGAAATTAAGACAAAATCAAGGTAGATAGTGGAAATTAACAATTATAGAAAACGAGTAAAAATTAGGGATATTCAAAGGTAATAATAAAACAAGTTACGTATTACAATGCAAAAACACTGCAATAATCTTCAAAAAAGAAAAAAAGTGAAAAGGATTAATGACGCTCCAATGGAAGTGTAGGGCGACGCGCGCCTCACCTTGCAAGTGAAACTTTTAAGAAAATTAAATTATATATTTATATTTTTACTAATCAATTAATAATTACTTTTTAAATCTTCCATACAATTAGATGCATACAAATTTGAATATAAATAAAAAATAAAAATCTTAAAGTCCCACAAGAACATTATAAATTACAATTACAAACTCAAAAATTTTTAAATAAAATAATTTAACTAATAATTTAAGCAAAATAAAAAACCATTCAAATACTACTTAAAAATTATAAATAATCATAATAATATCTTTCCTAAAAATTAAATAATTGCAATGTTTTTGTGTATTTAAAATTAGAATATTTAATTCCTATTTTTTTAATAAATCTTAATAAAAAATTTATTTTGAATAAATTTTGTATTTTATAATTTATAGTTTCTATTATATAATAATAATAAAATATATAATAATATTTATTATGTTTAATACAATTATATTAATTATATAAATAATTAAAGAATTTTAACAAATTTAATAATATAATGTTTTACTTATCCAAGTTAACGAATTCGCTATAGACAATAGTTGATGTATTTTTAAATTGTTGTTGCTTTATTATTATTTAAAATATTTATATTAATGTGTTTAATTTAATTTTTAAAATTAAATTTGTTAATGAATAATATATTTTTGTTGTAAAGTTTTGTTTATTTTAAGAAATGTAGTAACTGCAAAGAAAACTAAATTTCAAATAGAATATGCAACATTGTTTTATTACAAATATACATTCATTTTTAAAAACAAGTATTTATTAACATTAACAATTTTTGTTATTAATATTGGTAAAATATTTACTATAAATGTATAATTAACGTCAATTATTTAAATTATTTTTTATCTTAGTTGTTTTTTATAAAGTAAATATAAGTTTGTCATGTTGTATTTAAATTTGTAATTTATTTTATATATTATATAATAATAATAGTTTTAAATATATAAATAATAAAATTATATTTAAAAATCTTTTTTGTGTGATACGCTTGTATGACGTTCTGAGTTAAAATTTATTGCATTACGTGATGTTTGCTGTTAAGTTTCTGCTAATTAGTGTTTTTTGTGATTATATATATATATATATATATATATATATATATATATATATATATTATTTTTTTGTGTTATTCTCTTTTTGTGCTGTTTGCTTCCTGTAAAATATGCTTCGCAAAGTACTAATTGTTTTTTAAACAATTATCACTAACTTATTTCTGGTAATAAATTTTGTTTTTTATATTTTTGTTTAGAACTCATTTATTTACAATTTACAAAAAACAATTTTTGCCATTACTAAAGAACAAGTTTACAAAGATAAAACGTGATTGTAGTCTTATGGTTAATGGTTATGAATTATAAAAAACTTGTTTAACATTTTTAGTTGCTACTCTAATGCTTGTAATTTTAAAATTTGTAAATTGTCTTACAAATGTATTTACTCTTAACCCTCTATTTTTGTTTTCTACATTTTTTCAACAATAAAAAACATATTAAAAAATGTCCTAGCGTTTATCCAGTACACCATTGTGTTTGCATAACTAAAACTTTTATTCTTTCTAAACACTCAGTTAGAATATTCAAATTATTAATCCACTTAGATAACACCATTTATATAACTCTTGTAAAAATAAACAATATTAGTACACCAAATGTTTAAGTAACACCCCAAAACCATTTTTACATTTAAATCCTTTATTGATTCTGGAAACTATACGCATTTTGACAATAAAATATTTTTAGAAGGGTAAAACGTAATCTGTCTTTACTTACGCAAGAACAAATGTAAAAATTGTTTTTTTTATGTTAAAGATGACATAACATACTTTATAATGCCCCCACATTTTTTTAATTATCTGGGTAAGTACGAGTTTGTACATTTGATAAAAAGATTTCTGTTCTCTGTTTAGACTTTGTGTTCCTTATTTTATTGTTTTCTTTTCTAACTTCTTTATTAAAGTATTTATGCAAAAGCTTTATTACATTTTTTGCTGTTTTATAAACACTTTACTGTAATAAATAATTTAATCCGCCTTTTATTAAAAACTACCTTTTAGCTCTTTTTATCTATTTAAACTTACATTTTTAAATTTCTACATTGAACATGTTTTTAAACAACATGTATTTTCTTCTACCAAACAGAATAGGTAGATTTTTCCCTTATGTCTTGATAATGTTTTGATAATAATTTTTTATGTATCAATACTGTTTCTTATTTTTTTCTTAAATAAAACCAATTATTTTCTATTATTTTAAAAATGTTTTATTTTTTTACCTGTTATTACTGCAAAAAGCACAATATTATGTTTATCCCAGATTAAATTTTTTTTTAATTAAATTACGCCACATTTAAAAAAAACAATTGGGATTTGCATTATAACAATAACTAAAATTTTATTTCTTTTTATTTATTAAGTCTAATTAATAAACGTATTAAACTTTTGTTTTCTTTTTGAGGATCTATTTTTACAGTAGACCCAAACGCTTTTGGCGTATTACTTGTTTACTTTAATAAACTGGACAACGCCTTTTATCAACAAAAATTAATTAATGTTTTCTGCTTTTAATATACTTATATTTTGGCAAGAAATAACTGTATTAAATTAATTAATTAATTTAAGAATAACATGCTCTACAAGTTTTTTAATAGAGTAAAAAGTAACAAAAGTATTCTCTTTAAGTTTGTTAAAAATAAATAAACAACTAAAATGTTTCTACTTTCTTTTAAAAAACAGGTTTATTTTATTATTTGAGTCACTAAACTGTAACAGTTTTAGTAAATACTTTAATTTAGTAGTTCATTTATCTGAAAACCATATTTCTCTTATTCCAATCCTACACATACTAGCAGCTCATTTATTCTCGGTAGAAAAGCGGTTATTATATAATTATAAAGTTTAAAGCTAACCTCCTTTGGAGCTAATAAGGTAAATTTTAGAATCATTAAAAAATGTATGGTTTATGGCCGTATTTTTTGCATTTAAAAATTAGGAAACAAATTTCAACCTAAAAGCTTCAAGTCGATAAGTATTTTGTAAATCTCTAGCAAAATAATTGAAAGGCTAATTATAATTTATCTACTAAACTATATAAAATTCAATGTTATAAATCTTGCTCAGCATAAATTTATGCTTCAAAGATTCTATCTTACCAGTTTGATAATCAATACAAATAGTATCCCTAGCTTTTTTGACACTTATCCCTCAGTTAATATTATTTAATTTGACTATGCAAACGTTTTTGACAAAATCCTTCATAACCTACTGCAAGCTAAGTTTAGATCCCTAAATATTATAGATTCTATCGTAACGTGGATTATTAATTTTTTTATTGCTTCTTGAAGGTTCAATTTTATATTAGACCTATCCATTTCCTGTCACATTTTGTCAGCGGTTCCTCAAGGTTTAGTAGTAAGTTCTTTTTGTTTATTTTATCCATTAAAAATTTGCTTTCAGTTGTTTATTTTAACATTCTGCTTTATGATGATAATATTAAGATCCAGGAATTTAATCCCGATCTTCACAGAAAGATATATTTAATATATATAAACGGGTGCAGATAACCCTCTAATTTTTAATCTGTCTAAGTGCAGACATAGCACGTTTAAAAAAATATTTGATATATTTTTTACATTGCCTATTCCTAACCGCCTATTTATCAAAACAGTAAAGTCGGTAAGGTATTTGTGTTTTATTTAAAATTTTACTCAAATTTGCTGGGTAAAATACTAAAACAATTTAAACATGTTATAGGCTGATTAATGTTTTTAAAAGAAACTTAGGTAAGATGACTAATTGTGAATGTTTAATTTATATGTTATACATAAGACCGCATCTAAAATGCTGTGTTTAAATCACTACTCCGATTCAAAAATTAAATATTTGTATTTTACAGAAAGTGTAAAAAGCGGTCTTCAAAGTGTTCAGATTTATCTAAAATTTTCCATATTACTACAAACGGCTCTGGGGAAATCTTGTTTTTAAATATCAGTCTATTAACTCTCCTTTCTTTACCATAACTCAAAATTTACTTAAAGATTATAATTTTAAATTGATCAAACCTAGAGTAAACTCGCAAGTAAAATCACATTATTAATCCCAAATAAACATGATGGTATGGAATAACCTACTTTTTAATATCGTCAGCGCGTAGTTTCTGTAGGCCTTTAAAATATTTTACAATCTGTATGCATTTTGAAAATGTTTTTAATTATTTTTTTGTTTTAATCTACTCTATTATTAAATATTATTTTTACTATTCTTATTATTCTTATTCTTCTTATTATTATTGCTTAACTTTTTTTTTCTTTTTAAACTGATATTGATGATACATTTCAACTGAAAGTCAAAAAGAGTTTTTTTTACTTAACACGTGTATCAACCTGTAACCTGTATTAATATAATGTTTTACTTGTACAATAGTTATTCCTTTTTGATATGTATCAAAATAACATATATAAACATATTATTATTGTTTAATTTTAACATTATTTTAAATGCTTTTATTAATATGTCTTAACTTAATTTTTAAAAAACAATATACTTTTTTCTAAGGTTTAATGTATATATAATTTTTAATAAAAAAACAATGTTTTTATTTACTATAAATTTATTATTAACTTTAATTATTTAAATAATTTTTTAGTTGTATATTATACAGTAAATACAAGTATATCATGTTGTTGTTTTTGAATCTGTACTTTATTTAAAATATATTAGATAATAAGGACAATAACAGCTTTAAAATTTAAATTATTAAATTATATTTTTAAAAACTTACTTCATTTTGTTAAAATAATTTTTATATGTCTAATATTTATAATTTACAAATTTACCAATATATACTATATATATATATATATATATATATATATATATATATATATATATATATATATATATATATATATATATATATATATATATATATATACATAATTTTTACAAACAAAAAGTTTAAAGCAAATATAATAAAGTTTAACTTGCTATAATTACAACCAGTTTATTAATTTGATTGTTACAAATTAATTTTATTGCCTATAAAAATTATAATGTATTTACAAATACAAAATATTTAATATCAAATATTAATATATTATCAATCTTTAAATTATTGTTAATAATAAAATAATTATATATAAAAAATAAAATTAGGAACTAAATTACATAAAATAAATATAAATAAATATTAAAAACAATATTAATAAACAGTTATTTTTTTATAAAAACAAAGAAATTTTGTTTAAACAGCTAATATTTTTCATAATTTTACTAATTAACTGAAAGTACGTTAAACGTATAAAAAGTTTAGCATTAATTAGAAGAAAATATGTTTATTAGAATTAAATAAATACAAGCAAAATACAAACTGTATGATAATTTAGAAAAAATTATGTATTATTATTAAGTAATCAAGCTATTGTTTTAGTATTTTAAAATTTACTAAAATTAACAAGATTGTTTGATATTTTGTTCGGGTTATCTCCCTTAGCTTAACTACCACATATCGTACACTTATACCTTAATATACGGTTTAAGTACCCTGAGTGTATGCCTACATTTATTTGCCAAAGCGGAAGCACACTTATGTCGCTGTGTATTTAGTCCATGTAATGTTAGTCTAGATGTTTGAGTGCATGTGGTCCAGTATATACAGCGTAGAGGCGACGGTGAAAATATTATTATTAACATGTATTTATTTTTTGAGTTAAAAATCCAAATGCATATTATGCACTTAATTATTAACCACAAAATAAATTATATGTGAATTTTTGTTTATTTTTAATGCTGATAATTTTTATAAATACATAATATACTTAAATTTTTAATTGCAATTATATATTTTTGATTAAAAATGCACCTAAATAGTTAATTATTAAAAACAACAATTTGAATTTTAAACTTTTTTTGAATTTGTTATTATAAGCTTTAAAACTGTTAGGCTATATTAAAAATACATTAAATATAATGTATACATAATTTATACAAATTTATATTTTTTTAAATACAATTTTAATATTAAATGCTTGCATATTTTATTTCTTAAATTCAAAAAACGTTTTAATTTTACAAAACAACTAATAACATTTTGTTACATTTACACATCAATATTGTTTTTTCGAACATTTATAATTTATATTTGAATTAAAATTTATTTACACTACATTTACTAACAAAATATGATTATGCTTTTTATTTTTAAAGATCTAAAGTTATTTTTTTATTATGGATTCTTGTAAAAACGTTCAACTGTCCCAAATTCAAAAATCTGTAACCGGTCAATCATTTCAACTTGGAAAATGTACTTTAAGCAACTCAACTCTGCAAAATGTCAATCTTGACTATTTACTTACTTTGCAATATTTAACTGAAATAAATCTAGCTGAAAATAAATTAAAAACGTTGGATTTTATACAACACTTTCCACATTTACTTATAGTAAATATTTCTTCAAATTACCTTCAAGAAATTGATTCAATTGTTTGCTGTGAAAAAGTCATAAAAATAAATTGTGCTTCTAATCAAATCGAAAAATTACCGCAATTGGGTAAATTGAAGTTTTTAAAAACATTGAATTTGTCTCATAATCCACTGAAATCGCTAAAAGGTTAGTCAAATAGTTTTGTAATATATTTTTTACAATTGGTTTTAAAAAAACATATTATTTTTAAAGGCAAAAATATATGTTTTACATTAAATATAATCTATTTTAAACTAACGTTTTTTAATAGTTAAAAATTATAAAAATTTGTAAATAATTTTTGCAGGTTTACTTTTTTTATAATAAATTTATACTTCATATTTAATATGTTTTTTTACAAAATATTAAATTATCAATAATTTATTCATATATAGGGCTAGATTCGATATGATTTTGAGTTCTACCACCGAGTGGTAGAACTCGACTTGAATCTGGGTCGATATGGATTTAATCCCCATCACTAGCAGTGAATGCGCTGAAAGATGTTTTCTGTAAAACATTTATAGTAATAAAAATTTAAGGCGAATAAAATAGTTTAAACTAATAATTTAAAATAATTTATTTATATTGTAACTGCTTAGTCGTTTCTTTTTCAAGGTTTATTGGAATGCCAAAGTTTACAAGAATTGAATTTGAGTAATTGTCATTTGGACGAAGCTTTATTTCTCGGTCTAACCGTCGAACAATATCATTTGGGATTTGCCAATCAGATTTTGAAATTTAAAAATTACTTATCAAATCCTGACTTGGATGTAAAAGATTTAGACAAATTTTTGTTACCTTTGTGCAATTTGAACCAATTGACAACTCTGATTCTTGACAACAATTGTGGAATTGGCAAAGTTATTGAATTGGAATTAAATGTCACCAATTATAATAAAATAATGGAAAATGTTGACAATTTTTTAACAGTTAATAATTCAAATATACAAGCACAGCATTCAGTTACTATTAAGCCTTTGAAAAACCAAACAAATGCAACCGGTTTGCTAAAAATTCGAAGTATATTGCCATTAAATGTCAAAGTTTTAAAATTGCGGTCGTGTAATGTTGACACTATCTTGGGTTTGAATCATTTAACCAAGTTGGAATACTTGGATTTACAAGATAATTATATTTGTGATATAGAAACGTTAAAGTAAATACAAATATACTTTAATTTAAAATAGAATATAGTAAATAAAAAAGTTATCAATAATTTTATGCACATAAATAATATATATATATATATATATATATATATATATATATATATATATATATATATATATATATATTACTGTTAAAAATAAAAAGATTTACAAAATGTCTTTTAATGTAATAAAACGATAAAAAAATGGTACTAATAGAAAACTTCAACTTGTTTCTATAGATACTCTTAAAGGTTTAAAAAATTGAATTAAGAGTTTTTATAGGAAGAAATAACTTTCCTATTAAAAAAGCATTCTTTTAAATACATTCGCTATTTTTTATTATTTATTTGTTTACAGACCACTACAAAACAATCTGTACTTAAATTATGTCGATTTGCGTGAAAATCCAGTTTGTAGTCACAATGATTTTGAATTAAAAATTTTGTCTTTATTAAAATATTTGCATTATTTAAATACACAAGCTGTATCAGTAAAAAACAAGGTTTGTTTTTTAAAATTGTTTAATTGATTTTATATAGCATATTGTTTAAGAAAATATTTTAAATAAATGAAAAAACACTTAAAATTTTTACTAACAGCGATTTAAAAGCTTACAAATACATGACTTAATATGGCTACCCTAAATACCTAAAAATTATTTACAATGGAAAATACCTAATTTTATTAAAACTGATTACATACAAGATTTTGTTAAAAAGTTTTAAAAAAACCTATTTAAGAAAAGAAAAACTAAAATTGTAACTATAGATAGCGTAGTTTGTAATTAATTAATTAATTTTAGTGTTTTAAATAATTTAAATAATTTACAAATAATTAGATTTTTAAATAGTAGGCATGCTATTTATCTAATATTCCAAATAAACGTCCTGCATTTGTTAATCCCAAATGTATGACAAGTATCGTTATTGCTAGTTAGGCACAGGCTGAAGTACTAATATTGGAATTAAATGCGGTCTTTTTTTGGCTTTGCTACATATCAATTTGCTGAAAATTGTTTTCTATCATACAGTAAAAACAAAAAATTTACTACTTGCATAAGACATCTTTCAGTAGTGACCATTTTAGCAAAACCGAACGTGAGCCCGCATTTTTAAAAACTACGGCTGATACCTGCTTTATTATAAAAGTATAGTATAACTAAAGAAACAGTGTATGATTAATAGTTAAGTAATTGTTTCTAAAAACTAAAATGTTGAACCAAACCAAACTAAAAAAAATGTATTTACAAACTTAGCTAATTTTTAAATACAAAAATTTTTAATATGCCAATAATTTAGGATTTAAAACCACAACATGTACACAAATATTTAAATTCATACTTTTGATTCGTTATTTGTATATATTTAAATAATTTAACAGTACTTAAAAATATGAAAAATAAATAAAACGTTTATAATATACAAGTGTATTTGTAGCAAAATTTTATAATTTTGTATTAATGTAAAATTAAATTATTATAATATTTAATGCTATATATATTAACAACATATGTTTGAACATTTTACAAATTTTTGTTTAAATGCAAAAAAAGTCAGTCAGCAGTATTAGTAAATAAATAGTATTTAGCTTGTTTATTATTAAGCCGCACAAGTGCACAAGTTACTAGTCAAATAGATAAGGGTTTCGCGCTGCCACCGACGGCATCAAAAATTGGGCTCTCTTTTGTCGATTTGTCAAAAAAGTGTTTTTTGTAAAGTTGTTGAATCAGTAAGAAAAGCAAAGTCTAAAAAAATATAGAAATTAATCATTTTTTTTACAATAATATTTTCGTCTATTGTAGACACGTGCAAGTGCATACTACAATCCTAATTTTGGGGAAATAATTAAACAAGATTATCGTATTAATTTGTTTCATCAGTTGTTTCAACCGTATCAACTAAGAGCGTGGTATGTTTATAATTAGTAATAATAATAATAATAATAATAATAATAATAATAATAATAATAATAATAATAATAATAATAATAATAATAATAATAATAATAATAATAATAATAATAATAATAATAATAATAATAATAATAATAATAATAATAATAATAATAATAATAATAATAATAATAATAATAATAATAATAATAATAATAATAATGGTAATAGTAATAAGAATAATGATGTTATTATTATTATTACTAACATAACAGCAATACTATTATTTTAACTACAATAATACTAATATTAATTAAGGTATTAATAATAATAATAATGGTAATAATTCATATCTTTTAAAATTTGTTATATGCTGGAATTTGATACCACCAAAATGTAAATTTTAAACAGAGTAATAATTAGAGTCCGGCAGTAAAGCTTTTGGCTAAACTATTAAATATAGGTTAAAAAGTTTGTTAAATTATCATTTTTGTTTAATATTCCAAAAAACAATTACGTTTCATATAAACTAAATAAATTTTATTGTTTATTACAGTAGGAAACTAGCCTAGTTCGGAGGTTTAATTTGTGATGAGTTAACAAGAAAGTCTTTGTTAAAGTAAACTTTAAGAAAACTAAGTCAGAAAAGCAAATTAGTATTGAAAGATTTTCGTTGATATAACAAACGTAAATTATCAGTTGGGTTAAAGTTAATTACAATAAAATATATTGCTCTAAATGCGTTAAATATATTTGCATTTTTATTTTCAAAATCCTGTTTTTTGGAAAAGTAAGGGGTAACAAGATTCTTTCATGCAATTTTGTATTAAATGTTTTGCTTCAAAGATTTTGCTTATTGAATATTGAACCTTTATTTGGATTTTACCGCACTCTATTATCGAAATCAAGATGCTTTCATTTTTCCGCCACAGTTTAATAAAATAGTGTTGTTGTTTTTTAGCAATATTATTTTTAGAGGTTAGGTTTTTAATTTTGCCTTCAAATCCTCCTCCATTGTCAATCAGACTTAGAACAAGTTGTAATGAAGTTGTTAAATATATACTTGATTAAAACAGTGTTTTGAAATATATTATCGTACAAATTGAAAATGTATGTTTTACAATTAGAAATTAAAAAAAGTTATTTAAAACTGTTTAAAATAAAAAAAATAATGTCTCAAAGCGTTTTATACAATAATTATATACATAAATATAATAATTAATAATAAAAGAACTTTTTAGTTTTGTTATGAATGACTAACATTTTAAGTAAGTATTTATCATTTTTGCTTACAGTACCACTTCGGATGTCGACACGCCTTATCCAATTTTGGCTTTAATAGGACCGGCCGGTACGTGGAAACGCAGATTGAGAAACAAACTCATTGCTGCCTATAGCCAATACTTTGCTCCAGTTGCAAGTCACACCGACAGACCAATGCGTATTTCAAATAGAAAAACGAGTGCAAACGATGTGACTTCGACATACTGTACTTTGACATCCACGTGTCCTACGTTGAAAGATGGATCCTATCAATCAGCTTGTATGTTTACACTTCAGTCCGAATCTGAAGAAAACGGGGTTAATTATATTTTTGTTGATTCGGATACGTTTAGTTGTAAGCGAGCTCAAGGTGCATTTGTTCAAACAGCAACAATTATGGGTAAAAGTTAAATGATTTTAACAAATATGCGATATTTATTAGCTTTCAAAAATTATGAATTTAGAAAGTTGAGGCATATATATATGACAGTAAAAGTCTTACATTAAATACTTTTTGGCATTATATGTTATTAATATGTTATTATTATACCATTAACTACATGTGTTTTAAATGCTATTAAAATGTCTTTAAAATTTATTGATTGTTTAATTGTTAATTTGGTATTACATTACTCATACAATGTCATGAGTAATTAATATATTTTATTAATACATATATTACAAAATTATCAATACCATTATTTTCTAACTTAGGTTACAGATATGGATTATCTTGGGAAATGCTTGAACACGTAGCGCATCAGGGTTTTATCGGTGTTGTAACTGGCGAATTGGAACTATTATACGGTCTAAAACTAGCAGGTTTTAAACCGCGCAGCATTTTGTGTTTGGTTAAAAGCACCAACTTGAATGAATCTCGTTTACGAGTCTATTTGAATAATTTTGATTTTGGCAATTTGGAAAATGTTAACGATGCTTTGTTCGAAAGCGCATTTGCCAAACGCGAAAAAGATGTCCACGAGTGTTTACATCGAGCCAATGAATTTTATCCAAATGTTCATAAAACTAATTGTGGCCTATTTGAATCGGTAATTTTTACAGACAATTTGGAACAATCATTTGACAAATTGTTAGCAGTGGTATCAAATTATATAGGTATTAATTATTATTTGCTATATATAATTGAAGCTTTAATGTTAACATTGATTATTACACAATCGCACGAAGTACTAAAACTATATTGACTTAAACAAACAAATAATTATCACATTATTTTATCAACACAGTATTTAAAAAAACTATTACTGACATATTATTCTTTTAAGATGTTAGGCATTTTTAAATTTAGCATAAGTTAGATGCACACAAAACGCTTATCAACTTCAACAACGTTTGTTTGTATTGGCATAAAAAATTGTATATAGAGGACAGCTAGTTGAAAAGAGGAGAAAGAAGGAACGTTAGAGTGCTAGGTTAGCAATCTAACCAATTTATAAAAAAACATATTGCCAAAGAAATAACCATAAGACGCCATTTCATAAAACTACTGCAAAGAAGTGAAACCATGATTCCCATAACATTGTTTTCCAAAATCCACAAAGCCTCAATCTTTTATATACACAATCTTTATTGCCAAAAATTTTATCCACAATCACAATCTTGATAGTTCATGCTTGCAACAGCAAAAGGGGTCCCAAAAACATAATTGTAATTGTTTTGTATATATTCACTAAGTGTTACGTTTGTTGATTTACGTTTAAAAAGACATTCAATGTTTAACATGTTTGTTGTAATCGATTCTAATTCCGTTTTAATAAAACGATTAGGGCCTCAAGACTAACAGTTTTATTTATGCGAAAAGTGCATACTACCCAAAAACACTGCATTAAAAATATATTTTGTGTTATAAAAGCTTACCAAAAAGTGCTCAAATTGGAAGTAACGTTTATTGCTGATATGTAGCAAAAATGAAAAAAATTTACTTTGTTTTTGTAAAATATAGAATTTACATTCAACAAAACGAGTTTTATTCAAAATTATAACAAATTGTTGGGTTTGTGCAAAAATGTATAATTTAATAGAGTATCCGTTGATGTTATCTATTATTGTCGGAATAATTACATTTTAGGTGTTGTAAACAATCAAAATTCTGCTATTGAAAATAATGACATTATCAATAATAGTTAAATGCACGAAAGTAATCATTTTTACAAAGGAGATTTTGTATTTATCTCTTTGCTTTCATTTACAACATTTATGTAGTGCATAGCATAATGGAATTTGTAAAAATTACCAAAATAGAAGATACAAAAAATTGTTTTATTAATTTTTTTGCATTAACATTTACAAAAAGATTTATTTATTGTTAACATACACCACCAACAACGTTTATTAAAATTTTAGTTTTAAATAAGGCGCATTTTCTACTGCTATAGAAATGTAGTTTTAAATAGATTTTGAAAATATATTTAAATTTGGAAAATAAATTATATCACGTTTTTTTAAAATTAATTTTACTTTTGATTTTATTCACAAGTGTTATTATGTTTTTACAAGTTGTTTTTAAATTGTGTACAAATTAAATAATATTTTAAAAATTATACTTTTTATTACATATTTACAATAAAATTTTAATTCAAAATTTTTTCTTTTAATTGAACAAAGTAATAAATATTTTTTTCAAAAAACATTGGATTGGGAATAAATACACTCATTACAAATTATTTTAATTTTAGGAGATACCAAATATTAATAAATAAAATTACTACTACCATTTGCTGTACTGTTAAAGAATTAATCACTAATATATCTTATTATGGCTGCTCTCGACTTGTTCTATGCAATCTGCCTGGGTGACCTAGCAGTACAAAACTCGACTTAGACCTGGTAGACATGGATTCCAATTCCACTACCGGCACGAAAATGCGGGCCCACGTTCGGCTTCGCTAAACTGTCCACTGCTAAAAAATGCGTTTCCTGTAAAACACTCAAAGTAGTAAAAATAAAAATAAATTAATTTAAAAAATGCTAATGTACAATGTCATGTCATCATTAAATATAAATAATAATAAAGGAAAAGGAACCTTGATAGAATAGAGTTTTTCAATATATAATTATCGTTATCCTTTAAAGATAATATTTTAAAACGACATTTTATGTAATGAATTCTAATCAGAAAATTTGAACATGCCTAGATGTTATTGAATCTGACAAGTATTTTATTGATTTACTTTTAGAAATGCTATCAAATTTGAATTTGTAGTCTAAGAGTAAGCAAACTAAAAACACTTTTTTTTACCTAATAATTTAGCAATATCAATGAATGTTCTAGCTACAGAACTTTGAGTAACTTTATAGTAAATCTTAGTTTGTAATAATTCTAAGCAATAATATTGTTTCATACAAGTTCATTTCTTGTCAGAGTTTATAACATGTAATTTGTGTGATATCATGTGACATTCATTTCAAATAACCCCTTGCAATGGTTTCAGGTTATTTTTTCTAAAATCTTCCAACTAATTTTTTTAAATTCTTAACTGTCTTTGTTTTCTAGATATGTTAAAGAGTTGATAGTATTTAATGAGTATTTAAAATAGTACAAAACGCTATTGTTTTATAAAGTTTCTACGTATTTGAATTCCATAACTTATGTCATAAAAAGTTGTCATATTTCCCATTACTCCAATAATGAAAACATACAATAAACTGTAACAATTAAAACGATTAATATTTTCTGACCTTTTTTACAAAGTACATCAAATAGAAATTAGTCAATTGCACCACTTACAATAATATTTAAAATAACATTATTTTATTACAAAACCTCCTACTTTACAAAACATAAAGCAGCAAATTTGTTTCGATTTTAGTGCACCGTTTTGCAAAATGCTTATTCAAGCCTACGTACCTTTTGTTTCAATTAGATTTTTCTAAACGTTTCTTTGTCACGTTCTTTGTGTTCTAACAACCTTTATTTTTACATCTTCAAATTTCCACTGCAAGGGTATTCATGGTATTTCTTTTCAACATATAATATAAAATTCAATCAAATAACTTTTGTTGTGCAATTGTAATGATATCATATAGTCAGTTTATTTAATCATTAATTGTAAAATTTAATAGTCACTTATGTCTTATCCATGATTCTTTGAGAAAACTAAAAAAATATTTATAAATTTTATTCCATAACTATTTTAAATATATCAAAATGTATTATAATTTAATCAAAACTTTTAACACAAACAAAGCACGTTATCATTTTAATAAATCAAATTAAAATTAGCTTAATCCAATCATCATTCCATTAAATTGCAAACATAAACTCATTCTCCATCTCTTAATTATTTTTCCACAGTGATTCTGTATGAAATGAAAGTGTCGGTTGAGCACTAATTGAACAATTCGTTTCCGCCACATGTATAATATTTCTCCCAACAATTAAAAACGATTTTGGCACGTATAACCGTAGTTGAGGACCGCACGATTGACAGTAACGACCTAAAATATGGCCGTTGATCGCGACGACACCCTGAAAAAAATTGATTAGAAAAATATAATAAAAATAAAATTTTAGGGATAAAATAATTTGCGCAACCCAGATTTCTATTACAAAAATGACTTATACAAGAAAACAAACACATAAAAATATTACGTTTCAGACATTGAAACAAAAACATCTATTAAAATTAAATTACACAAAATTGTTTTATAAAGCTGTCTATTACACATAAACAGTTTTATAAACATTATGCAAAGATAAAATGCAAAAATATGTCAAATCGATTTTGCATTAGAAAACGTCATGTTTATCTACAGATTATAAACTCCATCCATTACCACTTGTATTAATTATATCGATTATACATAGCTAACAAAATGTGAACACATTTAGAAAGTGAATTTAAAAATTATTTATAAAGTAGCAATTCAACTAATCTATTTTATTGAATGTAGCGTTGTTATTATAACAAATATATATTTTTACTAATTATATTATTATGTAAACATTGTAATGCCATGTTCATATTTTATTATTTTCGTTTTACTGCAACGGCAAAACCTCATAATTAAAGTGCCTTGTTTTGTGGAATATAACGTTGTCTTCATAGTTTTAATCTTTTTGCTTTGATCTGTTCGTTTGACCATTCCATTGTATACAATTGTAGTTAACGACTAAATTTTTAACATATTTAATACTAATTCGTGTTTTGATATATTCAATGTTTGAATATATACTGTTTCATGGTGTTATAATAAGTTAAACCTAATCGTTTTATTATATTTACTAAAAATTAAACAACTTGAAGTAAATTTGCTATATTGTTTTAAAAACAAATTATAAAATTTTATTATAATAATTTACTAATTTGTGCCAGGGTGGTCTAGCGGTACAGTGTTCGATTTAGATCTCGGTGAGCATGGCTTCGAATCCCACTACCGGCACAAAATGTAGGGCCACTTTTCTGCTTCTCTAAAATGTCCACTGCTAAAAAATGTTTCTCACAAAACATTTAAAGTAATAAATATAAAATAAGAATAAAATATTAAATCAAAAAATGGTGGAAAAAATTATACAGAATTAACTCGGTACTTGTATAGTATAGATTTAAATAAAAAAACCACAGTTTGTTGCATTTATCCAAAACAATATCTAAACATTACTTTATTTAATCTTTTGTTGTTGTACTTTATTTAATTATTTTTTATATTTGATTTATATCATTCGTTATCAGTAGTATTAAAACATATCAAAAAATTTGCAGTTGGAATTGTAGATTGGATAAAGAAAAAAAACCTCCCAATATAAAGCATAAACATTAAAAAACTTCTTCGAAACATTATACTAAAGTTTTTTAGAAACATTACATAAACTGTACCGCCTAGAAACTGGTATTTATCGTCCAGTTTGCCTTTAATATCAAAGATTACTACAATTATATGCTGCTCATTATAAAGGTCTAACAATTGTTATCTAATAAATAATAACGTTGCGAATTAAGTTATTGGAAAAGGAGTAAAAAAAACCTTTATTTTGTAACACATACCCTGTTAAAATCATCCATTTGCACAAATGTATCACCAAGCTTTTTGTCACTTTCAATAATAAAAGATCCAGTAAAAATTTGACCGGGCAATATCCATTTATCATCAGTATTCTTTGTCAATCTTTAATTTAGAAAAGATAAAATTAGTAAAAATACACCCCCCAACTACAATAATGAATTTTATGTTGTATAAGATTGAAAACAATTAAAAGATTTAATGTTGTAATTTTTATTAACTACGATATAACAACTTCCAATTTATAATCATTTCACTAAAACTTTTATCTTTTAATTTTTTCAATTACTGCATAACTTTATATCATTCTGCATTTTCTACTTATGCCAAGGGTATAAAAATACTTTTGTGTACTTTATTATGCCCAATGTATTTCAACTCTAGTATTGAAGCTGACAATAATAACGACATCAGTAATAATAATAATAATAATAATAATAATAATAATAATAATAATAATAATAATAATAATAATAGAAAATTGACCTATTTGGAAAAACGGTTTTTGCTAAAAAAAAAGAACAAGAAGTTGCCGTTCTAGTAAACAACGGTAAACAACAAAAGCATAAACGCGACTAAAACGTTAAACTCATAGATTCAATGGATTTAATACGGTCACTATTGCATACTTTTGTTTGGCACTGCTTAATGTCCATTATTCATTAATTTATTTCCAAACTCTTTCGCTTCGAAATGTGTGGGGCAATAACACTGTTCCAAATAATTACACATTAAACTTTCGACTTTAAAGATCGTGCATAGGAAAGATTCAAAGTATATTCAAATTTCGTCAAACACCGTTGTCTAAATTTGGTTCTTAATTTTTTGCTGTACTTTAATGAAATAATGTTCTATTGTTTTTTTTTATAGATATATACATTATATGCATTATATACCACTTAATTACGTGTGCCGGATTGGTCTAGTGGTACAGCGCTCGACTCGAACATAGGTGGGCATCGTCTCTACCACAGGCACCATATGTAGGCCTATGTTTGGTCGCGCTAAAATGTCCACTGCTAAACGTTGTTTGCCGTAAAATATTCCAAGTAGTAAAAATGAAATAAGAAAAATTAATAAATAAAAGTAGATCATTTAAAAGGACACAATTGAAAATAGTGTTTAACTTACTCGATATATTTTTCGTTAAACAAGTTTTTGATTGGAATCATACTCCAATTAACTAAAATCCTGGAGTTTATATAAACGTTGCTAAAAATGCCCTTTATTAGAAAGTATGTATATACAATGAAAAAAAATGTTTACTACCAAGAATAAATACATAGTAACAAAATAATGAAAATAAACTGAATAGAAACAACCAAATCAGTTAATAAAATTCACTCTACACCTAATTGAAACTCGATTATTTTTTAAATAAATTTGGCATTATTCAATTCTATTCATACTTCGTAAAGTAGAATTGTTTCAACAGGAGCACTAAAATGTTCATTTTCACGAATTAGATTAACATGATTTTTTACCAATTTTAAAATATATAACTCTGCTTTTAATTTTAAAAATAGTTAATATTTTAAATGTACCATTTTACAAAATAATGAATTAATACAAACTATTTTACATTATTTTTATTTAGTTAAATTAGAAAAATACTTAAGTTATGCCTGTGTAGTAGAAGTAGTTAAGCTTGACATTGGGTAGACATCGGTTGAAGTTCCACTATCAACACTTAATCTGGTTTCACTAAATATCTACCTGCAAAAACATTGAAACAAGATGCACTAAAAATAAATCTAATAATTTCAAATTTTAATAGATATACATTAATTAAGTTACCTGTGTAGCATTCTGCATAAATGATCTATAATTAGGATAACCCGTGTTTTCTGCAATGATGTACAAGTCTGTTGTTTCACTAAATGATGTATTACTTTTCTTCAAATCAATAACAACGGTCGGTTTTTTATGAGTCAAAAAGGTGTGATATATCTGTGATTAGTGCAAAACATCGTATGTGTATGTAGAATTATATAAAAAAAATATTTGAAATAATGCTCTCACATTATCTAAATTTGTCAAAATTTGATAATACTTAACAATTTTGTATAATAGCAGTGTCTAAGTTGTTATAACTGCATTCAAATAGAAACAAGTTTAAATCTGATTAAGATTTAGTCTAGGCCTCAACATTTTAATTGTTAGTACTTTGAATATTTTACATAAAACATTTTTTAGGAACTGGAGATTTTAGAAAAGCCGCACTTAACGAGCACAGTCCACCACCAAGATTTGAGTCGAGCGCCGTACCGCAACAGCACTCCAGCTAAGAACGTTTCCAGCAAAACATTAAAGTAATAAAAACAGAACCAAAAAATATGAATGCACAAAAAAACAGATTACCCTAATTTATGCATAAATTTGTAAATAATCTTTATTAAAGTATCATATGGGCACGTCAAGGTAGAGTTCAAAATAAACGACTAACTAAAATGTTACATTTTATTTTGTTTTAGTAACTAGCAATTACAACACCCGTTGAAAATTAAAGTACAACATAGCCGCTCCAAATTCCGGTTGAAATAGGAGGGGGGCGTCTGTAAAAATTATTGTTTGAGACGACTAAACTATGGCAAAGAAAGTGAAAACATAATGTTGTTGATAGAATTCGACGATATCCGAATAGAATATCAATGTTCAATATTCACAATCTTCAAAGTCAACATTTTATTGTACAATTGTAAGGGACAATCTCGTTGTCCCATGCGTTTCAAAGCAAAAAAGTTTTAAAAAAATAAATGATCATATTTTGCAAATAAGTATTCGATTTTTCAAAATCTTTAAAAAAACAAACCTAAACATTGCAAAAATAATTTTTCTAATGTTATGTCACCATCTTGTGTTTTGCAAAGTGATAACAACTTACAAATTTTTCCATTTTCGTTTTTGTGTAAATGTGCAACAAGGCAAATTTTCCGAAAAATGTCAAAATCATTGTTGTTTCATTGCTTGTAGATAAAAATTTAATATCGGTGTGATAAATCATAAATCCCTCATACTATTTCAACAAAAAATAAAAAGGATAATATTTTTAATCCAATATATAATACTTCTTTAAAATTAATTTTTGATATAATAGGATAAATAGAAATAACAAAATATTTGTCACAAGTTCAAAAAAATATAACTGCATTGTTAAGTAAAGTTTTGATTCCATAAATGAAGCAAGCCCATAATTGACTGTGCTAGTAATCTTTATATTGTATAGAAGTTTGAAGCAATAGCGCAAGGAGATAAGATTAGTTCTTCTTCCAATATTTGATGTTGCATTTTTATGCCAAACAGTGAAATTGCATTTATGTGACAGGGTCGTCTAGCGGTACATCGTCTAACTTGAACATAAGTGAGCATGGGTTCAATCTAATAGCAATTATAATAATAACAAAAATATCTGCTCAAAATCTTTGCCATAACCGTTCCTAAGTCCAAATAAGAAAGAAGGTAGGCTGCAGCGTAAGGTGAAATAATCTTGGTGATGCTACAAAAAATAAAAATCTAAAAACAATATGCTGATAACTGAATTTAATGAGAGTGAAAATAAAGCTAAATCTACGAAATGTAACATGTTCAATCCCAAAACATTGACCCATGTATACAGACAAAATATGTGTAAACTATTTCAAGGTGAACAGTTAAAGACAAGGCTTTAGAAAATTGAATCAATTGTTATAAAGCAAAACACAATTCGGCATGTGCTAAACATCGTGTTAATAACTTATAAATAGTAATAAATTGTAAACACATCTACATTTGCTAATAAATTGGTTTATGTAAATGTATTAATGACCCAATAGTACCACAATACTAAATCGTTTTTTTATATATTATATTATTAAAAATTATATATATATATATATCATACATATCTCATTACAAGAAAACCAGTAAAATTCCTCTTATATCTGCTTCCACACTTTAGTAATCAATAAAGCAGCAAGTATACCACTTCATATTCGGAAGCAATTTATTGTGAAAAATGGTAAGGATAAAATGTTTAATGCCAACTTACCTAACTACTCTCCATCAGAGACAATTGACAATAATAACAAATTATGTGTAACGTTTTATACAGAATTCAAGTCGGAAATATAAATGGGGATGTCCCATTTATCTACATACATTCTGCAATTTTCATCTTCTCCCAATCAGCATAACAACAGCTCAAAAAGCGTCTTTTGGTTTTTACTTAAATGTCCAATTACGAAAACTGTTATTCATAAAGCATTCAAGTAATAATTAAAATAATAGTAATAATAATTATTATTATTTTAAAGCATTGGGTTCCCTTTATAATTCCAAATAAAAATATAAGAAGACGTAAATTGTGAGATGAATTCATTTCGTATATTCTCGTCAGTCACAAACATATAACATTTTAGTATATATATACAAAAATAAAAAGGGGGTACAGATAACATTTAAATTAGTACAACTCAAACATTTACACACAATCATTACGACCAAGCTAAGTTTAATGTAGTGACGAACTGTTTTTGTGCACACAAAGCAGGTTTCAATGTGTGAATATAAACAGATTCGAGAATTTTCAACATATTCGAAGCTGGAGAAGTAATTAGCACTTTAAAACAATTTTTAAAGTTGATTTGATGTTTGGTTTGTAGTAAGTGACGTAATATGGATGATGTAGACAAGTGTTCATTTGCGTTTGACCTCTTATTGATCCAATTAGGAATGTGTTCTTTAGCCCGATTAGATAAGCGACGCATTGTCCGACCAATGTATTTGTCACCGCAACTGCAAGTGAACTGGTAAATGCAATGTGAGGCGGAAAATGTGTCTTTAGCCGTTTTAATGTTGGGCAAAGGGAGACCTTTAGTGGTCGTAATGATTGTGTGTAAATGTTTGAGTTGTACTAATTTAAATGTTATCTGTACCCCCCTTTTTATTTTTGTATATATATACTAAAATGTTATATGTTTGTGACTGACGAGAATATACGAAATGAATTCATCTCACAATTTACGTCTTCTTATATTTTTATTTGGAATAATAATTATTATTAATATTATTATTATAAATCGAACAGTTTTGCTGATGAAAGCCAGTAATAGTGCAACTAAAACAATGGTTTTATTGTTTCCACCTCATTAATCAATATGGCTATTATTTCCAGCAAATAATTGCCTAAACCACGTATATTTTGTACCGAAAATAAATACTCCATTTAAACTTAAATAGTTAGGTTTTCTGCAATATATAATACCTTTATAACTAAGCATTATTTTTTCAATTGTTTATCTATTTTGAGCGTTTAATTATTTTTGTACACCAGTGTCTATTTAATAAACTATTAAAACACTCATGTTTGATTATGATGGATGCAAAGTCTATTTATTGTTAATATACTGTTTGGTTTACAAAACGTTTTAATTTATCTGCACTAGTTGCAACCAATCAAATTCGCTTATCAAAAAACACAAAATCAATAAAACTTTAAATGTATATCAGTTTATCGCTCAAATGTTTCTTCAATAAACGGGTTTCACCGTGTTGACATTTAACATAGTTGAATAAAAGGGTTTTGTTTAGTCTCAAAAGCACGGATCCATCGACCTAGATACTTGGACCACCCCGTCACTCACTCCACAGAAGAAGAGTAAAATTAATATTTAGTAAATATCTCGGTTGACTCAGGGACACGGATTGGTGTTTATTCATCAAAAATTGTTAAATGTCAAAATATTATACTCTAAATGATTAATATTGAATAGCTTTACTTTAAAAAGTACAGTGTAGCGAATAAAATTGTTTTTATTATTACTACTATTTATTTGTTATTAATTTAAAAACCCTTTCGAAACAAGATTGTTTCATATTATTGTACATTAAGTTTTCCGGCTTCAAAGATCGTGCAAATCGAAAATTAAAATGTTGTTTAAATTTTGCCAAACCTCATCATCAGAATCATGGTTTTACTTCTCTACCGTATTTTAATAAATTGGTCTCCTCTTGTTGTTTTTTTAACGATATTAACCTTTTAGAGAAGCCAGGTTGCTAATCTTGTGCAGATGCACTCCTTCTTTCTTAAACAGACATCGGATCGGTTCCAGTAGAGGTTTATTATTATTAGTAGTAGTAGTAGTATTATTGCTTTAATGGCTTACAATAAATGTTTTCAATAAGCTTTAGGTGCTGGTGGTAGCGTTCAACTCCATACCTCTCAAGTTTGAGTGTATTATTGTGCCATCAAATCGCTCTGGCACTTTATAAAGTCAACAAAAATACATTTCAAATAAACGTTTTGCACTTTCATAAACCACAAACATACTTGTTCAAAATATTCCATGTTTTTTGTATACTTGTCAAAAAACGTTGGTTTAGTAAAATTGAGTAAATGAAAAGTCTAAAAATATATACAAAACAGTACATTTTAACGAAAAATATCCACCAACTGATATTTAAAATATTGAATTAAATATAGTTTTAATAACTTAATTGTCTTTATGTACAGATAAACATATCTAATAGCACGACATCATATAAACAAACCTGTCTAAGCCCGACCTTGGGATAGGACATTTTGGTTACGTTTTTCGGTAACGGTGGTGGCGTTTGTTTTTTATACTGTCAATAAATCAATAATAACAAAATGCATAATATAAAAAAACAATTCGTATAGTAGTAATATTCAAATAATTAAAATTATTTAATCTTGATCAAATGGCACACTAACCAAGTTTCTAGATAGCCTGGTAAATCGAAAGTTTAAAGGCCGTTACCAACTCCACCGTAGCCAGTCCTAAGTCTGGTTTAAAAAAGGAAAAAGGTTTGAGCGCAAAATTAGCGACCTGGCCTCTGTAAAAACAATTGCTAAAGAAACGACAGGTGGATACCGTTTCATTAAACTACACGACCAAGAAGTGAAAGAAGCATGATTCCGATGGCGGGCCAACTCCAGAAAGAATTTCAATTTTTCATATAATGAATCTTTGAAGCCAAACATGTAATGTACAATCCTAGTGAGCAAACTCATTGCTCCATACTATTGAAAGCGAAAGAGTTTTGAAATAATATTAATAATAAATATCTACACTATGCGTGCATAAAATATTTAAATGATTCAATAATAAACAATATTGGTCGAGTGTAATTCTGATACATCACGATAAAGCCCACAAAATGAATAAATTTAAGCAATTTAGGAATAGCCTTAAAAATCCACCATTAAAAATATAAATAAAAAGTTTGCTTTTAAAAAACGACATACTGCAAATATTGTATTGCGCAACAGTTTATAATTAGAAGTCACATCTCCTGCTTCATTCAAAGGTGCATTGTAATCGTAGCTTGTGGTAACAGTACTATAATATATCATGCCACTTGTAAATCCAAAATTTGTACCACCATGAAACATATAGCTATATATAAATATAAACAGTTTCTTAGTAATTTAATGAAAGTTTACATATATATTTATTCATTTTATGTAATCATTAGTACAAGTGCTTGAATGCTTCAATAGAAAAACATTTTAGCGAAACCAAACAAAGGTCCGAATTTTAGATCTGATGGTGGCACTCGAACCGACGCCCACTCAAGTTCGAGTCAAGCGTTCTATCACTAAACTACCTAAAGCAGTTTGTAAAAAATGACATTTCGTAGGATTATCTGAACTGAAACAATTTCAATGCTAGGATGGTACAATAAATGAAGTTTTTGGACTCACGTCTTAGTAGATACAATTTTAAATTCCACTAACAGACTCTTGCTTCGCTTCACCTTAAATGCCCAATAAATAAAAGATATTCCTAATAAAGCATTTGAGTTATTCAACCACACACACACACACACACATATATATATATATATATATATATATATATATATAATTATCGCCTAAATGCTTTACGAGAAACATTTTTATTTAAATGGACATTTTAGCGAAACCAAAC